>VXBB01012519.1:0-48759 GCA_013399915.1 Illadopsis cleaveri
TGATTCTGCAGTTCTGTGATTTTTGCCTTTTTATTACAAAAGAAAACAATTGTGTGGTGTTTGTGCTGAATTTCCTACCCCAAAGAGCACTTTCAACCTGGGCAGTTTTGGCCATTGAGGGAAGCCTCCGAGAGGCCCCTGGGCACCCAAGGGAGCAGAAGGGGTGACCCATGCTGGACCAACGCTCTGAGGCTGAGGCTTTGTCCTCAATGCAGCAAATTGTAGCCCTGGTTCGTCCCTGACATGTTTTGGTTTCTGAAATTCCTTTCCCAGGGAACTTTCCCTAAACAAGAGACATGTTTTGGTAACGGCAAATTTGTTTACATACTCCCCTAGGAGGGACTTCTTGATGTCCCTCTGGTCTGACCAATGTGAGTGAAGAGGTTTGTCTTCTTGTCACCGATCAAACTGGTCTATGTAGAATAGTATAAAAGGGGAGACACTTCCCAAGAATAAAGGAGTCATTTTCAGCCTTCTGAAGTCAGAGTCTTTGTGTCATTGTGGTGTAAAACAGTGTCAGCAAAGTGTCCCAAAAACTGAGCACAAGGCCCAGCCCCAGGCCCCCAGGCCAGGATCTCATGGACAAGTTCCCAAAGTGCCCTGTGGAGCCTCCCCCACACAGCAACCTCAGGCTTTTACTGCAGCTCGAAAATCTGCTCAAATTCTCCTCCACCCCCTTCCTTAGAGCAGCAAATCCATCTTCTCATGCACTTAGATCAAGATGAAGGGGGCTTGAGAGGTAATTAATTTTAATAATAATGCTTTTCTTCTCTCTGAGTTGCAGTCATTGCCTGGCTGTTCCCTTCTGGAGCTGGGAACCAATTTCCCACTGATCTCACTGAGCAGCACAAACGTTCCTATCTGTAAGGAGCAGGTTCCTCTTCTCTTCACAGACACAGAGTGAACCTTTCCTGCTTTCTGAAGGCAGGCCCTGATGAAAACTCCTGCCTGGGAGCTCTCACAGGTGCTCCAGGGAGCCCACCAGGGCTTTCATCTGCAGCCGAGAATTCGGATTTTTCTAAATTCTAATTTGCTTAACTGAGAAAAAAAAATCTCACCTTCTTCTAGGGGCATAATTTGCTCCCTGGGGTACATAATGCTTTTTTTTTTAAGATATAATTTGGGCCATTTTCTTTCGTGAGTTGGCAAATGAAAGAGACAGGGAGAGAAACAGAATCCCACAGAGGCGTAAAGCCGAGATAAACAGGTGTGAGCAGGTGAGGTGTGAGGTGTGGTGGGTGCACCTGGAGCTGTGCATTCCCCTGATGGTGACAGCTGGCATCTCTGTGCTCCCACAGCTCTTTCCAGCTTTGCCCCTGGCAGAGCTCTGCCTTTTCTGGAGGGTGTGCAATGAAAGAGCCTCATCCTGCTTTAATCAGAACATGGAGAAGACAACGGGGTCTGAGCCCGGCAGTGTCCCTGTGCCCGTGGATGATGTGATACTGGAACTTCACTGACGAGCTTTGCAGCCTTATCTTTATTCATTCTGGCAAATTAAATTAGCACTGTCTTTCAATTTCCCCTAGGCAACCACCAGCAGCATAAAATAAACCACAGGAGGGGATTGCTGTGTTCTTGATGTCAGTCCCAGGATTTTCAGCAGCCACTGTTCCAGGAAATCCCATCGGTGCCTGTCCCAGGAGCAGAGCTGCACCCCTGTGTCTGGTGCCCTCACAGAGCTCCTGGCCAGCACAGGGTTAGCCAGGCCCTGCGGGTCCTGTCCTCTTTGCTCTCCCCAAATCCAGGCTGATTGTTGACACTGTTTTACACCACAGTGACACAGACTCCGACTTCAGAAGGCTGAAAATGACTCCTTTATTTTTGGGATGTGTCTCCCTTTTATACTATTCTACACAGACCAATTCGATTGGTGACAAGAAGACAAACCTCTTGGTCAGACCAGAGGGACATCAAGAAGTCCCTCCTAGAGAAAGAATGAAAACAAAGGTACAGTTACAAAAACATTTCTCCTGTTTACAGAAAATTCCCTGGGAAAGGAATTTCAGAAAACCAAAACATCTCAGGCATGAAACCAGGACTACACATAGCAATGTTTCTCCTCCCTCCCTTGGTGGTGCTTCCCCTCTGTGGGCTCCTCCAAGGTGTGGATGGGAGAAGCACCAGCCATGGTTGTGGTGAGGGTGGGAATTGGGAGCTGGGAGGGTTTTGCTGCAGGATTTTTGGGTTTGGCTACTGCTCAAAAAATGTTCCTGGGGAGGTGTGGGGAGTTTTGTTACTCACAGAACCCCAGTTGTTTGGGAGCTGTTTAGAGAACAGGGCGTGGTGAAGGGTGTAAAGGTGGGATGGGGTGGCAGAGCCTCTCCCCACTCCCATTTTCCCTGGAGCAGGGTGGATCTGTCAGTGCTGCAGCCGGGTGTAAATCAAGCTCTGTAACCTTGCAAGTGCAAAGCGTTTGGAGCAAGTGGTTTTACACTAAACACTAAATATTGCAGCTATTAAAGCACATTCATCATCCACACGAGGTCCCTGAGCAGAAATGAGCTGTAGCATCTCCTGCAACGCTGGCTGTGGGCACATTAAACACCAGCCCCGCATGTCACTCACTGCCAGCTCAGAGGGGACACCTGGTGCTCAGGGGAGACTCAGCCTTCACAGCGCCCTGGGGTGACCTTCGGCTCAGCTTGGAGCCACTGACATTCTCCAAAGCTGCTTCTTTATGTCCCTCTGACCTTCTGGTGCCCCCAGACCCATCTCTTTGTGTCCCTCTGACATTCTGCTCCTTAGCTGTGTCTCCAGCTGTGCTGTCCCAACGCCCAGGGTGCTGGGACACCTCTGTCCCTGCTGGAACCAGTGGAGGTACCAGAGGAGGCTGCAGAGGCTCCCTGGTGGTTTGGTTGATGTTCAATGACCACCTCATTACTCACAGGTGGGTTCTGCCCCAAGGATACAAACCCAAGGTTCTTCACTGAGTTGTGATGGGGATTTTCTTCCCAAAACCTCGATGGGATTAAATGGAGGAGGTTTTTTGCCTCTCCTTGGGCAGTTCCCTGCACTGGGCGCTGTTACTACCTGTCCCCAGGGATGGTCCAAGCCTCTGAGCCACAGAGTGTTCATTGCCTTCTGCCTCCCCTTTCCCCAGGCCAGCCAGGACTGTGCTGGAGAGAGGCACTCTGGCCAAAATCATGCCCAGGCAAGAGCTGGATGATGATGAGGATGATGATGATGATGATAGTGATTAACATGACTTCTTTGTTTGTCTGGCAGGTGGGCTGGTACAGAGATAGCTGTCTAAGCCTCCTCCCTCCCTGCCCTGATAAACAAGGACAGCCTGGAATTCTGATGTTGCTGGGAGAGCTCTGAAAGCAGAGTCAGGGCAGGCTGGCCTTGCCCCAGGGTCACACTGGAGAAAGGGCTCTGGTGGCTCAGGTGAAGAGTGAGGATTCCACCAGGACCTGACACAGCCTCAGTTTCCAACAAGGAAAACAAACCAACCCTCCCCATTCAGAGAATCAAGTCCCAACAGCTGAATGCTTATCAGAGGAGAGTCTGCAGATCCAACAGGAACAGGGGCTTCAAATGTCACCACAAACTGCTGCAATCTTTAGTGAGGGTTGTCCCTGCATTTTGTCACTCCTTCTGTCTTTCCCTGCCAGGAGCAGGTGAGAGTTCGGGATTTTTCCCACAGGAACCTCCCTGGTCCTGAGCCTGGTCCCAGTTCCAGCTGCAGGAGCCCTCAATCTCAGTTTAGGAACAGCCCCAGCTGCAGGATCCCTCAATCCCTGCAGGATCCCTCAATCCCAGCCCGGTCCCAGCTCCAGCTGCAGGATCCCTCAATCCCTGCAGGATCCCTCAATCCCAGCCCGGTCCCAGCTCCAGCTGCAGGATCCCTCAATCCCTGCAGGATCCCTCAGTCCCAGCTCAGGAACAGTCCTTGCCCCAAGTTTAGGGAGATTTTCCGGCACTTCTGACCCCTGGGCAGCTCTTCAGAGCTTGTCCTGCCAACGAGGGGACACCAAGGGGACACCAACGTGCTCAGAGCAGGGCACAGACCTTCCAACTTCTGGCTTCCACCTCGAAAACTCTCTTTGCTTGGCACTGCTGATCCATCCCATGCATCCCTGCAGTTCTGGCGTTGAGCAGGTCCCTCCTTGGATCCTCAGAAATCCCCTGAGAGCTTTGCTGTGTGTTTGTCTCTTTGCTGTGTGTTTGTCTCTTTGTTGTGTGCTTGTCTCTCTGTTGTGTGCATGTCTCGGTGTTAACTTGTGGCTGGGGACTGGTGATTGGGAAGGTCTTTGTGCCAATTGCTGGAGAAATTCGTGTCAGGGAATCTCCAGCTGCAGTCCCAGGGCTGCTGTTGTCAATCTGCACCATGCAAACCCCAGAGAAGATTGGAAATGCTGATTATAATTTGCCTATCTCATTAAAGAGGCTCATTTAGTGTAGCCTCTTCTTGCAAAAGTGTCTGGGTGCCTCCCGTTTCCTAATGAATTCTCCTTCTCAGGGCTGGAGGAAATGCTGGTATCTCCACAGAGCCCTGACAGGAGGGTGCAGCCACCTGGGGCTTGGGCTTTTCTCTCAAGTGAAAAATGAGAGGATAAGAGGAAATGGCCTCACATTGTGCCAGAGGAGTTTAGGGAAAATTTCCTCACTGCAAGGTTGGCTGGGGCTCGGAGCAGCCTGGGACAGTGGAAGGTGTCCCCCCTGGCCGGGCCATGGGAGAAGGGAAAGGCTGAATCCCGGTGCAGACCTGGCTGCCATCAGCTCTGGGATCAGCTCAGTTGCCCTCCAGTCTGTCAAGGGCTGAGTCTCCCCCGCCCAGTCGGGCATTAAGGGAAGATTAAGTGTTCCAAAACCCGATTTACATTTCAAAACCCAGCCCAGGCCTGGTGTGAGATCAAAGTGAGAGTGGGCTTTGGGTGTATCGATCAGAGACCCACAATGCTGCCTCTTCCTGTCTCCCTGTCTTGTACAGGATCAAACAAGAGTTTGGGAATAGAAGAACTCTCAGCATTGTTATTTTTTTCCAGCTAGGGAGTTTGTAATACCAGGTATTTCCATGTTTCCCTCAAACATAAACCCTTCCTTTGTGCTATCTTTACCCCTTCCCACATGTGGCACTTGTGCCTCCCCATCCCGACCTGCTGCTCATCTGCCAAAGGATCCAGCCCAGGATCCAGGTGTGGATCCTGCTGCTCAGAGCACACACTTTATCCCTGACCTCAGCCCCTGTCCTCGCTGTCCCCACACCCTGGGGACACACCTGCACCAGAACTTGGTGGAATCTGAGACTGCACTAAAAGAAGGAATTCTGTTCTAATTCTCAGGAAGAATTTCTTCCTGGAAAGGGTGCTCAGGCCTTAGAACTGCCCAGGGAGGTTTGGAGTCCCCATCCCTGGAGGTGTCCAACGAAGGCCTGGACGTGGCACTCAGGGCTCTGGGCTGGGGACAAGGTGAGCATCAGGCACAACTTGGACTCGATGGTCTGGGAGCTCTTTTCCTGCCTCTATGATTCCATTAAAACAGAAATCCCCTTTCCAGGGACTGGATGAGCTTTGAGGTCCCTTCCAACCCAGCCATTCCATGGCTCTGTGATGTCACCTCTATGCCCCCCACACCAGTGTCCTTTGTCCCTTGCCTGGCTACAGCCTCCCACGGTTCAGGTACTGCACTCCACACCTGGGCACAGCTCTCTTCCATACACAAACCCAGAGGATCTGTTCGAGCTCCTGGCTCAGAATGGGAACAGCAGCACTGGATCCTCCCTGTTTGGCACCCTCTGCCTTCCCTTTGCTCCCCTGGCCCAGGCTGCATGTGCCTGGCAGGGAATCCTGCAGGGAAGGCGGGACAGAGCATCCCAGCCCCGTTCCTGTGGATCCTGGCCGAGCCAGAACTGTCTCAGTTAAGCAGTGTGACTGTTCTCCTCCCCAGCAAACTTTGAAAGTGCTTTTCCTTTGTGCCGAGCTCCCCGCGGCTGTGCTGGAATTCCCGGGGGGAAGTGGCGTGTGCAGGAACAAAGCCCCACTCCAGGCTCCCCGCGGCTGGGACCGGGCTGGAACTGCCTCATCCCAGCCACCGGCAGCAGCTCTGGAGAGCAGGCAGAGCAAAGTGTTTAAAATGCTGCCAAACCACTGAACCTTGAAGGGTTCTGCCTCCTGCCATGGCCAAGAGAGGCAGCCTGAGAGGAGACACCCTTTGGTGTAAAACCCCTGAGAGGAGACACCTTTTGGTGTAAAACCCCTGAGAGGAGACACCCTTTGGTGTAAAACACCTGAGAGGAGATACCTTTTGGTGTAAAACACCTGAGAGGAGACCCCTCTTGGGTGGAAAGCAGGAAATGCCACTGCAGGGACACTGCTGTGCCACTGCTGTGGCTCGGGGTGGGTGGCAGATGGTGCCAGTGGTGCAGGAAGGAGGGGATGGAGGATTTGACACAGCCTGGGAACCACAGCCGATGCTGGTCTATCCTGGTGATGATTCAGCAGAGGAAAAGCCCTGCTCAGCTCCTGGCTGGGACAGCAGTGACCAAAGGGGTGTCCCTGTGACCCAGCACTGTTCCACCAGTCCCACAGCTCCCACCTGGGGAGGTTTTGCCTCTCTGGTTCCTTGCTGAGGGGATACAAGGGGTGACAAGCTGGAGCATTGCTGAGGGCAGGTGCTGGGCATTGATCCGTGTTGGGAATGCCAGCAGGGAGCTGCTGGAGCTGCTTCTTGGAGCTTAAAGCTCCCCAGATTCCAGCTCCAGCCTGTGAAACCTCAGCCTGCTCTGCCCTGCCCCTGGGAAAACGCTGCTGTTCTCCCAGATAAAGGCAGAGCAGCCTGCCTGGGAAAATAAATATTTACTTGTGAAGGGCAGCAGCAGCAGAGCTCAGCTTCTTCTGCAGCGTTTGCACTGCGGGCTTGGAATGAGATTGTGCCTCCAACTCTGCCCAGGGAGCGCTGGCAGCGGGGCAGGAGGACAGAGCTGCCACGGGAGGGCTCTGGGGGCTGCTCCCCTCTGCTGGGCTGGGGTCCTAAGCACAGCCACCTGCTCCCTCCCGGGAAAACAAGGGATCCATGGGCTGGAACACACCCGGCACAGGGCCAGGCCGGGCTGGGATGTGGGGCAGGTCACTGGGTCACAGACAGCTCATCTCGGGATGTTGACAGCAGTTGTTATTTGTGCCCCTGGAGCTGTTTATTGGAGCGTGGGCTGATCAGTCCATGCTGAGGAGGATCCCACCCCCTATTAAGGAATTATAAACTCCCCCATCTCAAGTAAAGATGTTCCTCCCCTTCTGTAAAACCCTGGTGGGACTAAACCCAGCCTGGCCCTTCAGCCGCCGAGGATTGCCCAGATTTTCTCCATCCTGCCCCACGCAGTGAGTGAGGACTCGCTGGTACCAGACACTTCTGTGTGGCCTCAGATTTAACCTTGCCCCAGCACTGCTCCTGCCCTGCTGCTTGGCTTTCCCTGCTCTGCCCCAGTCCTGCCCTTCAACCTGGCTTTATTTTTGTGCAGATTAAGAGACTTTGGGCTTTGAATAATTGATCAAACCCAGCCCAGCTTCACAGGCTTGAACACAACTTTTAGCCAAGTTTCATTCTGACACAAGGCTTTAAACCCACGCACTGGAGCCACAGTGCGCCTGTGTGTTTGGGATCTGATCTCCTGGAGCTCCTAAACTCTGCATCATCCCTGTCAAATCTCCCTGTTACGTTTGTGTCTCACAGTGCTGGGGCTGCACTCAGCAGGAGCTTTGTTCGTATGAAAACAGGCTTTACATTTGAGTCCCTGTCCAAGGGGCTCTTTGGGCTCTTTCAGGGGATGTTGACTTCCCCAAACACGAGGATTTTACCAGTGGCCTGGGTCTGGAGCTGCAGTGAAACACCAGGAGGTGCAGTCCCAGCAGGAGCTTCAGGGGATGTGGTTTCACACCCATTTTGTGTGTCAGCTTTATAAACAGAGCACTGGGGACTTCAGTCAGTCCCTGGAGGGGTTTAGCCTCATCTTCTCACAGGGATCATCCAATCTTGGTCCTGCCCTGACACCCCAGCAATCCCCCCTGGGCATCCCTGGAGCGCTGTCCAAAGGCTCCTGGAGCTCTGGCAGCCTCGGGGCCGTGCCCATTCCCTGGGGAGCCTGGGCAGTGCCCAGCCCCCTCTGGGGGAAGAACCTTCCCCTGCTCTGCAGCCTGAGCCTGCCCTGGCCCAGCTCCAGCCATTATTAATTAACAAATAATAACATCTATAACTGCTGTGAACAGAAGAAGCCCCAGTAAGACCCAGGCAGGAGCGGAGTGTGTTTTATGTGCCCTGCCAGGGGATCTGGGTGTTTCAGAGCTGTGCATTTACACACTTCGGGGTTTTATTCCTGCCGTGCACTTCAGCCACACCTCAGCAGTCCGGGGGTTTCATGCAGGGTCCACAGTGGGAGGACGAAGGAAAAGCTCCCTGGAAACCTGCCCCAGCCTGGTTCCTGCAGCTCCAATTCAACTCCTCCAGCCCCGTGTGCTGCAGGAGCTCTGAGGGAAGTGCCTTCACCCCCTGCTGAACCCCAGTGCTGTCTGTGCTGTGCCAAGGACAACGAGACCCCTGCAGGGGTCACACACCTTGTCTGTCAAGTGTCCCCGTGGCTGTGAGGGGCAGGGATTGTCCCCAGCTGCTGCTGGGAAAACACTCTGAGAGCCCAGTTCTCATCTCTCCTACCTCCTCCAGGCCTGTCTCGCTTCTCCACAGCTCCAGACACGAGTTAAGCACCAGGAAGCAGCTTAGATCAGTGGTGACTCGTTGTTGCTCTTTAATTCATGCAAATGTTCTTTTTAACTAGCTCAGAGTCTCAAACAGCCCTCTGGGGAACCTTCTGTGTTTATGATTATTGAAACAAAAGTCTATTTCCTTTAAGCACCAAACAATTGGGGGAGAGAGGGAAGGAACCTGTTTTCTTTTCTAGCAAATACAGTAAATTCAAAGGTCAGGTGCAAGCTGACATAGCAGTGGGTGAATCAACAGTGGGGAGAATTTTCTGGAATAACAATAGAAATGTCCCTTTGCAGCCATGCAGAATCACAGGGGTTTTATCTGTATCTGACTTTAGGGGGTCTGGGGCAGGTTTGGTTTGGCAGCTTTGGTACACTCAGGTACCCTCAGCAGGTACAGCCAAAGCCCTGGTGCCACTTCACAGCTGGAGCACCAAGTTTGGCCAAAAACTTGGGGATGGGCACTGCGGTGGCCTCAAACCTGGCCAGGGGTTCAGCTTGAGGTGCAACCCAGCATCAGCCAGAGGAGCTCAGGATATCAGGAAAGATTCCTTCACTGGTTAAGGCCTGGCACAGACTGGCACTGGGGGAGTCCCCACCCCTGGGAGTGCCCAAAACCAAGCTCATGTGGCACTCCATGGTGGGACTCAGAGGTTGGACTCGGTGACCTCAGGAATCTTTTCCAACCTTAATGATTCTGTGATGTTCCCACAACCCTTCCTGATTTCAGAGTGCAGTTTCCACCACATCCCTGTTATCTGCCTTCGGAGTGGCAGCTGACACCCCTGGAATTATCCATGTGCTGGCACAGCCTGGAGCTGGTCCTGCCTGTTTTTCCTGGTGTTTATGGCTCAGTGCTGAGATGATGGATGTGGTCTCTTAGCCTCAGCCTCCCATCACTGCCAGGCTCTTGTTGGCTCCTTGGGGACCAAGGGGGACCAAGGCACAGCCTGACACAGACCCGGCTCCGGAGTCACAGCTGGAGATGTTGATGTTGAGTTACTGACGATGAAGGGCCCCATAAATACACCATGGAAGGGTCATTCACCCTGGAAAATGGATCTGAAGCCTTCAAACCCATGCTCTGGGGAGGCACAAAGCCAACCCTGTGTCTCCTGCAGGGAGCTGATGTGTCTGCAGGCAGAGCACTCCCTCCAGGGGTTTGGGTGGTGCCCAGGGGTTGTGGTTGCTCTCAGGGTGAGGAGCAGCCTCAGCAGGGGCAGTGCAGGAGCTGCTGCTCCAGGAGCTCCCTCGGGGCTGGTTTAACTGCTGCCAGCCCCAGCTTTGATTTTCAGCTGTCAGTGCAGGGCAGTTGGGAGCAGCTCCCCTGGCTCAGGCTCTTGTCTGCCTGACAGTGCAGCTGCCAGGAACAGGAGGAGAATCCAGGCAGCTCCTCCTGCTGTCCCTGAACACCCCACAGGGACCCGTGGGGTTCCCTAACCCAGAGTGATTTCATGCTCAGATCTCCTCAGGGCTGTGTGCTCTGAAATCACACAAACCTCCAGCCCTTCCAGCAACTCCTGTGAGCTCCCCATCCCTGCTGCACCTGTGAAGGGCTGCCTTGCAAGGCTGCTAATTGCAATTAACATCCCACAGTTCTCTCATCATGGGCAGCAAACGCTTTCTTCTCTCCATCCCTGGCTCTGCTGTTTTCACAGCCACCTTTGGGCGCAGCTCCTCAGTTGTCTCCTCTCCAACCCTCACCCAACAGAAGAACCTGCACAGATCCAACCCTGAGCTCCCCAAAACGCCCCTGGCAGGGGTGACACGTCCTCTGCACCAAGTGAGCTGGGCTCAGCATCCCTCCCTGTCTCTCCAGGTGCCCAAGGCAGGGACGGGGGCCCTTTGCTCACAGCCCCTCTGTAATAGATCATCCTGACACCAACTCACTTGTTCTCTGTGTAATAAGTGATAATCTGCCTGCTCACACAGACATGTAAAAAGGAAAACTAACATGGCCTCTAAAACCAATGAGCCAGTAAATAGAGGGCTATAAATTATCAGGAGAAAGGATTTAATTAGCAGCAGAACTCTCTTGCAGGGCACTGGGTTCATATGAGTCCCTCTCATCTCACACTGCCCCTGTCATGGCCCAGCCCCTGCCCTGTTCCCTTCCCTGCCCAGACAGACGCCACGGCTGAGCTGTGTTTTGGGAGGGTTTGGTGCCCTGGCTGTGCTGGGGCAGCTCTGTCCTGTTCTGGTGGGCAGCATCAACCCTGAGAGCCCCAGACCAGGGTGAGAGCAGAGCTCACACAGCCCATGATTTATGGGGTCATGGAATTGGTCAGGCTGGAAAAGCCTCTGAGATAAGAGTCCAGCCTTTAACCCAGCACTACCAAGGCCAGCACTGACTGTGCCCCAAGTGCCACATCCACAGGGCTGTTAAACTCCTCCAAGGGTGGGGACTCCACCACTGCCTTGGGTGGACAGCCCTTTCCATGAGGAAATTTTCCCAAAATCCACCCTGAGCCTCCCCTGGCCCAGCCTGAGGCCGTTCCCTCTCCTCCTGTCCCTGTTCCCTGGGAGCAGAGCCCGACTCCCCCGGCTGTCCCCTCCTGTCAGGGAGTTGTGCAGAGCCACAAGGTCCCCCCTGAGCCTCCTTTTCTCCCGGCTCAGCCCCTTTCCCAGCTCCCTCAGCCCCTCCTGGGGCTCCAGACCCTTCCCAGCTCCGTTGCTCCTGTCCAGAGTCAGGGCTGTGCCTGCTGCCCAGACCTGCTGCTTTCCAGGCCTTCCATCCCTCCCTGCACTCATGGGGTGCTCAGGATGCAGGAGAGGGGCTGCAGTTCCCACTCAGTGCAGGAGCTCTGACCCTGCTCTGCTGCTGCCTCAGCTCAGTGACAGCACAGGAGGTGAGGGCAGATCAGCAGAGCCCAAAATGAGATTAAATTGTACCCAGAATCTCTGGTTTGAGGTGACTGGGCTGAGTTTACGGGAGGGTTTGACAGATCCCTGGTGCATCCTGGCAGCCCATCCTGCAGTTCAGGCTGCAAACAGATCCTTTATAAAGGCAGCTTTCCCCAAAGCTCTGTCTTCCTTTTATTTTGCACCTGTTTGCTTCCCTAGCCTGGCTCAGGTCTCTCCCCATCGCTTGGTTTGTAAATTCACCCCAGGTTTTCAAATGAAAATGTTCAATTGAGCAGCATCAACCCCAAACTCCTGAATTTTCTGGGAATGGCTCAGTGGATGTGAGGCATGCTCTGTCATGTCTGGGAAGAGTCATTTTACCATGGAAAGAATGATTCCATCAGGCCAAAGCAGCCTGTAAAGATCCCTGTGCTGTGTTTCTCTGCCTTTCCCCAGGACCCAGCCAGATGCCTCTTTAGCACCCACGTGCTGTTGGTTTTATTAATGCTGCATCTGCTGGTGATTTGAGCAAGGGCCAAAAGTTCAGAATTGAAACTCAAGGATCCTCTCTTACTAAAAGATTTTATTAGCCATAAATCTATTATAAAGTGCCCGTGTTGACAATAGGGAATAACACAATCAAAGCCCTCTCCTGCCAGTGACAGCCCAGCCCTGCTGCAAGGAGCCACATGAATTAATCTGTCTCGTTAACTGTCCTGGGTAAGAGCCTTTCAGGAGCACAAAACACTTGGACAGAACACAGAGAAACAGCTGTGCCTGTACAAACACATCCTGCTTTCCAGAGGGGCCCTCCCTAAATGGATGAGGCTCCATCCCAGCCCCAATCTCCTGTGCCTGTGCTTTGTGTCAGCCTCAGGTGTTCAGTGATCAAGCAAACGTTCCAATGTAGTAACAGCAGCTTCCTTTGTGCTGCTTGAAGGAGAATATTGATGGCAAATGAGATCTTCCCTTAAGGGAAAGGGAGCACTGAAGATTCCGAGATATTGTGGTCAAAAGGAGCAAAAGACTTCAGAGGGCTGGCAAAAGCTCACGGGGTTTGTTGGTAAGTGACACACCGGCTGTGGAAACTGGTGTCAGTTTGTCCCTGACCCTTTAATAGGTTAGCTTTCTTCTCCCTGGAGACAAGTTTCTCACTTTCAATGCAAATTAATTATCATTCCCAGTGTTCTGGACCTGTCTGGAAACGGGCTGGAGAACCTCCGGGGTCTTTGGTGGTCTTGATCTCCCTCCCACATTCCATGCCCACTTCTCAGCCTCACTCCTGGATCCAGGGCCTGTGTGGGCTCACTGCTACTGGCACCTGGAGGCTGATAATTCTCCTGAAACATCGTGGTACTGCTCCCACAAGGAAGGCTGTTCCAGTTCAGAGGGTTCCTCCTCTTCCCTGTAATACCAAAATATCTCATTGCAGCCCACCTGGCAGCCCCTCATGGTGAGCACTCAGCACTGGCAGGGCTCTGTTGTTGCCCTGTCCCCTCCCTTTGCAGCCTCTCTCTCATCAAGCCCTGAGCTGGTGCTCAGGCCCCACGGGGTTTAGGGGCACCCTGGAATAAAACTGAAATTGCCATGAAAATTGGGAAGAGGAGGCTCCTTGTGAGGGAACAAAAGGAGGGATGAGGAGGGGAAGAAGGTGCACAGCATTTCACAGCCTGCTGTAGGAATTCATTGAAGGCCATTCTGAGGCACAAGGCTACCAAAACTAAAACAAAACCCATCAGCACCCAGCTCCTGGAGCCTTACAAAGCCAGGCTCTAATAAACTCCACGGGTGTGAGGAGCTGCCCCGGGGGCTCTGCCCGGGGCTCTGCCCACAGGAACACTCTGATCAAAGATTTCAAACATTTCTGGTGTTTTTCTTCACATTCCTGTTTCCAGAACAGCTCTGGAAACTCTGTCCAGGCCAAAAGCAAATGTGGAGAGCATTCCATGCTTTGGGAGCTCGGGAATGTGGAGGGGAGCGAGCTCCTGCTGGCAGAGCAGGACTGCCAGGGAAGGTGTGGGCACAGCAAGTCCAGATCCTCCCTGCTTCCTCACAGGGAATGGCTTCCCACTGCCAGAGGGCAGGGCTGGATGGGAGATTGGGCAGGAATCGTTCCCTGGCAGGGTGGGCAGGGGCTGGGCTGGAATTGCCAGAGCAGCTGTGGCTGCCCCTGGATCCCTGGCAGTGCCCAAGGCCAGGCTGGACATTGGGACAGTGGGAGGTGTCCCTGCCATGGCTGGGGTGGCACTGGATTGGATTTAAGGTCCCTCCCAGCCCATCCCAGCCTAATTCTGTGTCCTGAGCTGGTGCACAGCTCGTGGCTGTTCAGATGTTCCCAAGTTTCAATCCACCTTCACCCTCAGGCCCCCAGCTCATGCTGTAAATGCCCTTTTGAGGAGCTAGGTGAAAAAACTCCTTTGTGTTTGAGAGCCACTTCCCGCTGGGTTTCTCATGCCAACGCTGTGGCTGGAAAATAAGTGGGTCTTCTTTTCCATTTGCAGAAACTTTCAAGCACTTTCAGAAATCCTAAATAGGAAAATAGAATTCAGGCTCACAATACCTTCCCTTTCCATACCTGCTTTTCCGGAATTACTCTCAACAAGCATCTGAAAGGAGAACTAAAAATAAAATATCAACAGTTTTGTCAATATCTTGGAGTGTCCCATGAATGGGGCTGAGCAGTGAGATTGTGGCTGCCCTTGTCAGTGGGCAGCAATTCCAGCTCTGCTTCCCTTCCCAGCAAACTCCAAAGGTGCTGCTGCAGGATGCTCCATGCTGGGGCTGAGTTTGGGCTCTTCAGCTGGTTTAACAAAATTCAGCTCAGTCATGGGGCCAGAACAGAGCAGCTGTGGCTGCCCCTGGATCCCTGGCAGTGCCCAAGGCCAGGCTGGACATTGGGGCTGGGAGCAGCCTGGGACAGTGGGAGGTGTCCCTGCCATGGCTGGGGTGAAATGGGATGGGATTTAAGGTCCCTCCAACCCAAACCATTCCAGGATTCCACAAAATTTCCAAGGTTCTACTCCAGAAACTCCTGAAGCTTGGGTTTGTTCCTTTTCCAAAGGGAAAGCTCAAGGATGGAGCTTTTAGCAGATCTGGGGAGATGGGAGCAAACAGGAAATAATGGGACTTTTATCAGTCCCATTCTTGCCATCCAGAGTATCCTGATGTCACTGCTTCCATCGTCAGTGATCCCCCAGACATCCTAGAGCAGGCTCCGCCTCTGCAGGGGATTTCACAATTTGGAAATTGTCTATGCACAAAAAGGAAAAAAAAAACCACCTTAATTTAATTTTACCTTCCCACAAAAAAAAGTAAAAATCACCTCACAGCTGCTTTTGGACGTGCTTTGGTTTTATAAGTTACAATTCTTTAGAAGATGGATGTAATATTGGGACATTGCATTTTTGCTGTTGGGTTTTTCTTCTCAAAACCCCAAAGTTCCCATCAGAACCTTTGTTTCAGCATTTTTCATGGAGAAAACTTCCTATTACCCTCTAAAGAAGCTGGGAAAAGGTTCCTGATGCTGAGTTGCAGAAGAAGAGGTTGGCCTGTCCTTGTATTTGAGGGGCTGTAAATCCCAAATGTGTGTTTACAATCCTGTTTTTGGGAATTGGAAACCCCAGGTCCTTGCAGAGCAAAGTGCATGTAACACATCCCAGTGGCCACCCCCAAACTCTACCAAGCCCACGAGGCTCCAGCTTTGTGTGCAACCCCTCAGTGCACGGTGCCGTGGACTTGGGGTTTTTGCAGCCCTTTCCAGGCAGATGTGCTCACTGTGGTTCTGGGGTCACGTTTCCTGTTTCTCTGCTGCTCTGTGGTGGCTGCTGGGTCAGTGACCCCGAGGTTTGGGACCTTTGGCTGTTCCTGGAGCCGGCCCCGGAATTCTGCTGCAGCCTTTGGATGTTCCATGTCTCCATGAGCCCTGAGCCCCTCCCCTGCTCCAGCCCAGGAGTGTCCCCTCCTGTCCCCACAGCCCCTCGTACATGGCTCACCATCATCTCCAACCCTCTCTTTCTGGGAAAAAAAAAAAAAAATCAAAAAAAAACTCCCTGAAATTTCTGGATGAGAAATGTTGTATGAAATTGTTGCTCTCTGGAGAGCAGTGGGATGGAGCCAGAGCCTTCCCATGGGATTTGCAAAGCCAACCACAGCCCCTAATGGCAAATGAAATCTTTCCTGCAGGCTGGGAATAACCTATTCACCAGCCCCAAAATGCTAGGAATAACCCAATCCTTTAAAAGCCTCAGGACACCCAATGACCTGCATGAAACTCCTTCAAGTACAACTCTGGTTCTGACTCTTCCCCTTGCATTTATTTATGGGATTATTCCTCCCCTGTGCTGGTCCCTCAGGAGGCTGCAGCTGCAGGAGCTGCCCTTGCTCCAAGCTCGGTGCCAAATCCATCCTTTCCTGTGCCACATGGAGCCCCTTGTCCCTGTGGCTGCTGTCCTGGCTCTGACAGATGGTTTGTGGTGTTGGGCTGGGCTCCAGGAACAAACATTTTCTGAGGCATTAATCTTTATAGGGATTATCTCCAGCAACTGCTCCATGTAGCACTTGGAGATCGCTCTGGGGGGTTCTTGTGTCTTTTGATGAACAGAATTTCGTGTAAAATTCAGAGCTTTTCTTCAGGGGAGTCTGCACAGAGAGGATGAGGGAGGGGTAGAAGATATTCAGAACTTTGGAGACAGTTCTGGTTCAAAATTAGGATGATTTGGGTTTGTGCTCACAAGGGCAGGAGGATAAATCCTCTCTGAAGAGCTGCAGGTGCTGCTAAATCCTGCAGGGTTTAGGGGCATCTATGAGGAATGTTTTGACCCTCAAGGCCCTCTCATTGCAGCAATTTACCCCAGAACATCCCTTCCCAATAAGCTCAGGGGCTCTCTGGGCTTTCTTACCCAGCTGGATGAAGGGGTAACCAAACCCACAAACCAGAATTCCCATGGGATTCACAGCCCATCCCTCCTTTGGGCACGGAGAGCTCACAGCAACCCTTCCAATCCAGGTACCTGCACAGGGCTGGCACCATTCCTTGGGAGATCTTCTACAAAATCGTGGGGACAGACCTTTGGGATCATCAAATCCACCTGGTCCCCAAGTGCCACATCCACAGGGCTGTTAAACCCCTCCAAGGGTGGGGACTCCAAACCTCCCTAGGCATCTGTGCCAGGGCTGGACAGCCCTTTCCATGTGGAAATTTTCCCAAAATTCACCCTGAGCCTCCCCTGGCCCAGCCTGAGGCCGTTCCCTCTCCTCCTGTCCCTGTTCCCTGGGGGCAGAGCCCGACCCCCCCGGCTGTCCCCTCCTGTCAGGGAGTTCTGCAGAGCCACAAGGTCCCCCCTGAGCCTCCTTTTCTCCAGGCTGAGTCCCCTTCCCAGCTCCCTCAGCCTCTCCTGGGGCTCCAGACCCTTCCCAGCTCTGTTCTCATATCCACAGCAATAGGAGCAGCTCCAGCCTGTGGGATAAGGGATTTGGGGTGAGGGATGAGGGATTTGGGGTGAGGGATTTGGGATGAGGGGTGAGAGGTGAAGGATGTTCCCACCCCAGCAGGCCCCAGGCTGGGCAGGAGCTGGAAGGCAAAGGGTGGATTTTCCCCAGCTGCAAGACTGAACCAGGCTCTTTGGGAATCCTTTCCTCTCTCTGGCACAGGAAAGGGAGCGATCACAGAAGAAGTGGGAGAAGGATCATCCTGTAAGTGCAAACATTAAAGCTGCATTTAGCACCTGTCTAATTTTTAATATGAGCTGAGCTGCAGTCAGATATTGGGCACCGAGCTAAGTGACAATTTATGCAATTCTAAATTAGATGCAGCACAAAGAGAAAGGCACTTCTTTGGCTCAGCAGCCACAACGGAAACTAAAATCATTTCAATCCCAGCCAAAAAAAAGGTGTGTTTTGGGGGAAGGGGAGGCTGAAAGCTCAGAGTTTTCTTCCTTTGCGTTAAAATAAGGGGAATTTGGAAGGTCAGTGTGAAACATTCCTGTCACTTCTTTGGGCAGGGCTGGACGGGAGATTGGGCAGGAATTGTTCCCTGGCAGGGTGGGCAGGGGCTGGGCTGGAATTGCCAGAGCAGCTGTGGCTGCCCCTGGATCCCTGGCAGTGCCCAAGGCCAGGCTGGACATTGGGGCTGGAGCAGCCTGGGACAGTGGGAGGTGTCCCTGCCATGGTAGGGGTGGCACTGGATGGGATTTAAGGTCCTTTCCAGCCCAAACCACTCCATGGCTCTATGACAGAGCCTGACACTCCTCCCAAGGCACAGAGCATCCCATTCCCAGGAGAAGGTCCTGAGCCAGAAGGAAAAGCCCTGAACAACAAACCCTGGGAGAGTTCAGCCTCACCCCAATGCCAGGGCAGCCTCTGCTCAGCTCCCAGGACAATTCCAAACGCAGGGCTCTGTGTTCCAGTTACTTCCACAACCTCTCTCCTGCCACAGCTCCTCAGTGTCCGGGTCCCTGGTCACTCTAGGGGCACAGGGTGGGTCCCTCTGCCTCCTCCAGCCCCAGGGGCTGCTTCTCTGTTCTCTGTTCTCAGTTATCTCTTCTGTTCTCTGTTCTGTTCTCTGTTATCTGTGTTATCTGCTCTCTGTTCTCAGCTGTTGAACACATGGGGGTCACAGTGCCCACCCTGCCTGGGGACAGCAGGGGACAGTGGCCAGGTCCCAGCAGCCATCTGTACATGGTCAGTTGTGTGTCCACTTGGATGCCAGGCAGAAGAAATACCTGACCTGTGTGTGGTGCCTTATCTCAGTCCTCCATGGCTGCAATTCCTCCCTTATCTCAGCAGCCACTGAAAGCCTCAGCAGGGCCTGCTGCACACAGGACTTGGTGGCAGCTCTGGGGCTGTGGACAGTGGATTTTATCTCTTCCTGGAAGCTCTGGAGCTGTGGACAGGGGATTTTATCTCTGTTTTTTCAGCAAGCTCAGGGAAAACAAGGCCGAGCCCTGGAGTAGGAGATAAACAGCAGGATTGCCCTGGCACCTGCACATCCACAGGGTTTAGGTTTCAGCTGGGTGACCTCAAGCCAAGGTGAGCCTGGATCTGAGCTGGGGCAGTGACACACAGCCCCTGCTGGCTCTTCATGGGACAAGGTGGGGTTTTCCTGATTTTCTCACTCCAGGGCAGGATGCCAAAGGCAGCTCCTTTGAGGGGCTGCTCAGTGGGTTTGGTCTGGTTGGCACCCGAGGCTCTCTGATGATAAAATCCCATTTCCTGCACCCTGAGCAGGGAATTCACACCGTGTTTTGGGGACACAAACTGCTGAAAGGCAGAGAAAAACATCCCTGGAGGTCTGAGCCCCTGGGCTGCAGCTGAGGCTGGCACAGGGCTTTGGTCCCTCCTGCCATCAGTGGTGATAGTGGCTGGGAGCTCTGAGGTGTTTTGGGTCACTTTAGGCTGCAGTCACTGCAGTGAGAGTCCCCTGCCCTGCTGCCCCCTCAGCACAGGCTCCGTCCTGCTCCCACTGCAGCTCTCAGGCCACATTCCCTGCACACTCTGTCTGGCAGTTTGGCATTTTCCATCATCTCAGAATGTGCAGCAGACAGGTTTCAGACTGCTGGAGCAGCCCCATGGAGCAGCCACGAGCTCAGGCAGTGATTGCACTCAGCACATTCATGCCTCCGTTGTTGAATGGGAGCTGTTTGTGCTTCTCCAGCAGAAACCTGCCCCTGCTCTGTTCCTGCCAATGGGGGAGAAAGGGACAAAAAGGGCTTTGGGGGCAGGACCCAACTGCTCCAAGGTACAGAATCATGGAATTGTTGAAGCCACTCCATCTCTGCTGGAGCTCTGATTCCTTGTTTGGAGGCAGAGGAAGCCCTGTTGTTTATTAGGAGCAATTTTAATCCTGCAGGTGGGTTTTGGGTTAGTTTTTTTAGGCAAACACCCTCATTTTATGCAGAAGCAGCACATCCAGGATATTTGCTGGATATCAGCAGATCTGGTGTGGCGTTCTGTTCTCAGCATCCCAAACCCCTGAGCAGTGCTGGTGTCCCAGGACACAAGGCTGGCAAGGAGCAGACTCAGATCTCCAGGTCAGGCACTGTGTGCAGAGACCCTGGCTCCTGATTCCGCCCTGGCTCCTGTTTCTTCCATGATTCCTGGTTCCTGATTCCTCCCTGATTCCTGATCCCTCATGATTCCTAGTTTCTGGATCCTCCCTGGTTCCTGATCCCTTCCTGGTTCCTGGTTCCTCCCACAGCTCCTGTTCTCCTTCCAGAAGAAGCCCAGGAACAGAACCAGCCAAAGGAGTCACTGCAGTGCAGGGAGGGAGAGGGGACCAGCTGGGTTCCATGCCTTGGGATCTCCTGGAAGTGGGAGAGGACACTTCCAGAAGCTGCCCTGCCCTGCTGCCTCAGCTGCCAGCTGTTTCCAGCTGTGAGGGTTGGGTAGGACTTGATAAAACACAGGGAGTGTCCAATAGGGAAGGGACTTGCTGGGGTGAGTGGTCGGAGTTTTTCCAGCCTGACCCATTTCAGGATTCTGTGATCTGTGTGCAGAGCATCCCCTGAGCTTCCAACACAGCATTTGCTGTCCCAGCAGCTCCAGCTGCTTTCTTTGTCCCCTCCCTCTGCCTGTCCCAGCCATTGTCTCCCCTTCAGGGGGATCATCTGTGGGGTCCCTGCAGCTCCAAGGGCTGCCCAGAGAGAGCCCAGGTGAGCCTTAGCCCAGCCTGGTCCAGGTGTTCCATCAATCTGATGCACATCACAAACATCCAGCAGCACATACTGACTGGGGAGCCACAGAAATGATGGAAGGGTTTGGAGAATTGGGCATGTGAGAGCCAGGCAGGCCCGGGCTGGAGGGGAGATGGCTCTGTGGAGGCAGCAGAGCTGTTTGCAGCTGCAGAAGAGGCTGAGCTGGGGCAAGTGGGGAGGAATTATCCCCATCAATCACTGCCAGTGTGAGCAGGAATAGGCTGGGGCTGCACAGGGAAAGTGCAGCTTATGTGCTAAAGAAACATTTCCACTCTAAGCGAAACTGAGAGGTTTCAAGTGGGTGAATCACAGAATACCTGGAGTTGGAAGGGACCTACAAGGAACATCCAGCCCATGCTCCATTTGCTGCGTCATCCACAGGGGGTTTTGGAGGAGTTTGGGGCCAGCAGCTGAAAAAGCTGCACTGCAAATGCCAGCCCAGCCAGGCATTAACTCCTGGATGCAGCCGAGCAAAGCTGACAAACTTCATTTCCAGTTTTCCTGTCAGGCCATGCTCTCCATGCACTGGGAAATTGGTGTCATTACTGAGGAAACAATGGGAGCACTGGGGCCAGTTGGGAAAGCAGCTGCTTTAACCCCTGTCCTACAGAAACATTTCACTCCTGTCTCCAAATCCGAGTTACACCTGTGGTCCCAGAGAGGCAGCACAGTCCTGCAGAGCCTCTGTGTTTCCCCTGGAATAAAGAATTATGCCAAGATGAAGTATTTCTGTGAGGGAATGTGCTCCTTGCATAGTTATTAATTCATTACTGGCCGTAGCCAAACTCACTCCTCTACTAAGTCATCTATTAAATGAGCCAAATGAAATTTATTAACACAGCATTGATCATTTAAGTCTTTTAGCATAAAGCATAATGGAACAGAAGCAGAAGTAATAATTCCTTGCCCAGCTTCTGGTTCATGTCTCATGCTCAGGGCCCTGTCAGGGCTCTGATTGTCCCTGGAGTTCCCTCCCGACCAAGAATGTCACAGAGCAGGGAGGGATCCTCTGCCTTTTGTTTAGAGCTTCCCTTTGACCTTGGCCTGGAATAACTCTGGAAACTGAGTCAGAAAAACAGAAGCGACCTTTCAACCAGCCCTGAGGAGTGCCCAGCCAAACGGAAGGACAGAATTCTTCCTCAGACAATAAATCCCAGGGGTGTGGCTGTGTTTGTGCTCCCAGCCCGGCCCGGCAGAGCCCAGCTCCTCTTGCAGGACCTCACCCTGTGCTGCCCCTGTGGAAAACCGGGGNGGGGGGGGGGGCGGGGTTGGCAGGGCACAGACCCCGGACTGTCACTGCCAGGGGCAGCTCCTTCCACCTCTAGAGGTGTGCCAGGGTCACTTCTTGGGAGGGAACATTGTCCCCACAGGGAATTGTGCAATCATTGGTTTGGATAGGTAGACTCAGCCTCTACAAGCTCTGATCCTTTATGTTCACCAGGCCCAGTTTGTTCCTGCTGGGCATAATTCGGCCTTCAGGCAGATGGGGATTTCTGAGGGGTTTCTAATTCTGAACTGGATGGGAAAGTGCTGCTCCGTGTCCCTCCTGCTGCCCTCTAAATTAAGCAGAAATTGGGAATCTCTCTCTGAGGTGAGGCAGGAGCTGTGCAGACCAAAGGCTCTCACCTGTGAGAGCCCTGTGAACCTGGGGACATCATGAAGTGATGCTTGTGAGAATCTCAACAGCATCCAAACCTTACCCATTTCCTGCAGCAAATGACAGACAGGTCCCCACCTGCTAACCCAGGTCACCCAGATACTCAAAGTTACTAATGAAATTAAATAAGAGTTAAGCTTTGAGGGTTTAAATTACATCAGGCAGGACCCACAAGGTCCAGCCAGCAGAGAGGGGGAGCACAGCCCTGACTGTCCCGTCTTTAACTCAGGATGGGGAGAGAGAGCAGAGAGGGGACAGTGCAGAGCTGGGGCTACACCAGTGCGGGGTTGTCTTGAATCTGGGTTGGAGGGGGAAGAGGAGGGACAACCCCTGAGCACCTCGAGGGCAAAGCCACCAAGGAATGCCCTGGTTCTGTCAGCACAGACCAGGGAGCCTCCCCTGCCCTCCCCACACTCAGCCCCTCAGAGCATCATCAGCCACCCTCAAGTCATGATTCAAAACGAGCCCCAGCTCTGGTTGAGAGGGGTTTTACATTCCCTGAGAAGGGTTTTACATTCCCTGAGAAGGGTTTTGCCTTTCCTGGTGTATCCCTGGAGTGAAATAAAGCTGAGCTGGGATTTCTATGCCAGCGGCTCTGAGCACTGTGTGGGATTACACCCTAACCCCAACCCCTCTGCTGCTCTGTGATCCAGTGTCATTTACTGGCATTCCACAGGGCCGAAAGCACTGGGGAGTAACTCCTTTAAACAGAACCCACTCCACTGATCCCATCCATGAGGGATCAATGCAGCTCAAACCATCCCCTGCTGTTCCTGAAGCCCCTCAGTGCTGGGGGCATGACTCTCCCCAGGTCCCTCCCTGTCCCCACAGGTCTCACTGTCACACGGTGCTGCTGTCCCAAGCCATGTCTGTGCAATTCAAACCAGCTCCTCTCAGCAGCTGATGGAGGATTTTGCATTTGCTGCACAAAAAGGGCTGTCAGAGCTCACTGTTGGCAGGCACGGGTTTACATTTCACCTCAGTGCAGCTCATGAAAGTCTGGAGCCTGAAATAGGCATTGATTTTTTCATGGCATGTCTGGCTTTGCTTTTGTTATGGAGTTGTGTCTTGAAAAAGTTGACCAGAAATTGAAATATTTCTTGTAAGTGGATTTATAAATCCAAACCTTTTAGCAGTTGGCTGCTGTTATAGCTGCCAGGTTTACTGACGACTTTGTTTTTTGAAAGTAAGATGTTTAAACAGATGTTGACTTTTAAAAATTATTTTAAACATGGCACAGCTTTTCTATTTTTTCGGTAAACTTTTCAGTGAAGACATTTGACTAGTAAATCAAAAAGTTTTACCAGTGTGGACATGTGTGGAGTATCACAGGTTTCACTAAAACTTGCAAAAGTTAAGGGGGAAAAGGTCTCTGGCTAAATCTCCATTTAGCCACCAAGATAAATGACAGATTTCAGCTGTGCAGGGGTTGAGCTCTCCCAGACTCCAAAGCCAAAGCCTGAAGTCATTCCCTCATCCTCTTCCTGTGCCTTTCTGCTCTAAACACCAAATCTTCTGCCTTTGTCACCACACCTGTGACAGGAGAATTGCAGGGAGGCTTTTCTTGAGAATGTTGCCAAGCCACAAAATAATCAGGAAATCAGTTCTGAGAGTGAGAGCTCCTTCTCCTGAGCTGTGGGCTCTTGAGTGGGGAAGCTTCTCTGGTGTTTTTGGGGTGAAATGAAAGCACCTTGACAGAGTTTCTTTGCAGTCATGGAGTGACAGAGGAAGTCCAACACCTGGAGAACCTGCTTTGCCATCCAGCTGCTGTGTTTTTATTCCAAGGTCAGGAATTTACCAGCATGTGCAGAGAGGTTTGTGTTCACCCTCAGTAGGAAAAGATTGGATGTGAACAATTCCAGAGCATTCCCTGAGCTCCATACAGGCAGATTTAGACAAAGAGCAGCTTCCCTGAGCCACAACCACTGCAGGAAAGCAGGATGGGTGGGATCAGGATCCTCTGCCTCCCTCCACGCATTCATAAATCCCAAATTCCAGCCGGGTGCTGTGCAAGACAGGCAGAGCTGGGGCAGTGTGGGAGGAATGGCAGCTGGTGCTCAACCATCACAGCTGAGAGCAGCTGGGGTGGGATCAGCAGGGCTGGAACTGGCAGGGCTGGATGGAAAAAGGTCTGAGAAGCTCCTTGATCTCCAAGCCTTGATCTCCAGGTGGGTGGTTCATCCTCAATCCCTCCCTGTCCCGGCTCTGCGCAGAGCAGCATGAAGTTGGTTTTGCCAGTGATACAGAATTGTGAGGAGCTGTTGAGTCCCTCAAAGGCGGGACAAGTTAAAAGGCTGAGCACAGATCTCTGCTCCCTGGGACAGGGACAGCACCCAGGGAACAGCTGGCGCTGGGCCAGGGCAGGCTCAGGCTGCAGAGCAGGGAAAGGTTCTTCCCCCAGAGGGGGCTGGGCACTGCCCAGGCTCCCCAGGGAATGGGCACGGCCCCGAGGCTGCCAGAGCTCCAGGAGCCTTTGGACAGCGCTCCAGGGGTGCCCAGGGGGGATTGTTGGGGGGTCTGGGCAGGGACAGGGGTTGGACTGGATAATCCCTGTGGGTCCCTCCTCACTCAGGATATTCCATAATTCTGTCATTGGTTGGGAAGTGCTGATGGCCCCTAGCCATGGGCCCAGAACCTCCCTCAAGGTCTCAGAGACTCTGGGCAGAGCTGATGATTCCTCGCAGCAGACTCTGCCTCTGGGGAAAGTTTGGGATGTCAGCACTGAACTGCAGGTGGTATCCCCCCATTCTGATGAGGGAACTCTGTCCCTTCCTATCCTGGCTGCTGGAATTGTAAATCCATCGGAGTGTCAGACTGCAAACTGCAGCTTTGGACGTGCAGAACTAAAGGTGCTTCTGGCCTCCGGTGCATTCCTGTTGGATTCTCCAGTTAACCTGTCCCACCTGGCAATTAACACTGCAATTAGAGCAGTTTCCATGCAGATCTGTGTTAAATGCATGGAGCTCTTTTTTCCCTTTATGGATGTCTTCTGCCTGATCCTTTCTTTCCATCTCAAGAATGGATTAAAAGAGTCCTCTTAAGAAGCTGAAAAGTTTCCCAAGCTAATGCAGCCCCAGCCAAGTTGTGCTTTCATCAAGGCATTTTAGTCATCGCTGCAACATCTCTCCAGCTTATTAAATCAGCCTCGTCTCCTGAGGGAGGTTTTAAATGGGGGTAAAATACCATATTAAGCAGTCCAGGAACTCATTTGATTTAATTTCATTTGTATTTAGTTTTTTCC
This sequence comes from Illadopsis cleaveri, assembly GCA_013399915.1. NCBI lineage: Eukaryota > Metazoa > Chordata > Aves > Passeriformes > Timaliidae > Illadopsis > Illadopsis cleaveri. Next base: position 25,129 of record VXBB01012519.1, read on the forward strand.
TTTGTCTCCTCTTCAAGAAAGCAGAAAGAACAATTTGAAGGTATTCAAAAAATGCCTCCTTTTTAACCTTTTGGTGATACAATAGTTCAGTAAAGCCATAATAATCTGCCTCTCTCAGCATTCATAATAATCCATTCTCCCTTCTACCTTTTCTCTTTTCTTCTGCCTTTACCACACTAATGCAGCAGCTCAGAGCTGGGTGGTGACTCTCGTTCCTAAACATTCCTGAACTTGTGCAGAGGACAGTGAGGAACACTCAGTAAAATGCTGTGGCTGCCCCTGGCCATGGCCAGGCTGGAATACTGCGGGATAGTGGAAGGTGTCCCAGGGCAGGGGGTGGCACTGGATGGGCTTTCAGGTCCCTTCCAACCCAAACCATTCCAGGACTCCACTTCCACCAGGCATGTTTTGGATCCTGTCTGCCAGAAAAGCACTCTGGGAGGGGTCAAAGCCTGCTGACCTGGAAATGACAAATAAGGGACGTGGCTCGTGGATGGGTTAGCACAGCCTGAACAGTGGAAAACTCAGAACTGGGGGCATCAGTCCCTGGGGACATCCTGCTGCCTTCTCCCTGCAGCCCTTGAGTTGCCATCCAGCTGCTCAAGTGAGTGCCTCATCAGAATTAAAAGGGGTTGATGGTGCTTATCTGCATTTCATGCAAATTAGCCCAAAGCCCGGGCCCTGGCAGTTTTCCAGCTCCCATCAGGAGTCTCTGCCTCTCATCCAGGCTCACAGCAGCCCCTTGGTGGGCTCAGAGATCTGTGATCTGCACACGAGGCTTTGATGGTTCCTGGCTTTTTGGCACCAGAATGCCTGAACTTGGGTCAGGGAGCAGGATCCTGAAGAAGAATGAGCTGAACCGCACTGCTGTGCCCTGGGCAGGACTCGGATCCTCTGAAGGACCAGAAACTTCTGCTCCTGGAGCCACGTGGCCCTGGATGAGCAGTCCATCCTCAATCCCAAACCTCAGCCTCTCCCTGCTCCACTCCCTGATGTGTCCTGCAGTGGCAACTGTGGGTGTCCCTTTTGCTGTGGGGTCCCTGTGATCCCCCCAGCCTGTTCCTGCCCTTCTGAGGAGCAGGACAAACAAATGCATGAGGCTTTGGCTTAAAAAGCAGGAAAAAATGTGCTGCTCCGAAATCCCTCCCCACATCACCTGCTGCCCCGTGCCTCGGTTTTCCCCAGGTTTTGCAGATTTCAGCTCTTTGTTTGCTCTCCCAGCTTGCAGGTCCATGCAGTGCCAAGTACAGAAGGTGCCCGACTCTGCTCTGAGTTCTGAGCTGTTTCCAGCATCAGCAGCAGCTCCTCCGTGCCAGGGATTTAATTGCCAGACCCCGGCGGTGTCTCCGCACACCCTGGCAGAAGGCAGTGGATGGTGCTGACCTCTCCCAGCCCCTCGTTCTGCCTGGCAGACTCTTTTCAATTATTTTCTCCCCATGCTGCTGTTTACATTCTGCACTCGCATCCTCTGCTGCATTCCCCATCACCTTCCCGCAGCCCAAGCCCTCCTAATCTGAAGTGTATTTCAGCCTTATCTCTATCAAAGCAGAAGGGTAGGGGAGTCATCCTCATTCCCGGATCCTGGAGGAGCTGCAGCCAGCAGCGCTCAGCTCAGCTTTCACTGCACTCTGAGTAACTCACAGCCGATTCTCCTGTCAAGAGCACTGAGGACAAAATGAAACGTTCTTTTTTTCTTTTTTTTTTTTTCTTTTTTTTTCTTTTTCCAAAGGCTGCCCGTTAATCTTTCCTCGACAATGATTGTGTGTCATGTTTCATTCTGGCTGTCACCAAGTTCTCTCCGTCCCCATCCCAGAGCCAACCTGCGGGATTTGAGAGCTGGGATGTGGCTGATGGTGGGAGCAGGACCAGGGCAAGACCCTGGGATGGCAGGGTTTGCTGAACAAATGGGGCTGGTCTCCAGTTGGACCAGTGCAAACTGGGGTTGGGATTGCTCCGCTACCACAGGGAGAAAGTATTTTGGAATTCTTTAGGAAGGAGCAGCAGCACAGTCGGTGTTGTGCAAACTGTGCTGGTTGAGGAGTCAAGAGGGACCTCAGAGAGCCACGAAAATCAGGTGGGCTCATCTCTTCTTCCTGGCTGGCCTGGGAAACGCCCCAGATTCAGCCATTCTCCCCTTGGCCGAATGTTTATGAGCAATAAATCCCTGAGGCCCTCAGTGTTTCCACCTGGACACAGCCAGGATGGGGGTGCTGGACAGAGGGGGCTGGGCCTGGCCCCAGTGGGGTCACAGCAGCCATTTCTGCTGGAGAGCAGAGCAAGGCTTTAAGTCCTTTTCATCCATCCTCAGGTTTTGTTGCTTTTCCCCAGATCCACAGGGTTCTGTTTACTCTCACCTGGAACATTTGCTGAGATTTTGATATTGATCAGAGTTGGAGTGGAGAAAGGTGCTGCAAACAAAGTCCCACTGACAGTGAGATCTCACTTCTCTCCCAGCAATAAAAGAGAGGTGCCAGAGAGCCTGGAGAGGCAGCACAGACACCCCAGCTGTAATTACTATATTGATGTGATCACTGTACAGACCCAGTTAGCACTGGAGCAGCAGCATTTGCGTAAAAACTACAAGCACAAAAATGCTCTGAGATGACAAATACAAGGAAACTGTATCAGATTTGCATTAAATTAGTGACTGTGTTCGAGATGCCATTTAAATGGCAGGTGACTTGAAAATTTCTCTCCCTTTTAGTGGAAGAGGCTGAAATGTTCATTTTCATGGTAAACAGTAACTGCACATTGATTTGGAGCTTGAAAGCATCTCCACAAATAGCTTTCCCAGGGAGTGGGGCTGGAGCACAGAAATCACAGCACTGCCTTGCCCTGCACAGCTCTGAAACTCAGCAGCACAGCTTGAGTTTCTTTCATACACTTGGTAAAAAACCTGCAGTGACAACAAGGAGAAACCCAAAGCCCCCTTGAACCTGGAGGGGGGCAAAACAATTCCCTGCAATTATCAGGGAGAGTGATCTGATGGATTATTGCACACCAGGGCTGCGGGTGAGGAGGAGCAGCAGGGAGCTGTTGGTGCCCACTGGCTGCTCCCTGGCACTGCCAGGGCAGAGGGATGGGATCAGGATTGGCCCTGCAGCTTCTGGCTCCCATTTTTGATGGAAAGCCAAGTGAGATCTCAGTCTTGGATTGGTGTTGTCCATCACACCCTGGCTGTAGGAGGCAGCCCCCAGCCTGTTGGGGCTCTCAGTGGCCCCAAACTCAGCACAGAGACTGGGGACAGCCCTTTTACCCTCTGGATCCTCTCCCATCCCACTGGGTGGGACAGAGCTGCTGGCTGGGGTTAAACCTCATGGGGAGGTTTGAAGTGAGAGCTTTCCAGAGTTACCCTTTGGCTGAATGAATTCGTCCCCTAACACATCTGAATGGGGCTGTTTGGGGATGAAAAATGTCAGTTCTTTCCCAAATCAGGCCCATTTGGAGCTGTCCCTTGGCAGTGCCACAGCAGAAGAAAGACTTTTCTCTCCAGGTTTTGCTGTGGTCACGGGTTGATAACTTGCTCAGGTTTAGTTCAGCGTATCATTTTCAAGGGATTGTTTGAATGGCTTTAATGTGCTGTGAATCAAAAGAAGAAATTCCACTCCTGGTAATTAAGATGGAATGGGTAATTATTTCTGTCTGTCTCCAAATCCCCTTTCTGGAGGAGGAAGGAGAAAACTGAGCTTTCCAATGCCTTTGTTCTCTCCACCACGGGAGGAGCCCCAGGTTGTACCCACCAATGTTTGCACATATTTATTGGTGTCCCCCCTGGCAGGAGCAGAATCCCTTGGAAAACTGAGCCCACCTAAGGAGAGGAGGGAAATGGGAGCTCGTGTGAGCAGAGAACCCTCAGCTGCTCTGCTCTGCCCTGCTCCCATACCTTGCTCCAAGTGCTTGACAAATTTAAGATCAACAATGAGGAACACCCAGGGCAAGGAGAGTTGGAACCATTTGGAAACAGAAATCTGCCCTGAGAGGCAAAAACTGCCCGGGTCACTTGGCTGGGGATCAGAGGGTGCAAATGAGACCTTAAATCCCTAGGAACTTTCCCAGCTGGTTGTTCCCGGCTGTCAGGGACACGTTTGGCTGGGCTGGGGTCTCCCTTGTCTGTGACCCCAGGCTGTCAGCCCTGCCCCTGCCGGGGCTGCTGTCAATCCCACGTCAATCCCACGTCAATCACAGTCAATCCCAGGCTGATGGGGCTCACATCAGAGCCGTGTTTTGACAAAAGGTGGGGAGAGAGTGGCTGTCAAAAGCGAGGGGAAAGGCAGGGAGCTGAGCTGGGGGGATAACTGGGGGATTTATTATCCAGGAAACTGATGGGAGATCTTGTGGGACAGGCAGAACTGGGAGCTGCAGCCACAGGGGTGTGGGGAGATCTGGGGTGGAGCTGGTGCTGCTTCAGGAGGTGCAGGAGAGGGTCTTGGGTGGCTTCAGAATAAAGCAGAGCACAAGGTGTGAGCAGGGGAAAAGGAAGAAAAATCCCAGAATCATGGAATATCCTGAGTGGGAAGGGACCCACAGGGATCATTGATCCAGCTCCTGGACCTCCCAACAATCCCCCCTGGGCATCCCTGGAGTGCTGTCCAAAGGCTCCTGGAGCTCTGGCAGCCTCGGGGCCATGCCCATTCCCTGGGGAGCCTGGGCAGTGCCCAGCACCCTCTGGGGGAAGAACCTTTCCCTGATCTGCAGTCTGAGGTTGCCCTGGCCCAACTCCAGCGTGCCCTGGGTGCTGTCCCTGCTGAAAGGTGAAGGAAACTCCCCCATCCCATTCCCTTCCTGCAGGCTCCACTCTCAGCCTGAACCCAGGAGATATGAGGGTGCAATGTCCCAGCCCAGGGATGTAGCCCTGGTTCCATGCTTGAGATGTTTTGGTTTTCTGAAATTCTTTTCCCAGGGAATTTTCTGTAAACAGGAGAAGTGTTTTTGTAACTGTACCTATGCTTTCATTCCTTTTCCTAGGAGGGACGACTTCTTGATGTCGCTCTGACCAATGTGATTGAAGAGGTTTGCCTTTGTTTCACCAAACAAATTGGTCTGTGTAAAATAGTATAAAGGGGAGACACATCCCAAAAATAAAGGAGTCATTTTCAGTCTTCTGAAGCTTGGAGTCTGTGTCGTTGTGGTGTAAAACAGCGTCACAGGGGTGCTGTGCTCAGCTCCCCACCAACTCAGGCACTGAGGACCCCACAAACAGCCCCAGTTGCGGGGCACATGATGGGATGTTCTCAGGTTTAGGTTTCTCTCACCCGAGAGTCAGGTGGTGGTTCGGCTGGTGGTTCGAGTGAGTCTTTTTTGCCCTCTGAAGGCGTTGAGTGTGGTGCGAGAATGAACTGGAGTCTCAAGGTCTTGTTTTTTCTGGGTTTCTCGCGTTGTTTATTATTTCTTATCTTACAANGTCCCAGACCCCTCTACTGAGGTCTGTGACCTTCCAGAGCAACCAGAGGAATGCCCTGGACTCCGACAGGATATGAGGTGTTTGTGGGCTTCCCAAAGCTCTGATCCACCCCAGGATGGGGATCCCTGAGCTGCTGGAAGTCTCTCATTTAACTTGGATGTCACCAGAGTCTCAGATTCATCTGGGAAATGAGAGGTTCCAAAATACTTTATATAAACTAAAAGAACCCAATACAGATCTTATATCAAGTTTGGAGTCAGGATTTTCCTCCTCTTAGGGAATTTTAAGCCTTTGTAGGAATTATTGTAGGTCCAGGTGAAGCTGTCCCTGCCTTGGGCAGGGGGGAGGGACTGGATGCCCCTTAATGTCCCTTCCAACCCAGTCCATTCTGTGACTTTATAATTCTCCTGAGAGATTTCACAATTTCTCATTCATTTTCTTTGATTCTGGGATGAGATTTTTCCCCCCTGTAAAATTCTGAGCAGATGCAAAAGCTTTGGGGATCGCTTAAACCTCTTGGGTTTAATGACTGAAATGTCTCCCACCTGTTCTACTTTTTAAAAGTGAGTAGAATTTTAATACCAATGGGGGAAAAAAAAGCGCTAAAATGAAAAATCACTTCAAAAGGAAAATCAAAACAGTTCCACTCTGTGGCTTTTTTTTTTTTCTCAAATAAAACATGATTGAAGTCAACACATTCCTGAGCAACATCTCACTCATCAAAAGTGGCATTTACTGACAGAACAACGTTTTTTCCCTGAAATGAGCTCTCAGTTTGGGATCCCTGGGTAATGACATTAAATGTGAGTCCTTGGTGGCTCTGACTGTGGAGAGGAGACACAAATGATAGTGTGGGCCAGTGATTATTCTCCTCTCCTCCACTAAAACAAAATAACCCATAATCATCCAGTGGAGCTTCTGCTCCACGGCCTCTCCAGCACAGCAGCCACAATTAGAGAGCTGGAGCTGCCTCCTGAAAACAGGGGCAATGAACCACAGCACTGAACAAAGAGAGGTGCCACTAAGAGCTAAGAGACAACACTTTTCTTGGTTCAATGGCCAAATGGAAGAAAAAATACATTTTGAGTTAACCTGAATTGAATTTTTTTCAATTTTTCCAGTCAAGCAAAAAGTTGAAAAAAATTAATGGCAGATTGCTTTTTGTTTTTAGCCTCTTTTTATTTTCTGTTCCATTACTTTTTCAGCTACTTTCAGGGGAAGTTTCAGAGCCTGTTTTGTCACTCCCAACCTACAGGTTTGTAGTGGGGGAAAAAACAAGTTTTGCCCAAAATTATTTTGCCAGGTGGTGGAAATTTGGCTGGGCCTCACAGAGGTGGGAACTGTCTGTGCTCAGAGGACAGAGTGGGTCCATCCAGCTGAGAGTTGACCCCACATCCTTGGTGGGACCTCATTTGCTCCTGCCTTTGGCACTGCAGACAATTTATTGAGGAAAAAACTCTCAATTCTGATTACTGGAGCTCTCCATGAGGTGGCTGGGTTTGGAAACGTCTCCCAGTGGGAGTAAACCAGACCAGGCCCCAGGGAATTCTTTCCCATTCCTGTGTTTGGGTTGTTCTTGTGCCAAAGCTGCAGATTTCCTTTCACCAAAATGTTTGGTCAATCCATATTGATGTTCCTGAGTCTGCCACTTTAAAATATTCCAGAGCATTTAGGAATTCAGTGTTCTCAAAGCTTTGCTTCTTCCAGTTTCCTCTCAGAAATTGCTTCACATTTCCCTAATCTGTCATCAAAAGATGAGGAAGCAAAACAAAACATCTCATTTCCAGATCCCCATGAACCACATTAAATTCAGGATTTTGAGAGCACCATGTGTGGTGCAAAAAAAAATTTGGATGAAACCCTTCTTAGATTCTGCTTCTGCTTTTCCTGAAGTTATGGAACACCCACTCAGCTGAAAGCAAAACCTGTTTTGCACCCATATCCAGCTGTGGGAATGGGCAGCAGGAGCTGCACTTGGGTTGGTCTCCTTAATCCTGGTTCGTAATCTGTCCCAGCCCAAACCTGCTGCTGGGGAGAAAAACAAAAAACCAACCCCAAACCACCTGGACTTGCCTGTGGTGTGAGTGCTTCCCCCTCATTAATCCACCTTTCCAAACTCTCCTCCCTCCTAAATCCTCCCAGCCTTCCCCTTCCTGAATCTTAGGGTGTTTATTAGGGTGTAATTATCGGGAAGTTCCATCCAGAGTTTAAATCAAGACCTCCCTCGATGGGCTGGTGTAATTTCCAGGGGAAAATGTCAGCTCCACACCAGGGTAAAGCTCCCACTGTTCCCTGCCAGGTTTACTGAGGTCTTCACTGTTTCCAGAAGAGCCTGATCTGAGCTTTACCCTCCCACCAAGGGGAAGGGGAGAGATAACTGGATTAGAACAACTCCACCAAATAAATAACAAAAATACACAAAATGTACTCTAAGGGGATCTGTGGGGCTGAGGAGCCCCAGGACTTCAGTGCTGGCCTCTTCCAAGGAGTAGGGCAGGCTGGAAGTTTGGGGTTGTCCTGGCAGATAGTTCTGGGCTCCTCTGGGAATCACCTACTCAAAATCAGGTTGGAAAAGTGAGGGGTGAGCTCTGAGCCAGCCACTCCCTGCAGTGAGGGAAGAGGGGCTGAGTCCTCCAAGGATTGATTCCCCTCCCCTCATTATGGTCAAAACCTTTCCCAAAGAACCCAGAACAATAAAATTATGATAAATATCATGTTCATTTATAACCCAGTGTTTTCTCAGGAAGTTGGGCTCAAGCTTAGGGAATGAGGTCGAGGACTCCTCAGAAATGAAGGTCCAGGTTTGCTTTGGACTGAGAAATAATAATCAGGGTCTGGATGAGGGCTGGAGTCCAAAGCCAGGAATGGGGGACCCAAAAGGCAAAACAGTGAGGTGCAGACCTGCCTGAAAGTTTGACTGAATAAACCTTGAGTCACTTGGCTGGGACATAATCAGGAATTATCTGGGTTTTAATATTGTTCTTTAAGAAAACTGAAAGACCAGCAGCAGGGACTGTCAGCAGCCCTGCAAACATGGCCTGAAGGTGAAATGGACACACAGGGACTGTTGAGCCTGAAAAAGAGATGGCGAGATAACAACCTTCAAACAGGAGAAAGGGAAAGAAAAAGGGAGGAATTTATTCTTCGTGCCCTTGGTGAAAAGTGGAGAAGAAATGGGCTCAAATTGCGGCAGGAACGATTCAGGTCTGACACCAGCCAGGCCGTGTTTGAAGCTGTTATTGGAAGTGCTGAGCTGATTGTTCAGGGAAGAGGCAGAGCCTGGGATGCCCAGGGAGGGGACTCCTGTGGGGGAGTTGGGGAGCATTTCCTGGCTTCAGACAGAGGAGACCCCCAGAGCCTTTCCTGCCCCTCTCCTTTCTTCTGCAGTTTCAGTTCTGATGTTTCCCAGCTCTCCCAGGGAGTCCTGGACAAAGCTGCTGGACAAATCCAGCTCTTCCCCTGTTTATCAGAGCACAATCAGCATTTCAGGGTCATTTTCCAGTGCCTGAAACACCCGGGCCTTGAATGTGGGTTCATTTTGGATTCAAACTGCCGTAAATGCCGCTGTCCCCGTTGTCACGTGCCCAGGGGAGAGGCATCCTTGGAACTGTGAGCTCTGGTGCTCAGCCCACCTGGTTCAGTTGGGATAAACACCCAGAGGTGCTGACCTGGGCAGGGAGGGAGCTGCACCTCACTCCTGAGTTACTCAGCCCTTTGGGGACAGGAAAAGGAGTTTCATTTTGCCTTGGGGATTTTAGCTTCATTTGCTCTTTTCAGTTCTTAGCTCAGCTGCAAATCATTGAAAAAAGAAATGCGGCCAAAGGTAGGAGCTCTCCCAGCTCCAGAACTGTTCCCAGCCCAGGACACCTGTGGAATTCCAGGTGGGATCTGCCTCTCTCCCAGGTCCTCACAGCCCCTCTCCTATAGCAATATAAAAAATTGAGAGCTGGGAGGTGGTCAGGGGATCCAGAGAAGATAAAAATCTGCTCCACATCTTGGTATGTAGACCCTCAACTTCCAGAACAAACTCTGGGAATGCCTGGTTTTAACTTCTGTTACAATATCACCAAACCCCACCCCAACAGCACTGGGTGAATTCTGTAGTATCACCTGGGGTTTAAGATTTGAGATCCATGGGGAGCGGAGCTATTTCTGCCTTAATCTTCAAAGCCATCAAACGTCAAAACAAGAGCAATCAGGCCACATGTGCAATAACAACTCAAACTGGAAGGTTCCAAAGTAATGAAAATCCTGACCCTGTTCTGTGGAAGTTGTTGAAGCTGCTCACTCCACCTCTGTTGAGTCATTTTGGTTTGATGAAGTCAAATCCCCTCTCACTGAGCCTCTAACAGAGGCTTCACATCTGAAATTCCACGTGTCTCCAACAATAAAGGGATCCTGGAGAAGGGAAGTTGAAAAGGAAATGAAAACAAACTCTGAAAGTTGTAATGAGCCACTCTCAACTTATCAAAGCACTTTGACATCCTTGAAACAAAATGAGAACACAGAAACAAATGGTCCCAAAATTCTGTGCACCAGGAATGTACCTGCGACAAGAGAGTCTCCTGGAAGGTTTAATGATGGCAAAAGTGAGGAAACTGCTTAAAAAAGGCCAGGTTGGACAGGACTTGGAGACACCGGGGATAGTGTAAGGTGTCCCTGCCCATGGCGGGGGTGGAATGGGATGGGGTTTAAGGTCATTCCAACCCAAACCCTTTCAGGATTTTATGGGATTCTCCATCAAAGCTCTTCAGACCAACACAGACACTGAGATGTTGTGACAAGTTGGCCCTCGAGGGGTAACACAACTTGGGACAATACATTCAGTCTGTAATGCAGCAGAAACCCAATTTGGGGAGGCAGATGGAGCTGGGACATGAGGAAGGAAAGGTCAGAGGTTTCTGACATCAGGAGGGGACCAGGCTGGGCAAAAATCCATGTCAAGCATCTCCTGAGATGTCAGAGATGGTTCTGGGAGCTCTGCACACCCGGAGCATCCCACTGCCACCAGCGTGGCTGCTTCCCAGGAGAGTGACAAGGATGGGGGATCATTATCCCAGGAAACTCTCTGGAAAGGCATTTCTGGCTGTGCATGGGAAGATGGAGCCGAATGCTTGGAGCTATTAGCAGGCAATTAAAGCTAATGTTGCAGCCAGCAGAAAGATCCCAGGCAGGCACTTCACTTTAATCTTTGAAAATGTTCACAGTTCTAATCAAGGAATAAAAGGGAAAATACATAGAGATGTGCACATATATATATATATAAATTTAAAAATATATATCACAGCATTAACTTTCATTGTCAAATCAAGTCGGGAATTGCTGAATGAGGTAAATACGAGGAGCAATGTAACAGACAATTACCACAATCCTGCTCGTGGCTTTCATTTCCAAATGAGCCTCACACAACCCACCCCCACACAAAGGCACTTCGGGGGAAGGAAGGGAAGAAAATAGGAAGGTTTGAGATGGAGAAAATAATCAAGTAAAAGGCATAAAAATCTTCAAGGAAGCAGGTGGGAGAGTGTTGTAATAAATCAGTTGAGATTCCATTTTCTTCATGCAGAAAAGGCCCCTCTTTATTGTACAGGTCATATTTTAAGGGATTCTCAGAAGGTACTGTGTCAGATTTGATTGGTTACCAATACATTCATACTTGGATCATTGGTTGGTACATGGTATTTTGCATATTTATCAAACGTATTTTTAGTTACTTTACATACCTTTTCTACTGATTCTCATGGGACAGATCCTTTGTTATTGTAGGTGCACTTGTTTTCATCCAGGACTAGTATGTTGTATTAATGAACTGCTCATTCTCAAAATAGTTTCAACTGGGAACTTGAAGCTATTGCTAGCTGTTTAGCAAAAGTAGCACAAGTTTAGCTAAAGGGCCTAATCTATATTTTATAAGACCTTTTTTTATAACATTTTTTACCTGTCTGCAACAGGAGAGGGCTGAGGTTTAGCTGGGGGTTGTTGGAGGGTTGGTAGAATAATTAAAGATAGAATTGATAGAAAAATAAGGTAAATATAGAGTATAGAATAATATAGAGTATAGAATAATATAGAGCATAGAATAGTATAGAATACAGAATAATATAGATTATAGATTAATATAGATTATAGAATAATACCAAATATAGAATAGTATAGAATATAGATTATAGAATAATATAGAATATTGAATAATGGAAGTTTAATGTAAAAATGAGTGGACACAGGCATAAAGTGGTGAAAAGGAGATCGTGTGTGTACATTGGGGCAATCCCTAACCAGGGGGGCACAGACAGCAAATGAGGGATGATGGGGCAGTGCCCTCCTGCTGCCCCCAGAGCCAGTGGTGAAAAGAACAGGGTCTAGGCCTTTATTAATTTTCANTGCGACTCCAGCCGCCCGCATGTCTCCGGTGGAAAAAAAATATACCAGGAGTTCGTTCCTAACAATGGGACCAGGGTGGTCCCAGCCTGGACCCCTTGACCCCGTCCCCATCCCTGACACTGCTGGTGCTGGCCCTGCCTGTGCCCAGGGAACCAGGGAGGAGAGCAGCCTGTACCTGCCTGCCCAGTGAGCCTGGCTCTGGAATTATTTACACAATTTTGGCATGAGATTGCAGGTCAAGGCAAAACAAAGAGTTTTCAGTGCTGAGAGCCATTCCCAGAGCTGGCTGCTCCCAGAACCTGGACATGGGTGGTGAAACATTCTCCATGCCCAGCTCATGGCCCCACTGCTCTGGGCTTTGGCTTGGGGCATGATATCACCTGTACCTTTGGCCTGGATTGAACTGTGGGAGCTGCTGGTGGGCTCAGTGTCAGAGCAGAGCTGCAGGGAGCAGGAGGGACTCCAGGAGATGTGGGGGAGCAGCCTGGGAGCCCCAGGAAGGAGCTGCCTGTTCCCCAGCAGACACCCCCTGTGCCCAGAGTGAACAGGCAGGAATACCAGAGGCCAGCCCACGTCAGAGCCAGGGCACGAGAAGCCCTCCCAGGAGAGCTGCAGCTCTTCCCAGCCCTCCCAAGGAGTGAGGGAGATGCAGTTCCATTGAATCAGCACTTTTCCAAATGTCAGTGGCAATTGGAATCAAAGCTGTGGAGCTGCATCAGGCACAGCAGGGCTATAACAATAACAGGAATATTATTATGGAGTTAAGTGCCTGCATTAAACTCTGCACTTCCAGGGCTCACCTGCTTGAGGAGTTTGGGTTTGTGCTTGTGGAGTCAGAGGCAGCAGTGCTGGAGTGCTGTGCAGGCCCTCAGGGAGCTGAGGACAGTGCTGAGCATCCTCCTGTTTATCTTCCATCACCATTCAGCCCAATTAATTTGCCTTCTCCAGCCTGACCTTTCCTTCCCTGCACCAACAGCTTTTCAGGGGCCTGTTTCTCAGCCTGTGTGAACCTACTCCCAGCCCTGTAACAATGATTCACAACAGCTCTGGGTAATATATCTGGTCCCTTCTGGATCAGCCTCCACAACCCTCTGAAATTCCCTGGAATGGGACATCTGTGGCCAGAATGCCTCTTCCTCCCTCCCTCTTTGTCCCTAGTGCCAGGCAAGGAGCAGCCAGATGGTGCCTTTTTTCCCAGCCAGCTCAGCCCATTGGCAGTGAGAGGTAGAAAACTCACGAGATTCTGTTTGTTGGAGTTCCCTCATTTATTAAAAATGCCTGGGGAGAGGGACACAAAAAGTATTTCTGGTTTCATGTACTCAGCAGCTCCAAAGTGTTTTGGCAAAGCAACAGAGGTGGAGCTGAATACTCCTTTAGCTTTGCTGAAAGGAAACAGAATCCAAGTAGGAAAAAAAAATGCTCAGCAAAAGGTGCAGAGAAATGTGGATCTGCAGTGCCCTGGTCTGGGAGGAACAGAACCACCCTGGGCCCTCCTGCAGCCTCCTGTCCTCCCCAGCTGCCGGTGGGACAGGGAAGGAGGGGCTGGGTGTTGGAGCAGCAGCAGAGGCGTCCCTGCCCTGGGGCTCAGGGGGGTTCACGTTCAGCACACAGCATTTGCTCCCCCAGCACTCACAGCTGATTTGAGAGATGCCGGGGGGGAAAAACGTCCTTTGGTGTGGATGTGATGCCAGCAGGGCAGCCAGCCTGCAGGGGATGCAGAGGGAATGTGTTCCCAGGTTAAACTGCAAACCCACACTTGCCTGGATGGGAAAAGCTCCCGAAGTGGAAAGGGACCTGGAGCATCCTGCTGAACCCATGGACAGACCATGCTCAGGTGTTAACATGGGGCTACCTCCTGGGCCACTCTCCAGGTGTTTGCAGGGCAGGATGAGCCCATCCTGCATCCCTTCCCCAGGTCAGCCAGCTGCTGCTCCATGGAAACGTGCCCAGGAAAAGAGCAGCAAGGGAGGAAGCACCGAGGGGCTACAGGAGAAGGGAGGAGGATTCCAGCTGGATGTCAGGAGCCAAAATGAGCCTTATGTTTTCCAGGCAGAGGGGCTGGCAGCTGAGGAGTGAGTCTTATTTACATGCCCAGGGGCTGGTGCCAGACTGCAGTGATGGCATGGCTGGGCACAAGGTGGGGAATATCGACCCATGCCTCCTCCAAAGATGGGAAGAGCAGAGGCCCATCAATCCCAGTCACCAAGGTGAGAAGAGTTATTGCCTTGCTGACACACACAGACTCCCAAATTGCTTTGCCAGTTTGGCTCCAGCCCTCCAGTGACTCAGAATGCAGCCACTCCATCACGCCTGAGCAGGGCTGTCAGTGCCTCCCACCAGCCTGGGCAAAGCCAAGCTCCAGCCCCAGATAATCCCACCAGCCTGGGCAAAGCCAAGCTCCAGCCCCAGATAATCCCACCAGACCCTCCTGCTCCTGCAGGGCCCAGGTCAGGCTGGCTGGGTTCCCTCTGCAGGCAGTGGAACAAGGGATGAGTTCCTCCAGGGTGTGACTGATCCTTCTCTAACCAAGGTGTTAGAGATTGTGGCTGAACTGCCCTCAGTGTGTCAGGATTTCCCAGAGAGCCAGCTCAGACCTGGGCCTGCATTCCAGCAGCTGGGAATGCTCTCCAGGTGATGACAGGAATCCCCATGGGAGGAAACCTCATTTTCCTGGTTGCTTTGTGGCTCCTGCACTGACAAGCCCAGAATCCATGGATTTTCTTGGCAGTTCTTCCACTATCTTCTCTGTGTCTCTCTTCCCTGCCATAACTCAGCATTCCTTTTTCCCTAATTCTAAGCACAGTGTAACTCCTGTGGGATCAGTTTACACGAATCCTGGTGCATGCAATCCTCACAAAACAGCTTCTTGATATCCATTTATGGGAGCAGACTCCCCAAAGCCACCCCAGAGTGTGGAGAAGGCCATGGACACAAATCCACCTATTTGTGTTGATCTACAACAAAATTTTCACTGCCAGGGAGCTGCCAGCTACCAAAAAGTGAAGGTTTGAGCTAAGGAAGCCCCAAAGTGCTGCTGTCCATGGGATGCCTTCACTGCCTTCCACTCAGGAAAGGTCTCATGAACTTGTCCAAGGCCACAGAAGCATCAGAGGTCCCCAAGGCCACAGAGGAGCCTTTCCTTGGACAAACCCTCCCCTGGCTCAGCAGCTCAGCCCTGCTCCAGTGCCTGGGGAATGCACTGGGGTTGGAATCTGCTGAGCAAGGCCTGTAAAAATTAACACATCTCGCCAGAGAGAGAGTGGGGGATGATTAATGAGCACAGGCAATGCAGGGGGCTGGGGGGGAACAGATTTGCTAAATTGGCAGCAGATAAAATGTTTGTTCTTGCTGGGAACAATGAGGTTGGCAAACCCCACCACGGGCCAGTGCCTTGGGTTAAGTGAGGAGGCCACGGCCCCGTAAATTGTTCATCGCCTCATCCAGAGGTGCAGCCTTGTAGCCTCTCAGCTCCAGTGAGCCCAATAATGAAAGGCTTCAGAGCTGCCCAGGACAGGAGATCAAGTGCCCTGGTTGCTCCAGCTCTGATAAGATTTCAGATGAGGATTTATTTTGTTAATGATGTTTGCAGTGATCCATCTCCTCCTCGTTCCAGGGTTATCCTGTGTGTGATCTGCAGGAGGGAGAGCCTGGGGAGGTGCTCAGGAGAGACTTTTATCCCAGGAGTAAAACTGGAATAACTGACAGAAGCAAGGGAGGATCTGTTATCAAATCATTTGGCTCAGAGAAAGATGCAGCAAAACTCACCCAAAACAATTCCAGTTCTGTGTTTATGACATGACTTTTGGCTCAGGAAAGTTGAAAAGGAGTTTGCAGAGGCACATATTTCTCTTTCTGCTCTGGTCAGGTGGCTGAAAACTTCCTATCAAATCTCCTCCTCATTTTAGCAACAGCCTTGGCAGGGATGGAAATTCAACACGCAACGCCCCCAAGATGTTAAAATGTCTCCCACCAAGCAGATCCCCCTCAGCCCCAGGAGGGTGGGAGCTGCTGTCACTTCCCCCAGGGTCTCTCCAAGCCACCTAACTTCCCTGAGTGATGCAGGTCAGGCAGACATTTACACCCACAGAAAACACCTCCAGTCCCCAGGGCTGGAGCACAACACCCCTGCAGCCCCTCCTGACGATGGCTTTCCTCCCTCATTAGCTCTGACATCTGCCACTGGTATCAATTCTAATCACTAATGGAACACTCCACTGGCCATCCATCAGCAGCTTCACTCTGGAGCCACTGATGCCATCAATGGGAGCACAGAGGGATGTCCAGGGAGTTCTTTTGGATATGGGGAACAGGAAACTGAGGTTCCCCATTGGAAAGGCAGGTGGGAAGAAGAAGGAGCCTGAAGGGAAGTGATGGGTGAGGCAGCAAAGGGAGGAGCTCTGATGGTTTCAGACCCTCCCCTCCTTGTTTATGGTACATTACAAAAATTGCACAGCCTTGAGCCTGGGGGTTTTAGTCAAGGTCAAGGTCTGAGGTTTTATTTATCTTGGCACTGAGCAGCTTTGAAGCTTCCTCAAGGGTGCAAAGAAAAGCTCCCCAGAGCCTCTGCCTGTGCAATCGGGATCCCAGCGCTCCTTGCAGAGCAGCAAACACAGGATGTGCCCAGGAGCCATCCAAGGCCATCCTATTTTCAGAAGTGGCTTAATCATGAGGTGTTCTAAGGACAGGGAATTGCATCTGAGCAGCAGAACAGATCCTGGGTCCCCGGGGTGCTTTGGAGAACACTCCACACCATCCCCTGCAGCTCTGTCAAGTCTCCTGAGCCGCTTTTCCAGACGAGCTTCCCGAGGAGACGCTGGCCCTGGGCAGCAGAGCAGCTTTTGTTCCAGGAGCTCAGCCCTGCCTCAGATGTCCTGCTGCTCTCACCACAGCAGGCTGGGCTCCTGGGGCTGTGCAGCAGGGGCAGGCCAGGACTCCCTGGTGAGGAACACACATCCCAAAAGGGCTGCATCTTCCTCTGGACTCATCCTGGTGAATTCTGGTCTCATCCCCAACTCCTTTAACTGGGCTTGGGGATGTAGCTGGGGCTGTGGCCCAGGGTGACCAGCTCAGGTGAGACCCTCTGCCCACACCTGGGGAAGGTTGTCCTGTGGCAACTGGGAGATGTTTATAAACAAGGAGATGAGGAAAGGCTTCCTGAGACATTTGGGGGCTCTGGAGCTCCTTCCCTATCCGGTCAAGGCCTTTGTGGGCTCCTCAGGTACTCTCTCATTCCCACCTTGGGAATATTTGACATTTCTCCAGCTGCTCTTCCTTGGCTGAGAGAGAGAATTCTGAATAACTTCCCATGGGAAGTGAGGGAGGGAAGGACTAATGGGGGTTCTGCTTTTTTTGAAATGTCTTGGTGTATCCTAGAAAAAAATGCCTGTCATTTCCAGCTTGTAACTTCCTTTAAAACTCTCCTGTCCCTGAGACTTTGCTGTTATTTTAAAGTTCTTGTGACCTTTATTTTCTGCCTTTAGTTTCCTAAGTAATAAAACTGTAAGGAGCAAGATGGGATTTGGGGGCTTTTTCCGTTCCTCCCCCTTGAGACAGAGCCATGTTTGAAGTCACAAGGTGAATGAAGCAAGATTTGAGCTGAGCAGAGGCTGTGGCAGTCCTGGAGCTGACTGATAGCAAAACAATCAGTCAGTTATTAGGAGACACAAATCACTCTCACAGATTAAGCACTGAAAATAATAACCATGCAAAGCTTGGAGGGAGGCACGGTAGAGGCAAAGGTCATTAATTGACTGGGGAGATTTTTGGCTACAAGTTCCTGGGAAATTATTTCTTTTTTTTTTCTTTTTTTAAGCAAAGAAAAAAATATATCTGGTTCTCTTATCAGTGGCAGTGTGCAGTGATTGCTGGTGTTGCCTCTTCCTCAATGTTAATTCACTGTTCCATGGATCCCAAGTAATTACTCATCCTTGCAGTTTTTGTGTTATTTTATTTATGTGTTTGGTGTTTCTGTAATGCTCCTGCTCTCTATCTAAACACAAAGCAAGATTAGAAATGCTCAGTAATTAAGAACTCCAGGAGATAAATGAAACCTATTTCAGCCACCTGGAAAGTCTTCCAAGGTCTTCTCTTGATCATCTCCTTCTTATGATGCATTTCTTTGATTTCTGCCTCATTTGTCCAAAAAGAAATGATCCTTTTGAGCCTTGAATGGGGAATTCTGCTCCACACTCCATTTTCAGAGTAAAAGGAAAATATTCACCCAACCCCACTGCACATCCAGGTTATTGCTTGTGCCTCCCAGGGAGCACCCCCAGAACTCAGGATGGAGACATTCAGGGAAATGGAGCTGCATTAATGCCAAATGCACCATTTGAGCTGCTTCAGACTCTTCTGAACTCTTCTGGTGCAGCCCTTTTATTCCGAGCTGCAGTGACATCAATCAGGGCAGGACCCTCCAGCTCCAGAGGTTTTCTCTTCCCAGTGAAATGATCATAGAATTGGAGAATAATTGGAGTTGGACCCACAAGGATCATCAAGTTCAGCTCCTGGCCCTGCACAGGCCAATCTCAAGAATCACCCCATGAAATTGCAGCAAACGGCAGGAATTTCTGGCACATTACCTTCCCCGTAGGCTCTCCCCAGAGTCAGGGCAACTTCTGTGCTTTCATAGAAGAGTAAACAGCCAAAAGTGCTGCTAAAACACATCAAAACCATAGAAAATCATCCAAACATCCAAATCAGCCCATAGAAGTAGGGGCAGTTTGAGTTCACCCCTCAGGCTGAGCCAGCCCAAGGACGAAGGCAGCAGCTCTGAGCTGCTCTGCCCCAACCAGGAGTGTTTACACACTGCTTTAGTGCACTTCAGCTAAGCCGCCTTAAATCCCCAACCTTTGTTAATTGCAATTATTAAAGAGGGGATTAAACTTCTCAGCTTCCCCTGTGGAGATGAACTTTCCGTGAAAAGTCTTCCCATGGTGTCCCGTTTGTCCTGCAAATGCCAGACCTAGCTTTGAGCAGGGGGTGGCCAAAGACCCCCCAAAATCTGCTGCAGGTGGGGCTTTGCAGCCCCTGCACTGAGCTTCAGGCAGCTCTGGGGCTGCTCCTGCAGCTTTCCCATGTGCTGCTCCTCGGGCTCTTAATCCCCTCTCATTACTCATTAGCACCAATTAGCTGCCCTCACACCTCAGACCTTGCTCACTATTCCTGGTGACAACACTCCAGCCTTGTTCCTGCTTCATGAAAACATCCTCGGGTTTAATAAGAGCTCCCATGTCTCTGCTGGTTCCAGGGCGTCGTTAGCTGTCACCACAGCTTACAAAATAATCATTATTTCTCTCAAAAACGTAGACGTGAACAATACACTCGTAATTTAATCCTCATTTTTCATTTTGATACCACACAAAGCTCAACTGTTTGAATTTTTAAAAATTACTTTTTGCCTCCCCTCTCATTTAGCCTCAGACTCCGCTGGTGAGGAGAGAGGAAAAACAGAG
This sequence comes from Illadopsis cleaveri, assembly GCA_013399915.1. Taxonomy (NCBI): domain Eukaryota; kingdom Metazoa; phylum Chordata; class Aves; order Passeriformes; family Timaliidae; genus Illadopsis; species Illadopsis cleaveri. The sequence continues at coordinate 44,365 of VXBB01012519.1, forward strand.
GAAGGAAATAGAAACCTCAAAAAAAATCTTTGTTTTATTTCAGTGCAAATCCGCTTCAATCTAAATGTATTTTCTTTTTGTTTGCATTGAAACTGAAACTAACCTGGGCACTTTTATGAAATATTGAAACACGTAGATTACTACAAATATTTTTCCTTCTCCAAATGCATGGAGTATTTGCAATTCCATTTCCCATGGGCAAATCCTTCCAACCAAAGGCGCTGCCACCCCTGACAAGGGCAGCATTTGGGGTTCCGTGTTCATCACTGCACACTGCTCCAGCCTCAGCCAAACATTCCACAGAGCAAATAAAAGGTGTTTCCCCCAGTGAGAGCAGGAAAAACTCAGCGATTTAAACCAGGATTTCATTCTGTCTCTGCCACAGAGCAATTCCAGCCTCAAGCTGAATCCCAGCCAGTTCCCATAGGAGGGAATCTGACTGCAGGAGCAGCTACCTGACAGTTCTTAGTCTGAAGCATGGAGCAGTTCCTATCCCTGCTAATACTGATAAAGTTGCTGATATATTTGTTCAGCTCTCCCTCACTGAAAAAAAAAAAAAAAAAAAAAGAATTTGTTGAGGTTGACTGCAGCGATTTCCTAAACTGAGGAGAAATAATTGGATTGTTTTGCCCGGGAAACATGAAAGCCTTTTTGAAAAACTGAAAACAACAACAAAAAAATGATTAGTTTGTTTGAATTACATGTTCCAGGAATTTATGTATTTTTCAATTTTATTTTTAAAAAAATGCACACAAGAAAAAAGAAAGTCACAAGAAAGGAAGGAAGGTGTCTCCTTCTGTGTCCTTCTGTCTCCTTCCGTCTTCTTCTGTCTTCTGTCTTTTTCAGTTGCCTTTGAGAATCATTTCTGGATATTTGAGAGTCATTTCTGGACATTGTAGGATAATTTCTGGAAATTTTAGGATCATTTTGGGGCCTTTGAGGCTCATTTCTGGATACTCTAGGATTTCATTCTGTCCCTGCCTCCCTGTCCATATTTCTAGACATTTAAGGATTATTTCTGCACATTCTAGGATCATTTCTGGACATTCTAGGATCATTTCTGGATCTTTGAGGATCATTCCTGGACATTAAGGAGATCCTTTCTGGGCCTTTCAGGGTCATTCCTGAGGGTGCTGCTGGTGTGGGATGGATGCAGCAGCTCCCCATGGTTGTGCTCCAGGCTGATGTTCCATAACTGAGCAGTTCCCTTCTCCTGCCCCAAGGATCCAGCAGCAGTCACCTGGTTTTATATATTTTATATATTATCCTTCCCCTCTCATCCTTTTTGGTTGAAGTCCTGCGTGAAGAAATGTGAAACATTTGAGAGCGTTGTTAGGGAGGCAGAGAAATCAGCACGTGCGACTTTCCCTCGGCAGCTCCAGAGCAGGAGAAACCTCAGAACCAGGAGCCCTTCCCCTGCCTGGGTGGGATTTGTAGCTGCTCCCCTCCACTCCCAGCTCCTCCAGGAGTTTCATGCATAATGCAGCAGCACTTTTGATTGAAGCAAAAAAAAATCTGCTGACAGAATGTAGTGTCAGGCATCTGGGGAGATGTCTAATTAATTATTATAATTGACATCCACACCAGATGTCTGATAGACGATGGTCTCTTTGTTGATAAAAGGTTTGGGTAATTCTGTTTGAACAGCACTTTCAGAACAATATGTTTTCCATTTAGGTCACAGGGAAAAAAAATATGATTTTTTTTTCCCCAGGAAATTGAATTCCATCACAGAGCAGCATTCTTTGGTCTTGCCTTCCAACTCCTAACCAGCCTTGAAAAAGCCTGGGATGAAGGATGCAATGGAAAAATATCCATCAGTGCACTGACCAGTGATCAAAAGCACTTAGCTGGGAAGGGCAGGATCTGCCACTATTTTTTATTCTTTATAGTCACAAAGAGGAGCAGCTGATCTGACATCCGTAAAAATATAATCCAAATAAAAAAGGGAAAACCTCAACCAAAGAGCCATTCTCACACGGCAAGCTGATACGTCAGCTTATCAAAGAAGGGCAACAGCTCTGGAGATTTTTCAAGTCATTTTCATACTCCTCGAACACCTCGAGGTGAGAAGGGACAAAGCAAAGTGGGACCTGATCCCTTCGGCCCCAAACTCCAATCAGCTCCCAGCCTGGAGCCCTTCAGGGACAGGAAATGCTGGACTCCCTTCCTGCCTCAGCAATCCACCTTCTCCTGCATCTTTGCTTCTCCCTTCAGCCTGGGCCTGCTAGGGAGAGGTCTGCGTATGGTGTGCACACTGCAGAGAAGCAGAAAGTACTGAAAAATCCAGCTTTATGAGCTTCCCAGGCTGTTTGATGGATCGCAGAAGTCCCATTTCAGAAAATGAGCACCTCACTTAGGGCAGCAGCTCCCTGAGCTCCCTGAGGCTCACCCAGGATTTCACACACCTCAACAACACAAAATGAGCTTTGCACATTGGTCCTCCACCAGAGCAGACAACTGGAGATGCTCAGGTGATGCTGGGGTGATCCTGGTGCTCCCTGAGCTGCCAGGACCTTGAGCCATCGCCAGGGGCTGCCTTGGGCTCAGACACTGAGCTGGCCTTGAAAGCAGAGAGAGCACCAGATGTCCATCACTGCAAACCGCATCTCTCTGGCAGCCTTAGAATGGCTCTGTGTGGATTTGAAGTGAGGGTGAAGTACAGACAGCTCTGCCTGTGTTTATTCCAGACACTTTCTTATGTTCTATCACCAGCTCCAATGCAGAACATGTGGACTTCCAGGAGCTGCACTTGGGCCAAGGAGTACCACTCAGTTTTAATCCATATCAGCGAGAGCCTGGCGATCTGGATGCCCTTTGCAGTGCAAAGCTCCTGTAAATTACACCAGAGCACCCACAGCCCCAGTGATGATTCCATGCCCAGTTTGGGGCACACCAGTCACTTGTGAGACCTTCCAAAGCCCCTGCTGGGTTTGACCCTGGTGGCAGAGAGGGCACAGGCAGAGGGTTCCTGCCGTTCCCTTGGAGCCCTTGCAGAAGTTCCCTGCTCAGCCCCAGCTGCAGCTGCCTCAGCTGGGCCCCGCTCTGACTCAGCCACTCTGAGCAGAGTCTGACAGATTGGCTGAAATTGCCCGTTAAAGTCCCCCAGCTAAAAGTAACTGCAGATATTCCAAGGTATTCTGGTGCCCAAAGCAGCAGAGAGGCTCCAGTCATCATTTCTAAGTCTGCAAGTGCCAATTTGCATCCTAGATACCCGATTTCCTTCCCAGATGTGGCTGGCAGATGCAGGCACCTGACCTCACTAGAGAGACCTAAACAAGGATCTGTTCTAAAGGCAATCCAGGCACTTGTTTCAGGGCTTTTTCTTCATTTCATTCATGGAGAATTTAAATGTCATTTTTTGGTGATTTGTGGGGTGTCCCTTTCCAGTTAAAGGAGATTTGTAGTTATTATTCTGTGCATTGGTATCTGATGTGCCCCTTTTGAGGTGGGGAGTTGAGTGTTCTGAGATCTCTGCATGTAACTCCAAGGTTTGCATCACTTCTGGAAACAGAATCCCAGAATCCCAGAATGGGTTTGGGTTGGAAGAGATTGTTAAAGATCTCTCATTCCACACCCTGCCATGGCAGGGAGACCTTCCACTGTCCCAGACTGCTCCAACCAACCTGGCCTTGGACGCTGCCAGGGATCCAGGGGCAGCCACAGCTGCTCTGGCAATTCCAGCCCAGCCCCTGCCCACCCTGCCAGGGAACAATTCCTGCCCAATATCCCACCTAACCCTGCCTTCTTTTCAGGACACGACGTCTCCCTGTCAGAGAGTCCCTCCCTGGATTTTGGCTGTTCAGACCCTCATTAAGAAACCAGAAGTCTGGAATAATTTGCTTTTATCCTGCAGTTTTTCTCTGGCAAGGATCTCCTGGGGTCAGGTTAGTCAGCACATGGAGAGGATTAGCGAGCCCTGGGAGATGCCTTCAGAAATCCTGGAGCTAATTAAAACAAGGGGAGCTGCCCAGAGGAGCAGTCACAGATACACAGGCAGAAAGGTGGGGCTTTGAAGAGACAAATGAGAGAAACAGCCAAAGAGGGAGCACCTGCAAGGAACTGCAATGGTTAACACCTTTCATTTTCATTTTCAGCTAGATTTCCCCTCTGGATTTTGCCCACAGGAACAACACTGTGGCCATTATGGAAATCTCCCGTAAAACAGCAGGAATTGTTTGTTCACTTCCAGCCATGAAAAGCTGTTTCTCCCCCCTCAGCTGCTGGGTGAGCACAGAGCAGTGGAGCTGGAGATGTTGCCTTTCCCTTTGGTTCCTGGAAATCACTCATGAGAAAATTCTGCTTTGCATAACGTTAGAGCACAGGAAAATCTGACATATTTGGGCTCACATTCTCCTGGATTTTTTTTTTTTTTTTTTTTTTTTTTTTTTTTTT
>VXBB01012519.1:57343-76601 GCA_013399915.1 Illadopsis cleaveri
ATTTTTTAATAAAGAGCTGAAAATTAATAAAGACCTAGACCCTGTTCTTTTCAGCAGGGCTGATCCAATCTGTGCACAATCTCCACCTCAGTTTGTTCCCTGCAAACCACATCCCTGCAAACCTTTGACTCAGAAAAGAAGCCCTGAAATCTCTGCTGTTTTCAGAAAAGTTGAAATCCATGAGTTTGTGCTGCAATTACCACCTGCAGGTTTTACAGACCCTCCAGTATCACAAGGGCTGTCTGGGGGGCTTGGATGGTGGCACAAAACAGGGTTTGTAAATAGATAAAATGGGGAGAAAATGCAAACCCCAGCTGTTTCTTGGTTTGGAAAGGAAAAAATGCCTCCGGCTTCAGAGGCAGCAAAAAGTTTGCGGCATTTTATATGAGCCTGGATTCCCGTGTGGGATTTGGAGTGAATTTTACATCAAGTTTGCCTGGAAATATTCCAGCCTGCAGCTGAAAAGGTACCAAACCTGGGTGACTTAAATCCCATCCAGGCTGGGATTACCCAGAGCTGCCCAGGAGAAGCAGCTCCGTTCTCAGGAATTGTGATCAGCACTGGGCACGGAGATCCTGGGGGGATAAGGGAGGGGGATCAGCCCCTACACCTGGCCAAGCCCCAGGCAGGCAGGAGGTGGCTCTGCCAGCCCCAAACCCTGCTGGAACCAGCAGAGACCTGGCCCAGCACAGGAATGACCCAGACACAGCAGAGCTTCCGCCAGGGATGGGAATGGGCTCTGAGCTTGTGCCTTTGAAGGGGTTTTGGTTTTTTTTTTCCTGCCTCCTAGGAAGCAGAGATTATCTGGAGTGTGTTCCTATGGCTCAAGGAGAGCCGTCAACATGCAAATTCCAGGGCAACAGGGTTTTATGCTGATTGCCGGCCCTGTCCTTTGAGCAGATCCAGCGCAGGGCTGGATGCTCCGGAATTTCCTAATGAGCAAACTTCAGCCCAGGATTGACAGCCCTGCTGGGAGGCCTCTGCTCATTGAGGGGAAGCTCAGGCTTAGAGGCACAGACTAGTTCTTAATTCAGGTTTTAACTCAGACTTGCACAAGCAATCAAAGCACTGGTGATGCAAAACTGCTGTAAGAACCTCACATGGCCATGGTCTCTCCACATGAGCATTCCGGATGGCTTCCCACTGCCCAGGGCAGGGCTGGATGGGGGATTGGGCAGGAATTGTTCCCTGGCAGGGTGGGCAGGGGCTGGGCTGGAATTGCCAGAGCAGCTGTGGCTGCCCCTGGATCCCTGGCAGTGCCCAGGGCCAGGCTGGACATTGGGGCTGGAGCAGCCTGGGACAGTGGGAGGTGTCCCTGCCATGGCTGGGGTGGGATGAGATGATCTTTAAGGTCCCTCCCAATCCCATAGTTTCCAAGATTCCATGATTCAAACATCTTTGTTGGTTGTTTTCTCCAGGAGCAGGCACAGCCAAAGGATTCAAAATGTCCTGGAGCTTCAGAAATAAAAGGCAGAAGAATAAGGAGGGGAAAAACACCCCAAACAACCTGAGCAGCATGTGGGAGAACATCACCAGGTGGTTAAAAAACCTGGAGGGAGCCTCAGTGCAGCCTTTTGTTAAAGCAGCAGTGCCAAGCCGACCTTGCCTGATCCAGGTGAGGCAGCAAAGCAGGGATGGAAACATGGAGAGATGGAAAGGTGCAAGGATGGAAAGGTGGAAGGATGGGAAGGTGGAAAGGTGGAAAGGATCATGGAAAGATGGAAAGATATGCAGGCTCGTGCTCCAGCCCTCCCCACCCAGAATTCAAATGACGGCATTAGTATTCAGGATCTTTGCATGTGTTTAAATGTGGATTAAAAATGCATTAATTGGTCTCGTTTTAACAAGCTCTTCTCTTTGTATATCAAATATTTGAAAGATTCAGTATTATCACCTCTTGTCTGGGCTGGAATTGAAGAGGAGAAAGGAAATGTAATTGAGGACTTAAGGAGTCTCCTCCTGTTTGCTCAGCACCGGGCGCTCGGATCCAAAGCTCGGGGGAAATGATTTAGCTGACTCCATGAACAACATCCAAAGGCAGCACAGCCTGACACACGGCACTGCCATCCTGGCATCCAGCTTTGGGCAAGGAAAGTCCCTTTCCAGGAGGTGCTGCCTCAGTGGAGGTGCTGGAGCAGCTGGTACCACCTCACCTGGTACTGGCACTCGCTGGCCGTGTCTGCTCAGCTGTCGGAGCAGGGCTGGAAGAACACCCTGGCAGAGGGAATTCACCCCCTGGGCCCTGTCTCTCCATCCCTTGGACGAAGTCTCTCTCCAAGCCCCTCCCAATTCCCTCAGTGTACCCCACGTTCACTTTGGACAGCTCCCTACACAAATGAATCCAAACGTGGATTTCTGCCCCTTTCTCTGCACCCCTGATTGCTCAGGCGGGCCCCGTGCGCAGGCACAGGTTGTCTCTTTGAGGCACCACTTCATTCCCCGGGCTGTGCAGCCTGATTTCCTGCGCCTGCAGTATTTTTGGCCCGAGGAATTTGCAGCACACGTGGGAGAAGGGGGAAGGGAGGAAACAAAGTGGATGCAGTCCCGGCACGAGCGTGTGGCCGCGTGGGAAGTGCCACCTGCCAGCTGAAGCAGCGATGGCACCGCGCGTGCTGCGGCACACGGAGCTCCAAGCGCACCAGGGAGAGGGAGCTGGAGACACAAATCCAGCCCCAGGATGCAGCTCAGGGGTGCGGCCGGGGATGGAGCTGACAGCTCCTGTTCCCTGCCTCGCTCCCTCCTCCAGGGCAGGAGAAAAGCCCCAGGGGGCACAGGAAATCGGCAGGTATGAGGAAAGCAGACTGTGCCCCGCACCGAGCAGGATGTTAATGGAGAAATGAGTGTGCCTGGGAGTCATTTGCCAAAAAAAATTCTCTTCATAACGTGTTGATTCATCAAAGCCAGAATATTTCATAAGAAAGGACCAATTTCAGTAGATTTTACATTTGGGGGAAAATGGAGAAAAGTTTTCAGAATCATCTGCAGGTCACCATGACTCCCACAGTGTGGGAAATGGAACTATTCTATTTTGCTTCGAATTTGCTCTTTGCTTTGAAATAGAAGTTCAGCTACAGGACAAAAAAGAAAGACTGAAATGGAAATGAAACCTTTGGAAATTACCAAACTGAAATGTTTCTGTGAAACCAGACAGGCCTTTTTTTTTAATTACTTGGTCAGAGTCTTCATTTTTTGAGCCTTATTTTAGATACTCAGCTTTTGCAGGGTAGGACAGGGGAAAAACATTTATAATGTCCTGAAAACTTTCAGTCCACAGGGCAAAGGTTGTGTGACAGCAGCACAGTGTGCAGAAGGGGCTTTCTCTGGTCCACACTGTGAGACCACCCCTCTCCACCAGCTGCCTCCCTCTTCCTAACAAGTGATTATCCTGTATTTAAAGCTCTGTCCCTGACCTTGCAGGAGGAGAAGGCATCCCTCAGGTTTTTTACCCTTTTCTTAATTAAGAAGCTGTATTAAATATTCAAAAATTCTGCTCAGTGACTTTCCTGGGAACCACAAGGACATCCTGGAGAGACAAATCACTTTCTCATTAACACCTGCCCAGGCCTCCCCTGTCATTCCATGTTCCCCAGTCCTGGCTCTGATCCTCCAGGGCCTCAGAGGCAGGAGAAGGGCTGGAGCTTTTCCTGAGCTGGGAATCCAGCACAGGCTTTCAGTGCCTTTGGCTCAGCTCAAAGTTTGGCTCTTTGGGAGCAAAGGGAGTAGGAACAAAGCTGTGGGGAGGATGCTGTTCCAGGCACCTCCAAGTGCTGCTGACTCTGTCCATGCATCCAGGAGTGGGTTTGTGCAGGGGGAGGGCCATGGGAACCAGGAGGAGCTCAGAAATGCCAGCCTGAGCAGCAGCAGCGTGGCAGACACCCCGCAGACTGCCTGTGGGTGACAGCCAGCACGTCCCTGAGCCTGCCACCTGTCACCAGGGTCCTGACAGCCCCTCGGGATGGGGATCTCTGACAGCCCCACGGCACAGCTCCTGCTCAGGATGGATCCAACTGTTCTTCCCTTTTGTTTCCCTGCTTTGTGTTGTGGTTCGATCCATCAGTTCTCCAATTCCAAGGGAAGAGCCCTCAATCCAGCCTGGCCTCCCACATTTAAACACTGATCAGAAGCACAGGGCCATTGCAGAGGTGCTAAAGACAGGGATTTGTTGGCTGTTTGCTCATTTGAGCGGGGAATGTTGGATCCTGGAGGTGAGAGGTGTTAAAGTCATTGTCGTGGAGGAATGTTCTTTTCCTTTGCATCAAAAAGAATCTCCTAGGTCTGGTTTTTCTGCAGAGATGAAGCAACCACACACCCCAGTATCTCCTGCTTCTCCCAACATTCCCAGGCAATGGATTCACCACCACCCCCCAGGGTGCAGCCCGAGTTTTGCACAACATTTTGAGCATTTCCATGTCCAGGGAGGCAGCCAAGCAGTCCTGGCCCCTGCAGCCCCGTTGGTTGTTCCTGCTGCAGAGCTGGGAATGATGAAGCTCTGCATCCTGTCCTTCCCAGGGCCAGGAGCACCGGAAGCAGCCCAGCCTGGGCCAGGAGCCATCCTGCTCCCTCTGTGGTTATTCTTCCATACCGAGCCCAAACAAAGCCCTGCTGGGCTCCAGAATTCCCTGGCTCCAGAATGCTCCTGGTGGTGCAGGAGATGAGGACCAAGGTTCTGCAGGGATGTCTGGAGGCCATTCCTGGGCTTTTAATTTCCAGGTAAGAAAGATGGGAGTGGGGAAATGTGTGTGGCTAATAAATATTCCTGGTGGTTTGCAGGAGGAATCCAGGTGTTTGGAGCTCAGAAAACATGGCCTGGGAAAGGTTCACTGGAGCCTGGTTGGGAACAGCAGCTCCATAAGGAGGTTAATGGTGCAGTGAGGGAACTTCATTTGAGGGTCTTTATACTCTGCAGCTGAAGTGATGCATGTGACAGCAACAGCTCTGGGGCAGGTGTGCAGCCAGAAGGAAAGGCTGATGATTGAAAGGTTTCCTCTTTGTTGGGGACAAAAAGCTGGGTTTGAATCCTTCCAGAGCAGCAGCTCAGTGGAAGGAAATGTTACAGTGAGAGCCTAAAAGGGAGGAGCAGCTGGGGGAAATGGGGTTGTTCAGCCTGAAGAAATGGAGGCTCAGGAAGACCTGTGAGGTCGTGCAGGTGTCCCTTGTCCTTGGTGAGGGGCAGGACTCACCTTTCTAAGCTGTTCTGACTTTTCGCTGGCAGCTGGGGCAGTGCTTGGACACCTCAGGTGGTTGTTGTGACCAGGTCTGGCCACTCAGGGTCTCACACCAAGCCCAGGGCTCCGATGGCCTTTTCTGGGCAGGGCTAAAACCCTCCTGGCCCTTCTCTGCAGGGGGAGAGGGTCTGGGGCCCAAAGACGAGCCTCATCCCCAGCAGTGAAGGACAGGGACTTGTGGCTTCATTAACCCAGTGCTCAGCTGACAAGATTGGCCATCCTGGAGCTGCCCACGGCATCCTCCTCCCGTGGGAATTCATCTTCTGCCCCAAATTATCCGTGTGGGACTCAGAGCTCGGGGCTGTGTCTGTCCTGCCACCCCATCCTGCTCCCAGCCCCTCTTCCCCCATCAGGAGCAGGGTTTGGGGCTGGCTCCCCGCTCCAGGCTGGGGCAGAGCGGGGAAGGCAGCGATAGCATCTGCTAAGCAGCAGGCAGGGAGCTGCAGGGTTATTGTTTGCTAATAGATTGCTTTTGAAAAGCTGCTCAGATGGGACCAGGCGAGCTGCAGAGGTAATTAAAACTCTGCCTATGCAAAAGGCAGGATCTGATTATTTCCCTTCCCGAGCAGGCAGATTAAACCAGGAGGGTTTATTGCACCACTTCTAAGAGCGAGGGGTTGCTTTGAATGAAGTTCATAATATGGAATATAACAAATAAAACTCTTCACTTTCTTTTCTTATTTAAATAAAAAAGGACAAAAACCACACAAGAAAAAAAAAAAGAAACCAAAACCCAAATTCAACACACCCGCAACTTTATTTTTCAACCATCTTCCTCCTTGATTATTCCTTGGATTTAAACAGCTCCTATAAAGCAGAGCACAGGTGAACCTATGAAGGACTACTGATCCAAAGCTCATTTTTTCTTTTAAGGCTCTTTGCTCTCATCCTAGAAGGCTTTTCTGTTCCATCCTACCTGAAATAGGAGGGTGGGTTGGTAAAGAGGCTCAGAAATAGCAGCAAAGTCTCCCTGTCACCTCCCCTTAATGAAAGGAAAGGCTTCAAGTCCATTAAAGGTATTCAAGATATTTTAGAACCAGGCTGATGTCTGTAATCTCAGATGTTGGTAATCTCAGCCTGCCTGACAGGCTGTGGTGCTGTCTGTGGGATTTGGTCTCTGCACCACACTGGGCAGGGTTGGATCAGATATTGGGAAGGAATTCCTCCCTGTGAGGGTGGGGAGGCCCTGGCACAGGGTGCCCAGGGAAGCTGTGGCTGCCCCTGGATCCCTGGAAGTGCCCAAGGCCAGGTCAGACAGGGCTTGGAGCCACCTGGGACAGCAGAAGGTGTCCCTGCCAGGACTGGGGATAGGAATTTGAGGATCTTTAATGTCCCTTCCACCCCAAACTATTGTGGGATTCGCTGATCTGCAGTTTCCTCTGCCTTGACCTAGATATGGGAGCCCAGGTGTGCTGAGGAGAAGTCCTAACCCACCCTTAGCTGGGGGCAGAAGCCTTTTGCAAGCTCTATGCCAGCTTTGCACAGGCTAAACTGTGTCCTGCAGGTCTCCTCCCCACAGAGGAGAATCCTTCCGAGCTGCTCCTGCCCTGGAGCTGCTGTGTCCCTGTGTCCCAGTGCCTCTCTGCAGTAAATGATGGTCACTGTGGGGAAAACAGCCAGCTCGGAGGGATGGCTGTGGGCAGCTGGGCTGGTGGGATGACCCAGAGCAATGTGGGCAGTTGGAGAGGAAAAAAACAAAAGAAAAAAGAAAAAATGAGTAGTTGGAGCTGTTTTCCTGGTGCATTGGAGAGGGGAGGCTTTGCCTGCCCTGGGCAGAGCTGCCAGCTGAGTTTCTGCCCAAACAGAACAGGCTGTGGTGGATTTAGAGTGGCCTGGAGAGCTGGGGACAGATCCCATCTCCTGGGCACTGAAACCTGCCAGCAGTGCTGGTTTTCAGCTGAAAAATGACATAGAAAAAAGGATTGTGATGCAGGGACGTGGCAGCTCTCTCATGACTGCTGTCCCCACCTTGCTGCCAAGGTCACTGGGCTGTGCATCCCAGGCAGCTGGGTCTCACCTACTGCCAGGTGGGTGAGAGAGAGAGAGAGATGAGAGATGTATAAATATAAATCCAACACAGCCATCTGGGTCACACGGGTTCATGAGGGCTCAGTCCTGTTCCTATAAAAAGATCTCAGTATCTGCCAGCAGAAAAGGACCAAAGGCTGCCCCTCCTGGCATCAGAAACCTTTTCCAGCCTTCTTCACCTGAGTGTGTCCCCTCCAAGCTGCTCAGTGCAGACAGGAGTCAGCCCTGCAGATCCTGGCCCAGGGTGAGCTGTGCTGCACAGACCCTCTGATGGAGGTGACTCCATGCAGAAATTACAGGACCAAGTCACAGCACCATGGACCATAATAGATGGAAGTGGCTGATCAGGGAGTCCTTTCTGCTGTAAAACCTGCCCAGCCTGAGTGAAACATTTGTGTACTGCCTGTGTAAAACATTCGTGTACTACTGCCTGTGTAAAGCATTCGTGTTCAGCCTGAGTGAAACACTCCTGAGTGAAACACTTGTGTACAGTCTCAGTGTAACACTCCTGTTCAGCCTGAGTAAAGCACTCACACATTTTGGGAGTGCTCAGATCTTCCTGTGTGCCCTCAAACCCACCACGTGTGTGCAGACATCCACACTTTTATTGCTGATAGGAAATGAAACCCCCAATTAAAAGACATTACCAAAGATTAAAAGCAACAATGAATCTAATTTCAATTGTTTGTGGCAGGAACCCAATTTTCAAATTATAATGGCAATAATTAAAAAGTCCCTTATCAACAGAGACAAAAGTGTTGCCTGTTGGCAGGTGGAGCTGAGGAACGGGGCGAGCTCTGGCTCTTCAGAGCTGAAATCAATTTTCAGACAAAGTTCAAACAAGCCCCAGAACAATTCTGCTTTTGTTCTCCTTTTTCCATGAGGGGAGGAAGATCCTTCCCCCGTGCATGTACACGGTTTTTTCTCCTATTTTTCTCTCTCCTTTATCCACAAGGTCACATTATTTGGAACAAAACCTCATGTAAACAAAACTATTCTGTTGTAGACATGAGGTTTGGGGAAAGTTCAAAAGCAACTCAGACCTTCAGTTTGGGCTTTACTTGTAATTATGGATTATCCTATTTAGAATTAACAAATGCACCTTCCCAGCCTTTGAAGAGGGTGCCAAGGAGGGCTCTCGGAGCTCTCTGTGCTGAGACTCCTGAACTGCACCATCATCCCTCTGGTGCAATGGGATGTTGACGAGCACAAATTAGGTCTAATTAAAAAATGTCTGGATGGACATCTGGAAAATTAACTTTATTTTGCTCTGAGAACTCTCAGGTTTCTGGACACACGCTTTCCAAAGGTAACAGAGTATGGAATTTGGGATTCAGGCTTTTATCTCATGGAATAGAAATCCATTGTATGGTCCCCTCTCTTCCCCCTCCAAAGCCACCCAGTGTCAGCCTCAGGAGGAGTCACGGGACTCTCAGTAGGTCTCGTTCCTCACCTCAGTAATTCCAGGGAATGGAAGGTGGGGGATGGAGCAGAGCTTTGCCTTCTGCAGGATGCCCAGGACAGGGCCCGGGGAACCTCTCCCTTGTCACCCCCGGTCCAACCACTGGGCCCGCGGGGTTTGTGAGGAGATGACACTTCCTGGTGCTCAGCAAACCCATTGGTGCTCCTTTAGCAGTGTTAATTGTCCCTAATTGCTACAGGCAGTCCCTAGGCAGGGGAAAGTCTTTCCAGATGTCTTCATTGTTATTTGATTGCAGGGTTCAGGATGAGCTGATTTCACTTTGAGGTCTCTAACTTGGGGGTCTGGCATTTCCCACATTTCTGGTGCTGCAGTGAATGAATCCTTCCCCCAGTGAATGTTTGCTCTCCCAGTCCCACACTGGGCAGGCTGGTGCACCTTCCACTGTCACTTGAAGTTCTTCTACTGACGCTGTTCAGAATGGCTCATGAAAACCCTGCAGAAAGGATCTCATTCCACATTTAACTGTGTTTGTGTAGCTGCTCTAAACCCACATCACTTTCATCCTGGCTGCATTCTCCATGAACAGAATTTTTCCTCCTGGGAGGAGCCATTATTCATCATGTACTGGTCAAGGCTGATTTTATTTATCAGCACAGGCGTGTGAAGACAGAAAACTGTGACACCTTTGTTGCTTCCCTTCTGCTCTGGAGAAAAGTCAGGGGAGGAAAAGGGTAGGGGGAAGACATTGCTGGGTCAAAGAGAATTTGTTTTGCTAGGGTTTTCCTGTTGGTTTTTCCTCTCATGGATAACAAGTGTAGAGATGACAGGACAGACCTCAGCCACAGCTTTTCATCCACTGGGATCCACCTGGAGCCAAAACTTGTGCAGTGCCTGAGGGCACAGCAATAGGGAGGAACCACGGGAGCAGGGAGGGCTGGAAGCAGCAGGGTTTCCCTGGATGTGTTGCTGCTGGCACTTTTGAATTCAAGCTTCCCCAGACCTCTCCGTGCTGCTAAAACCAAGCCCCAGGGTAACAGTGGGGTTTTGAAGCAGAACTTTTACCTTTAGAGAGGAGGGTGGTTTCCATTCATGAGGAAGAACTCTTGTGCCAGTCAGTGATTTTGAGGAGTCCCCTGGCAGCGGAGTCTGCTCACCTCTGCACCCAGGAGAGGTTGTGTTCTCCTCCCTTTAGGGAGGAGCTGGTGGATTGCAGAGCTGGCAGCAGCACAGTCCCAGCTGGGTGATGCTGCCAGGGCCACCAAAAAGCCCAGTTACACTCGTGGCCTCTCTTGAGAGAGGCTTGGGCCACCACAGCCTAATGCCAGCTCTGCAATGTCCCTGGCTCCTGTCAGCAGCCCCTCAGGGAGCCCCTGTGGCTCCAGCACCCCCTGTCCCCTGGAGCCAAGCAGGGCCCAGGGTCTGGTGGGAGCAGAGGATGGGGCAGAGCTCAGGGTGACCTCAATTTCCCAGCTCTGATGCTTCAATTATTTCTGCAAGGAAAAGAATCTTTATTATTTAATAATGGCTGAGGGCCTCCAAATTATTCATCAGCTCAGGAAGGGAGCTGTGAAATGCTCAGGAAAGATGTGATGGGTGTGGAGGGGGGTCAGTCAGTGTCTGGGTGGAGGGAGATTTTGGCTGCTTCACCACATTCCCTTCCCAGCACAAGCTGAACTTCTCCTTTGGGGGTCTTGTCCAGCCATAGAATCAGGGAATGGTTTGGGTGGGACGGGACCTTAAAGATCATCTCATTCCATATCCTGCCATGGTCAGGGACACCTCCCACCATCCCAGGCTGCTCCAGCCCCAATGTCCAGCCTGGCCCTGGGCACTGCCAGGGATCCAGGGGCAGCCACAGCTGCTCTGGGAATTCCAGCCCAGCTCCTCACAGCCAGGAATTCCTTCCCAGTATCTCACCTAAATTTCCACAGTTCTAGTTTGACCCCATTCCTCCTCATCCTGTCACTCCAGTTCCTGATGAACTGTCCCTCTTTGGCTTCCCTGGAGCCCCTTCAGATCCTGGAAGGGGCTCTGAGGTCTCCACACAACTTCCTCTTCTCCAGCCTAAACAGCCCCTGCTTTCCCAGCCTCATTTGTGCAACTTGGAGAGAGGTTTTATTTCACCTTGGGTTTGAGCCAAGAGTGATCCCCCAGGTGGGAACAGAATCTGCCCCTGTCCATGAGTGATTCCAGGTCCCCGTGGGTGCTTTGGGGGATGCTTTGGATGTTCTGCTGCAAGTGTCCCCTGCCCACACACTGAAAATAGTATTTTTCTACTGGAGCAAGAAGTTGAACTTGTGAAATGCTGGAAGGGGTTCTGTGGAAGTGTTGTACCTTTGTGTTTGAAAAGAAGAAGCATCCTTGCTTGCATATTTAATTGCCAAATTATCATATAAATGTCACATTACTTAGGATGCCAGAACTCACTGATATTTTAAATGCTTCCATGTTTTAATTCCTTGCCAGTCAACCTTTGCAAACCTAATTACAAAGGGAAAATCACTGATGGCATTTTGTTCACCATGTTTGGAGCTGAATTGAGTTTCCTGAGAGTCAGAGAAAAATTTCAGCTGATTTTATTTTCTCTTTCTTGGTAGTGACAGCAGATCTTCCTCCTGCTTCTCATGGGATAAGATGGATTACTGTCAGGAAAGCCATGGAGCAGCAGTGCCAGAACAGGCCTGTGTATTTGGGTTAGCTCTGCAAAGCAACCCAAAAATAAACCGAGGAGCCCATGTAGAGCTGGAAGCCTTGGGGAGGCTTCATTCAGAGCAGCCTTCCACTTCCCCATTTCCTTCCATCTCATTGTGAGAGCAGCAGTCTGAAAAGGATCAAAGGGGAATCTTCCTGTGATGGCACAGGGTGGGTTCTGACCTTTCCAGTGCCTTGGGAGGGGCTCTTTTCAGAGTCAGTATGGTATTTGTGTTTCTGTAATACCTCCACACCCCTGAGGGCTCCTCACCCACTCCTGGGCACCCAGAGCTGGGGTCAGGCTCTGTGCCCCAGTCCAGCACTGCCCTGGAGGCAGTTCCAGCAGCTGGCTGCTCTCCTGATCCATGGAATCCACTGAGAACCGTCCTCAGAGTGATGGAAACAGCTGTGCCCTCTCAGCTCAGCCCAGAGTCCCTCTTGGAAATCAGTCTGGTGCCTCTTCCATGGGAATCAATGGCTCAGGCAATGGCAAAGGGGACACGAAATCCCTCTGTGCTGAGGGAGCCCAGCTGGCCCTGGCCAGGCCTGCTGCAAGGGACAATCTACAGCCCCTGGGCATGGCCTGTGCCACACCCCGGGGTGACAGCTCTGTGTCATAGCCCCAGGGGAATGGTCTGTGCCACACCCCGGGGTGACAGCTCTGTGTCATAGCCCCAGGGGAATGGTCTGTGCCACACCCCAGGGTGACAGCTCCATGTCATAGCCCCGCTGCCTCCGGAGCAGCAGATTTGTCACCAGTTCAGCATCGTGTCCTGTTGTGTCCTAGCACAGCCCAACCTCCTGTTTGTCATGCGATGGAGAGAGGCTGAGCAGGGGCTGCTTTCCCAAAAATCCCAAAATTAATTTGGCAGTGCTGGGATCACCCCTGGAGCTGTGGGGGATGAGAACCAGCAGGAGGTGGTGCCTGGGCTGCTCCCAGGCTGCTCCAGGGTTTGCCCCCAACTTCAATCTGAATTTTCCCTGTTGAAAGCAGAAACTTGTTCTCCTCGTGTTCTTCCAGAGCACCTCTCACCTTTGGGACTGGAGCTCATATATTCCAATCCCTTGGAATAGCACAGCTCCTGCTGCCAACCCTTCCCTCCCTTGGCTTTTCTGGTTGCAAGGCAGTAGCAGAGCACTGCCTGATCTCCCCTGTTTCTGCTCTTTTTTAGCCTGAAATGGAGAAAACAAACTCATCTCTGCTAATGCAGACATTTAGGGCTCCCCAGCCAAGGTTAATAATCCAGTGACATCTGAATTGCATGTACTGTAAATAATCAGCACCTTTCCCAAAAGCTGCTGCAGGGTTTGGAATGGGCTGATGACAGACCAGGGAGGGAAGTGGCCCTGTGGATTCTCTCGGTGCTAAAAGAGGTGATTTCACGCAGGACTGGGGTCGTGCTCTGATGTGCAGAACAGTGTCAATGTAAAATGTGTGAGTGCAATACAAAGGTTGGGAAAAAAAGGCCTTATTTCCACTTTATTTTCCTCCTTCGGGAAGATCTTGTCTCTCACCTTCTTAAAAACAGAACTAGTCCAGAGTGCTGACACTCACATTCCCAGTTGGTTCTGCTTAGGTCTGTCCCAAGCTCTGCCTGGATGTGCAGAGCAGGGGCTGGATCCCAGATTTCTCAGGACTTTTGGACACCTTGGTTAAGGCTCTTCTTTGTTTGGGAGACTGCATGATTGATTGGGTTTGGTGGTGTGGGATTTTTGGGATTTGATCGTTTGGTTTGGTGCTTTGTGGTGTGGGGCTTTGGGGTCTGGATTGTCTGGGTTTGGCGTGACAGGAGGGAGGGACCAGAGCTTGTGTGCCAGGATGTTTCCATCCCTGCAAGGATGAGCTTGGAAAAAACCTAAAACTCACTGGCAGTAGCACAGGGAAGAGAAGCAGCCATCCATTCCACCTGGTGTCCCCAAGCTGAGCTCAGTGTGCACCCCTGGCACAGGCTGGTGCCGTGGGGCAGCTGCACCTCTGCATGCTCAGAATGCCTGAGCCAGAGAGTGGCTCATTATTGCACAACGAATTATCAGCATTGTGGAAACCTCGTCAGAAAAATGCTGCATTATTATATTTTTTCCCCCTTTTCTGAGCAGAATGTGGGGTGTTCCTCCAAAAGAATCCCAGAATGTCCTGACCTGGAAGGGACCCACCAAGAACACTAAGTCCAACCCCAACAATCCCACCCTGGGCATCCCTGGAGCGCTGTCCAAAGGCTCCTGGAGCTCTGGCAGCCTCGGGGCCATGCCCATTCCCTGGGGAGCCTGGGCAGTGCCCAGCACCCTCTGGGGGAAGAACCTTTCCCTGCTCTGCAGCCTGAGCCTGCCCTGGCCCAGCTCCAGCCGTGCCCTGGGTGCTGTCCCTGTCCCAGAGGTCAGTGCTGGCTCTGGGCTGGCTCAGTTGCATCCCATCTCTCCATGGGATGATGCTGCTCCCCCTCAGGCACTGCAGGGATCAGCTCCTCAACAGGAGCTGCCTGGGCAGCCCAGCCATTCCCAGCACAGCAAACAGAGATGCATTGGCCGCCTGCAGGTTTGTTCTGGATTAGGGACGTGATGGAGCCCTGACATTTCAACCAGGAGCTGAGACATTTTAAGTTGTGTGCAGGGAAAATTAAGGTCTTTGCACTTTCCAACAACGATATTGCAAGGAGTGGGAAGCCAGGCAAGATTCATTACGGTCCCTAAGTGCAAAATTTCACACTTCCATCTGCAGTTTCCTTTTTTCACTGTCTGTCATTCTGAAATGTTTATATGAAATACAGGGAAGCGAGGAGCGTGAGAGCTGCAGGGATAAACCTGGCAAACATTCACACCTCTTATGTGGGGCTTTTGTGTTCCTTTCCAACCCCACCAGTCCCACTGGAATTCCACAGGCTAGGGAGAGCAGTGAGCCCCAGCCCAGCACAGCTTCTGTAGGGGAACAAAGGAATGCTCCAACAAGCCACAGAACCTTAGAGAAAGCCAGAAACTGAGCTGAACAGGGCATAAAACCAGAATAGGTTTGCTGATGCCTATTTCTGCTCTCATTATTGCTGTATAAGCCTCTTATGGGAGGACAATTGTAAGAGGTTTTTTGGTGGGATTCTGTGTTTGAAGCTGTTTGTACACAGAGAGGTGCATCACAAGCAGCCTGAAATGAACCATTCTGTGTAACTCAGCCAGGTTTTCATTCTGGGTGACATAGATGGAATGACCCTCTGGAGTCCTTTCCTGCTGCTCTCAGAGCTTCCTCTGCACCTTTGTCTTTGCAGTCTCATGGCCAAGTGATCTTTTCACCTCTGTGTGAAGGGATCTTGTGTGGAAACCTGGGATTTATCTGGAAAACTGGGGTTTGTGTGGACACGTGGCATTTGTGTGGAGCAGGGCTGGGTGGGACAGAAGAGCCCCTTCCCATGTAGGTGCCAGCTGGGGAGGCAGAGCAGGCACCGTGTCCTGGGAAAGCCAGGCTGGATGGAGCCTGGGCCAGCCTGGAGGCAGGAGCGGCCCAGACAGGAGCTGCAAGGAGAATGGGAGTTTGATTTCTGAGACAGGGAGCTGTGCAGGGCTGGCACCCCGCTGATAAGCCGGGCTCGATGGCCCCAGGGCAGGAGTGACCCGGCCCTGCCTCCCGGGAAAAGCTGCCTACCCCCGGTTTGATGGCTTGGAGCTGTCAGGTGCCAACGGGGAAGCTGTGATGGATTCATTCTTCTCCCTTATCCAGAGGCTGCACTGCACTTTCTGCAAATACCAACGTCTTGAAACGCCACAGAGACAGCAGAGAGAGAGAGAGCCCCGATAAATCACCGGGGCTGGGAGCCTTTATTGCCACTGACAACAGCGCCTGCCAGGGCTTTGTTTTCCTCCTGCTCAACTCCCTTGTTTTGCTTTCTGCTCACCTTACATGTGCCCTGTTCCCACTCTTAGCTGTTCGTTATTGCCATTAACAATTATTAATTTGGGTCAGAATCCACTCAAACTTGGTGCCGCAGAAATTCAGAGTTTCATCTGTGTTTCCTCCTCCTTCCTTCCCTCTGCCATTGCCTTCCTTCGCCAGATTTCCCTCTCAGGGTCCTGCCCCACCTCGAGATGCCCTGTCCTGAGCCCAAGGGCTGCCTGGATGTGCCCATCCCTGGGAGATGCCATCACCTGGGGCCATGGCAGAGCCTTGGTTTGGGAATGGGGCTGCTCGGGGCTGGATCTGGGCAGCAGGAGGGAGACAAGGGTTTTGCAAGTGCCAAAGGAGGCCAGCTCAGCACTCAGCTGTGCAGAACAGTCTGCAGGGGCTCCAGTTCATCCTGATCATTTTCCGAGTCTTAAAATTTTCAAGTAAGCACAGGAGTGAAAGAGAAAATGCTTTCCCAAAAATAGTTCTGAAAGCTGTGATGGTGGGAGTCCTCCAGCACTGCCGGGAACCAGGGAGGGAGTTCAGCCAGCCTGGGGTGGTGATTGTTCCTGGATGAAGCAGCCTGGCCCTCCAGGGAATGCTGAGACCCAGCAGGAACTGGAACCCCAGGAGCTTCTGTCTCTGCACCACGGGGAAGGAAAACGAACAGCTCCAAAAGCCCCTGAAGCCACTGCTGGGAACACTGAGCTGCCTTTGCAGGGCTGTCAGCTGTTAAACAGCTCCTCCAGAGCTGGATCCAGACCAAAAATCCAATCGGAACTGATTTATTTGGAAGCCTTTGTTTCACTGTGTGGGTCAGTGTTTTGGGGAGCGCACAAATCACCCAGAGATGTGGTGATGCCTTGATCCCAGAGGAGGGCTGAAGGCACATTAAACAAATGTGGTTGGGGGTTGGGATATCAGATACCTGTTAAAAAAAAAGTGAAAAGGACCTTATTCTACCAAAGGCCGGACCATAATGTGCTGTCCTTGCTGAGTTTCCAGGGCACCGAGCTCTTGCTGTCGCTGAGGTTTTGTTACAGACAAAAGCTCTGATGAAATCTCACACTGCTTTGCTGAAAGGTTATCCCTGCCTAAGGCAGAGGAGATTTGCTTTTCCCAGGGCCCAGCTCCACAGAGGCTCCAGTGGAAATGGAGAAGCCCCAGGAACATAAGGACTGTTCTTACCTTCCCAAAGCAGATGAACCCAATGAACCCAAGGCTGGAGCCAGGAGGGGTTCAGTGGCATTTGTTCCTGTGAAGGCTTTTGGGGTGGTTTGGCATCACAGGGTAGGGGAAGGAGCTGTTCCCATATCCAGACCTGCTGCTGGCTGCTTTGGGTCCATCTCTTTGGCTCCCTGGATCTGCCCCTTATAAAGCCCAACGGGCTCCAAAGCAGTTTTGAAATCTTGCAGGCAGGATCTGTGAGTGGGAAATATGTTTTATTTAGGTTGATTACAAGAACTTTGCATTTCCTCACTGGCTGTGTCCTGCAAATCTCCCTCTTGCCTCTTGCTGCATTTTTCTTTTTTTTTAAGGTTGGAGGGGGAAAAGTGAGATATAACCCCAGCAAATCTCCTTTACCAGATGTAAATTCATCCCTGTGCTTAAGCAAAAACCTTAAGCTCAAGTTAGAGTGGCTTCAAAATCTGGGTTTTTCCTTCCCCCCTTTTACACTGGGAATTTCCTGGTGGATTTTATGGCTCTGCACAGAGGACCTGGCATTTGTTGGGACACAAAACCGGGATAATACATAAATACAGCCCAAGGAGCTGCCCCAGGCCAGGGACATTCCTGCTGCCCCAGGACCAGCCCAGAGCTTTTGCCATGAGCTGGGATGGAGAAACTGATCCTGTAAAACTGGGAACACAAGGCCTTGGAGAGGAGCTCTGGGCCAGCCTGGCAGGAGGGTGTAAAGCCTCCAGAATTCCTTCAACTCCATGGATCTCTCCTGATTTACACCACAGGAGTGTAGGGCTCTTAGCACATGTGCCAGATGGTCTTTTATAAGCACAGGAATTATTTAAGAGTGTGGTCATTACTCCAGTGCTAATGAATTACAAATAACTCCTGCAGGAAAGCCTTTTGCTGACTAAGAAACGTGTCCCCAAGATAAGCTAACAGTTGAGGTTTAAAGGGTCAGCAATTTTTAAAAAATATACTTTATTCCAAGTAAGTTAAAGGGGCCTGGAAAGATCCCGCTTGCCTCATTAACAAATATTGCCCAATTTTTCTTTCACAGTGTAGCAGGGGGGAAGAGGACCATATAAAATAAACACCTGGCAGGAGTGTATAATCTGCATAAATTCAAGTGGTTACACTCCTGACAGAAAACCCAACCAAAATGAGCCTTTGGAAGGTGGCAAAGCTGCCTCAGCGTTGATTTATTTCCACACAGGCTGTGCCTGGCTGGGATTTCAGAGAACCTGGCAGATCCTGGTGCTCCCTTAGCTCTGGATGGACACTTTTAGATCCAGAGGTGGAATGGGGCCAGTCCCAGCTCCCAGAGCACATCCCGGGCCCATCCTGGCTCCTCCAGGGGGGCGGTTGGTGCAGGTTGGTCACAGCCATGACTCTTGAGCACTGCTGCTCCTCCACTCCCATTGGAGGTGAAATTTATTGTTTCAGGCTCTGTTGATGCATTTTTTTGTGTATAGGATTCCTGAAGTTCTCCTCCTTGGGTCTTTAGGGGTGACCATTTCTCCACCATCATAGTGACCAAGCAGGGAATGGCTTCCCACTGCCCAGGGCAGGGCTGGATGGGAGATTGGGCAGGAATTGTTCCCTGGCAGGGTGGGCAGGGGCTGGGCTGCAATTGCCAGAGCAGCTGTGGCTGCCCCTGGATCCCTGGCAGTGCCCAAGGCCAGGCTGGACATTGGGGCTGGAGCAGCCTGGGACAGTGGGAGGTGTCCCTGCCATGGCTGGGGTGGCACTGGGTGAGTTCTCAGAAAAAGGCGAGCTGGCTGGAGAGGAGCCTCCCCATGCCAGGAACACTCCAGGCTTTCTCCAGCTTGTCTTTCGTGCACATTTGCCTGAAAATTCAGCCGCTCTGGGATGCTTCAGTGGGATGAGGGGAGAGGAAAATGCAGAGGGTCTGTCTCTAAAAGGGATGAAAAAAGTGTTTTAGTAATTTTTAATGCATGAGTAATTTTTGGTGCCAAGGAACATATCAGCAACAGAGCTGGTCTCATCAGAATAATAGAAAGTCCGTGTTCTTGGGCATCAATTATTGACAAGGGTTAACAGGGTTGTATCTGTCCAGGGTGGTGTCATGTTGTTCCTTTCTCTTGTACATCCAATTTTCTGCTTCCTTTAATCCCTTTTTTCATCTTTTAACCCAAATGTTTTCAATCCCTCCCCTAGCTGTGCCATCTCTGCTGGCAGCCATTCCATGATCCACTAGTGTGGGGACCAGGGCAGAGCAGGGTGACAACAAATGGCAGCTCCTTGGGCAGGATTTCCTCTCTCCCTCACTCTGGGATGGGCTCCAGCAGGAGCAAAGCCATTATTCCCGTAGGAATAGGAATCAGGGCATGGAGAGAACTGAACCTGCTGCTGTCTCAGTGCCCTCAGTGAGAAGGAGGATGCAGGAAAGCTCTCCAGCTCCAGGGTTATGTCCAGACACACCCCAGGTGGGATGAAATGAGGAAAACTGTCCCAGAGCAGCATCCCAAACCCAAATGGCTGAGGGACGAGGTGTCAACAAGCTGCACCTCCCTGGCACCCTCCCACTGCCTGTCTGACATTTGTTCTTCCTAAAAAACCCTCCCTAACTGTGGTGTCCCTCAGGCAGGGAAGGGAAGGAAGGTTGATTTTTTCTCCCCACATCCAAAAATCCATATTTGAACAAAGAATGGGAAAAATTCCTATACAGAAGCAACATCTTGTAATTAATCATAAAAACTATCATTGTGTGGGAATGATTGTTTAGCAAGAGCAAACACCTGCTCTGGCCTATCTTCTTTTTGTCATGGTTTGGACAATTTTCAGGTGGTGGTAGGTAGCTCCAACTTCTTTTTTGGTGAT
>VXBB01012519.1:76668-136327 GCA_013399915.1 Illadopsis cleaveri
TTTTTGTAAAACTGTTCCTTCCTCAGTGATGAGACATCCCAGTTGGTATTAGGAATTAATGCTTGTTTTCACATCACTTTCTGGGTACATTTTTGAGAGGCAGAGTCGGAAGTTGGCAGCAAGTTTGAACGTCCCTGATTTATGCTGGATGCAAACTCCAAAAGTTTACAAAATGTGTGGATCCGAGGACCCAAAGGAGGTGCATGGAACCAGTTTGTGTTTGGGGAGGGAGGAAGAAGGGATGGGTAGGGCAACAATGTTGAGGGTTTTGCTAAATCTGTGGGACTCTGCTGCCAGACATCCCTGTGGCTCTCTGTGTCCTGCTACAAACTGGGCTTCCCAGATTTTACTCATGGCTTGCAAGTAGACCAAGGGGGGAAAAAAAAAAAAAAAGGCGCTATTATTCTGGCCAGAAAGCATTTTGGCTGAAAGGCTGCATTTTTTATTATTTGTGTGTGTTGCAGTCCACAAACAGTAAATAAAAGCCTGGGTAATTTAGTTTTAATAATGTTCCCTGGTTTCAGCTGTCCCAGGTGTGCCAGGTCCGGCCCCTCTTCAGCCACTTCATCATTGCCAGGGAAATGTGCAGCTGGTTATCCACTCTGTGCTCTGCAGCCCTTCCTCGCCTCTGCTGCTGGATTTGGGATTGGCCTCACTGCCACACATCCTGTTCCAGGCTGGAGGGAATGAGGGAGCTGGAGCAGCAGGGTGTGGGGGAATTCAGGCAGGGGGTTTGTAGCTGATCCCTCCTTCCATCCCCGCAGGACTGCCGTGTTGCAGCATCAGACACTGCCACAGCAAAGGGCTGATCTCTGCAGATCTCTTCCCCTAAAGCAGGGAAACGGGAAATGTTTGAAATAACCCCTTTGGAACTTTCTGAAGTGAAAATATTCCCTCTGAGGGCTAACATTCATTTCCATTTAGGTGTTTGGGTATAAAAGAGAGAAAGCAAGATGGGTGACATCGAAAGGGTCACCTCTGGATGGCGGGAGCTCTGCACTGACCCAGCTGGGAGGGAGGGATGGAGTTGTTTGCCACTGGATTTCCCTGTAGATGGTGCCTCTAATCTGTGCAGAGCTGATCCAGCTGGCAAAGCTCCACGTCCAGAGATGGTGCAAACACCCCAAAGCCAGAGCAGGAAACCTTGGAGTGATTTATGACTTTGTTCCCATCCTCAGGTCCATGACTGTGAATATTCTGTGGGGTTTTGAACTGAAGTGAGGAGTGCCAGTGCTAGGTCTCGCTCACGTTTTCCAAGAGAAAGGCTTTGCACTTCTCCTGCTTGCAGTGAGCCCTCTGAATGCCCTCAGTGCTTTGGGAAGACTTCCAGGTCCCCTCAGCAGAGTTGTCTGTCCCCAGCTGTGTCACCTTCCCTTCCTGGCCCCGAAGGAGCACGGCTGTCACATTGTCACAGATCAAACTCCACCCTGTGATGGAAGCTGGGGTCTGAGCCATGAGCTGCACTGGGAATGAGGGCCCTGACCTTAAACTGGCACCAGCAACTGCCCAAACCTCAGTGGGGGAAGGTAAGCCCAGCCCTGGTGTCCTCGAGCAGCCTGAGCTGAGGGCGAGCAGCCGAGGCCCGGGGGCAGTGGCACTTCAGGCATCATGAGGAGCTGGGAACTTCCATAACAGCCATCTCTGGAGAAATCCCAGGGAGATCCTGAAAATGCTGCCGGGGGTTGCTCCTGGGCCTGGCTGTGCCACCCTGGTGGAGTGGTGCCATGAGGGAGGGTCCCTGGTGGGGCTGACACGGGGTCCTTTGGCTGCTGCTGTCCCAGGAAGC
Source organism: Illadopsis cleaveri (assembly GCA_013399915.1). Lineage (NCBI taxonomy): Eukaryota > Metazoa > Chordata > Aves > Passeriformes > Timaliidae > Illadopsis > Illadopsis cleaveri. The sequence continues at coordinate 78,455 of VXBB01012519.1, forward strand.
AAAGGGGCTGGGTTAGGGGTTAAGCTTTAGGGTTTGGGGGCTGTGGGGGAGAAACTGTGTAATCCTGGGCTTCCTTTGGTCAGAGCAGAGCCTGATGACACCAAGAGTATGGCTTTGATCCCTGTGTGGGCCACTCACTGAAGAGTTGGACTGGATCATCCTGGTGGGTCCCTTCCAACTCAGGATATTCTGTGGTGCTGTGAAATCCATCCCATTCCCACCCGCCCCGTCAAGATCACTGCAAAGCACAGGCTCAGGCTGGCAAAAGGATGTGCCCAAGCTGTGTGCTGGGAGCTGGTGTCCCCCTGCACCCAAGGCAGTGTTATTTCAGCACCTGGATCCAAAGAAGGAGAGCCCAGACTGAACCCTGCACTGAGCTGTGGTGTTCAGTGGTGCCAGGCCCTGCCTTCAGCAGCCACTTCCCAGAGGGATGCATTTCTTCATGCTGGATATAAACCTTAAATTTACATCTCTGGTTAAAGAGCAGCTTCCAGGAAAGGGCTTCAGTCTCTCGTGAGGATGAACAGAAACATCTCCCCCATTAAAGATTTCAACCCTTTTTTCTGATGAGGAACTGGCTGTGCAGGCGTTTTATGGGTTCCCCCAGAGAGGGTCTGGTGCAGTGTTAAATCTTTGCTGTGTCAGGCTGAAAAGTCACTCGAGATGGTGCTTAAACACCTCCTCCAGTCCCCAGCCAGTTGAAAATCCTTCCCTGCTGGATCACAAGTGGGAGATTAAAATCAGCACGTGCTGTGCATCCAGCAGGGACGGGATTGGAGGGGGCCGTGGGCCCTCCTTGCCCCCTGCTGTCCCCTCCCTGTCCCCTCTCTGCCACCCACCTGCTCCAGGGCCACCTCCAGCGACTCCTCTTGTCCCTCCTTCCGTTCTCCACTTCCCTCCCGTGTTTATGGAAATGATAAATGTCCCCGAGCAAGGACTGATCTCCAGCACAACACCAGCAATTCCAGAGTATTCCAAAATCCACATCACACAGCTGTGCCCCGCCTCCCCCCCTCTGTGGGCAGCCCAGAAAACCAAACAAACACAGCCCAAGTTGTTAAAATAACACTGCTTGTTGCTCGAACAGGCGAAAGCCTGGGATGCGGAATTAAAGGCTTTTATCCGTGTAACTCACCTGGCTTTATGGAGCACACCCGGCATCCCGGCCACCCACTGCTCCGAGCCTTCAGCAGCGCAGGAGCTGTGGGGGTGGGGAGGTGAATTAAAGATGAAGTGGCAGCTGGAACTGTGAAGTTCCTGCCTTAATATCATTTTCGGAGGAGTGCTGTGCGTTTGATAACATGTGCCATGCACACGGTTATTTCCTTGAATTAGATAACAGCAGATAACACAATGATCCTAATCTGCCCCCCCGGCCCAGCGCTGGAAATCTGGCATTACAGAGCCTGGCTTATCTGATCCCGGCGGCTCCTCCCGAGCCCTCCCCGGCTCCCTGAGTAAGACATGGCCGGGTTAGTGCTGCTGCAAGCTCTACTGAGCTCTGCTGGCACTGGGGCTGCCCCCAGGGCATGGGGCTGGAGACCCTCAGGAACTGGGCTGCAGACAGCCCCTGCCAGCTTCAGGGGCTCTTGAGGGCTTTATAAGGGGGAACAGGGTGGGGACAGCCAAGGCTGGATCCCCAAAGTGCCTCAAAGTGCAGCGTCCTGGGTGGTTCCCACAGGGAGATTGTCTCCCACTGTTGGCTCACCCTCCAAGAGGACCCATCTCATCTAATCCAGTGGGATAACACTTGTCCAGGACCCGCTTCAAGGCACTGAGAAGCCACAAGGGGGTTTTTTGGGTTTTTTTGGTTGTTTGCTTTTTCCTTTCCCCGAATCTCCCTTGGATCCTGGTCTTGGGGCAGTGCTGTGACAGTCCTGCATCACGGGCAGGACTCATTTGCTGTGCCTGNAGATCTTCCCCACAGGCACAGCTTTGCTGCCCCCAGCTAAAGGCTGCCTGAGCCCAGGTTGGTGGGACACACCTACAACACGTCTGCTCCTGCACCAGCTTAGGAGGGCTTTGGACATGGAGGAAAATCCTTTCCAGCAGCTCCTGGTGGGAAAGGGGGCTCTGACATGCAGTGGGTCTGTTGCCAAGTCAGCAGAGACAAAATCAACCTGGCCCCTCTTTTCTTGTGCTGGGCAGGGCTGGGAGCTTGGCCCCTTCCCAGCTGGAAGCAGCTCCCCCTCCAGAAGGAGGGATGCTCCTTCCCTCCCTCAGGCACGGAGGGGAGCGGGTATTTATGTCTGGTTTTTCCCTGCTGGCATTTAATGGGCGTTTTAGCAGCACAAACAGAAAATGCTGCATATTCATCTTCCCTGTGTGGGACTGAGATAGAGAGGAGGGAAGGCAGAAACGCCTTGGGGTCGTTGCTCCAGTCTCATCCTCGGCATCGATCTCGAAGATGAAGAATAACTTCATTTCCAGCCCTCATTTTATCTCCTTTCCCTACTCTTTGTGGCTCTGCTCGAGGCCGTGCCCACCCTGGCAAATCCCTGTCTGTTAAAATTCCCGGTGGAGCCCTGACCCACCCCGGGCTCCCGAGGGGCAGGAGAGAGGAGATAAAACTCGGGCTGCATGTGGGAAGATCAGGAAGGGCAATCCATTCTCTGCCAGGGGTGCTGGCTTGGCAGAGCAGCAGTGCAGCCTCCAGTGCAGTCCGGGGCTGAGAGGGAAGAGAGGATCACACTGCACCTGTGGTTGGATTTGCTCCGGGCACAGTTCATTGAAACAGAAAAACGCAGCCTCAAGATCATTTAACCCGCTCCAGATGCAGCTCACGGTGTGTTTGTGTTCGTGCTTGCCCAGCAGGAAATGTTAATGACTAATTAATGCCAGCCCAGGTTTGCAGACTGTCCTGGCAGAAGCTCTGGCTGCAGGAGCTGCGCAGTGGCACCAACACCCAGCAGAGTTTCTGCCACACAGACTTGTTTCACACAAGCAAACCCCACCAAAAGCTGTTCTGACTTGCCCAGGAAATAAAAACAGGGCCACATGTGGCAAATGGCACATGGATAATTTAAAGTGTTCTTTGGAACCATCTGGAAATATTAGAAGGCATTTTAAGGAGAGTAGTAAATGTCATGTTGGATTTTATGCAGGAGAGGACATGCAAACTGCCAGCAGTGTGACTTGCTTTCCTCAGCTCAGAGTGACTGCACAGGTTTCCAAAGAGCCAGCTCAACTCCCTGGGCTCCAGCACTGCTCAGGACCAGGAGCTGCTGTGCTCATTCCCTTCCTTTGCAGAAGGAAAAACATTCAGGAAGCCCTTGGTGCTCACAATCAAATCCCACACAGAAATTGGTGTTTTGGCAGTAATGTGGGGGAAGACACCATGGAAGCTGCGTGGATGCCAGCAAAGAGCATTTCCCACTCAGTGCTGCTGCAGCCAGAGATGTCCAGGCCCCAAAGGCCAGCCTTTTATGCGTTGGTTAAGGCAGCCCAGGCTCTGCTCTGCCCCTCGCCCAGCACAGGCTGTTCACACAACCCCAGGGAGGAGTTTCATCCTGGGCTGGAGCCTCGCAGGACAGGAAGGATCTCCTGCTTTCCCGAGTCATTTATTCCACTTTCTGTGCTTCAATCCAACACCCAGCCCAGGCTGGGGACCACCAGCACTGCAGGGGCTGGGCAGGGAGAGGAGACACAGATGGGAGAGCGGGGAATGCTCAGCCTGGGGAAGAAGAGACTCCAGGGAGAGCTCAGAGGCCCGCCAGGGCCTAAAAAAGAGCTGGAGAGGGACTGGGCACAAGGCCTGCAGGGACAGGACACAGGGAATGGCTTCCCACTGCCAGAGGGCAGGGCTGGATGGGAGATTGGGCAGGAATTGTTCCCTGGCAGGGTGGGCAGGGGCTGGGCTGGAATTGCCAGAGCAGCTGTGGCTGCCCCTGGATCCCTGGCAGTGCCCAAGGCCAGGCTGGACACTGGGGCTGGAGCAGCCTGGGACAGTGGGAGGTGTCCCTGCCAGGGCAGGGATGGGATGGTCCCACAGGATGGGATTTAAGGTCTTTTCCAACCCAAACCATTCTGGAATTCTGTGTAATTCTGGCTCTTGTGCCTGTCTGAGGGCACTTCTTACTGTCCCCACCCCCTGGACTGTACCTTCCTTTTCCTCTTCCTCCTCTGCAGCTTTCCTTGCTGTTGTTACATTCTGGTTCAAGTAGATTTTAATCCACATAAAACAACGAGCAAAATGTAAAATATTATGATATGATGAATATGATTTTATATTGTAGTTAGCTCTAGGCATTCCCTTTCTTATTTCATCATGATTGTTAGACTTCTTTTATTCCTTTCATAAAGAAAAACATTTAATGTAAAAATAAAAGGAGTTTTGATGATTTTGGTGAATTGCAGTGCTCAAGGCTTTCCTCCACACGTGCTTAAAGATGTGTGTGAGCTTTAATGCAAGAGCCTAAGGAGGAAACAGCTCATCCAAGTCCTGTCAAAGGCAGGAGGAGTTTGATCACAGAGCAGAGGGGACCAGAGTGGCTTTGGGTGGGAAAAGGAGGGGTCCTTGTCACCCTCACATTTGGGGCCAGGCTGGAAATGCCTGCCCCAACCAGGACACCCAGAGAGTCCAAGGTGATTTGGAACCTTCCCCAAAATTCCCAGCTGGTACAAAGCAGGCAGTGCTGCTGCTGTGAGCAGCTCTGTGGGAGAGGCTACTGCACTCTGAGCCCACAGCCCAGCTGTCCTATCCCGTGGGAAATCCAGCAGCAGGGATGAAGCACTGGGGCAGGGCTGGGGGGCCCTGGGAGCTCCATGGATTGATGGGGCAGATCTCCCACTCCCACCCACTCACCAGGGTCTCCATCAGGCTTCTCCCATTGATTTCTGTGATCAGATTCTGCCCTTGGCACAAACACTTCAGCTAGAAAATTGATGTTTAAGATTTTTTTCTTTTCCAAACCAAAGCTGCTCAACAGGAAAAGTTCTGGAGCTGAGGGGTTGATGGTGGGAGCCAGCACAGACAAATCATGGGGATCAGGATCAGGGGCAGTAAATCCCCTGAGATTCCTGGTCTGGACCCTTTGGAGCTGTCCCTACTGCCCCAAGGGACAGCACTTCCAGAAGAGCACTGGAGGAGTTGTGTTCCCATCCCGTGTGGAGCAGGGCACTGCCCTGTGCTGAGGAAAATCCTCTGCTGGGTGTTTGCAGCTGGGAGAGGCTGTGTCTGTGCCCTGGAGCCCAACTCTGGAGCACAGGGATGCACCAGGAGGGAGCTGTGGCTTCCAGACTTCTGAGAGACGGTCACAGAAAATAATCAGCCTGATACAAAGCCAATTACCAACTATTTTTAGAAAGCCTTTGACAGCCTCCCCTCTTCAGACCCGGGGATATTTATTCATTATATTCCAAATCATCTCCGTACCCTGGGGTTGATGCACATGTCACAGGCACGGAGTGTCAGCAGCTCGGCATTGGCAGTGGCACTGAGCACAGCAGCCCTGTCACCGCCTCCCTGACGGGGTGGCGGCAGGTCAGACATCGATAGCAGCGCTGCCTCCAGGGACAATTAAACACTAAGTGGGCATCAGGCAGGATGACACCATCGTGGGGAATATTCAGGTCACTGCGAAGTATCGATAGCAGTAAGTCCCTGATGCTGCAGGAGCCACCTGACTGGAAAACGATGTGTCCTGTTCAGGGAGGGAGCATTAACGGGAGGAAAAGTCAGCTCAGAGCTGAGGTGGGATGAGGCTGCTGCTCCCTGGCTGGAATGGGCATTCCTGGGGCTGTGAGGATGGCCCTGGTTCCTCCCTGCCTCCAGAGGTGTGAGCAGGCAGGGAGGGAGCAGCACTGGAAAACCCATCACTGCCCTGCCTCCCGGCCAGCCCGCTCCTCAGGCTCACCTCCCTAAGCCCAAGGCCTGGAGAGGGGAGCAGAGCCGTGTGTGACCTCCTCCAAACTAAACTTATCCTTATTTTTAAAAGCTTTGAGGCCCAGGGCCAAATTCAGAGCTGATAGCACAAATTTCAATCTCCCCTTCTCTCCCCCATTCCCCACATAGAGGTTATTTTAGGCTGGGAGTTATTTTAACTCACACCTTTCCTTTGGTGCATAAATTACACTTATTTATATTGCTTTCTGCATCAGCAGCCAGGGGTAAGAAGTGCTCAGGGAGCCTCAGCAAACCTGAGAGGCTCTGAATCGTGCCACCTTCACCAGCAATGCTGAATTTGCCCTGTGGCATCCCAGGGATGCAAACATCCTGACTGGAAGGGCCAAGACGGGATATGGATGTGCTCAACACCCCTGTCCTGCTCTCCTGACTCGTGTGAATGGTCCATGATGTTCTGGCCAGGCTCAGAAACCCTCTGAGAGTTTGTCCTGGGTTTGGAGAGGGTAGAGCAGAGCCCATGAGGCTCTTGCAGGGCTCCTGCAAAGGGAAGTGTGGAGGTGTCACCGAGACTGCTCCACCACAGCAAGGTGGGCTCCTCAAATATCCCTGCTGGAAAGGGCTCCCCAGATATCCCCAATGGGAAGGGGAGGGTGAGAGTTGCCAGGGGTGTGAGCCAGGCTGGGACATCTTTGTGCCACAGGAGGAAGGCTTTAGATCCAGCAGATGGTATCAAATCATGGCTTTTAACACAGGACCCCTGTTTAAACAAACTGGGAGTTGATTCCCAAAGCCCAGGTGATCTGTGTTCACCTCTTGCAGGAGCAGTTAAAGTGTAGTCAGCTCAGCCTAATTAACAAATTGTGCCCCTCAATGTGCATCTTGCCTTCAACTGAAGGTAAAGCCCAGCTCTAAAGGTCTAACCAGGTTCTTCCCAGGCTGAACCCTACTGTTCAGTCTGGTTAAAGCTCCAAGGGTTTGACCCTGGGATCAGGATTTGCAGCCTACGCTGTGTCTGGCCTTGTTGGATTCTGAGTGACAATTCCCAGGCACTCCAGTGGACTTTGCACTGAGCCACATTTACTGCTCCAAGCACTGCCTCCATTCTCTGCTAAGTGTACCCAAGTTTTAGTGTTTAATATTTAAACATGAAAGTTCTTTTGAGACATTTAAAGTGGAATTATTAACAGCCCCATGTAGAACTGACAGGTTAACAGAGCGACAATTAAAAAGAAAGGTTAAATACATTTTCTTTTCAGACCAACTGCTGTTGCCTAAGACTAATAAATCCACAAGGAGATGGTTTTTAGAGCGTGTGAGGGGCTGTGTGTCAGCTTTTATGGGCTGGAGTTTTTCAGAAATCACCACACTTCTTTTTCCAGGCAGCTACAGGTTTCAGACTCTATTTAGCAGATGGGGCTTCTTCCACAGAGTTGTGTGAATCAAGCTGGAAAGAAAAAAAAAATGGAATATAAAAAAAGCAAACCCTACAGGCTGTGGGGCTTTAAACATTCAGGCTCACAGTTTGCTTGGCTTTTTTAATGTACCATGATTCTCTTTTGTCTTGATAGCTCTGAAAACACAGGGGCTGGAGAACAGCAGAAATTCTGGCTCTCTGAGGGATCAGTACAAGTGCTGAACTCCTCTTTCTCCTTTGGAAAATCGCTGTCCCCCGTGGCTGGCAGGACACGGCCTCGGAAAGAGCTAGATTTGTGGACAGTGAGGTGCCAGCTGGAACATCCAGGCCGTGAAATGGCCCCTCCCAGCCCCTCCTGGGTGTTTGTGGGCAAAGTTCAGACCTTTCAAAGAGACATTTTCCATCTCTTTGCTGTGTCCAGTCACATGAACATTCCCTCAGTGTGATTCGCCCGTGCCCTGTGACTGCACAGAGAATGTGTGACTGCAGGAAAATCAGATTAAAGGGTGACCCTGTGACACCCTGAGTGGGGTGGCCCTGGGGGAGCAGGTGACCTCCAGAGGCCCCTGGAGCCCCAGCTGCCCTTTAACTCTGTGGCAGGAAGGGTACGAGAAATTCAGAATAAATCCATCTGTGACTTTGGAACGTGAGGCCCAAGGACAGCCTCCAGCTCCCTGCAGAGCCTGGGCACTGGAATTACTGCAGGGTGGGCAGACAGAGCAGGGAGGGGATCTGGCTGCCCATTCCCTATTCCCTCCCTCCCAGGAGTTCTCTCCTGGCCCCTCTCAGACCCCACTGGACCCCAATCCAACTCAGCATCACCTTTCCTACAATTACATCTCTCTCCCAGCTTCTTTTCCAAGCTCCACGAGTCTCTCCTTGCCAAGGCTCCTGATGGACCTTGGTTTGGACCCAAATTTGCCACCATGAAGGGTCATGTGACTTACAAGTAGAGAGGAATATCTACTCACCCTGTGCTTTTAGCATGTAAAAAACCACTGCCTGGTGTTTTAAATGAGTTCCTGACAGCAGCAGTGGAGGTTCCAGACTATTAGAAGCACATCAGAGGAAGGCATTACAGGATGGCCACAAGCCATGGTTGTAATCAACCTGGGCTTGATTTATTAAACTCTATAGCAACCCATATAAATTGATTAGCCATTTATTAAAATGGCTGTTAATCATGGATTATCCCTTTGCACAAATTTAGAAAACTACATGGGTTACAACCAGCCTGAAAGACAGAGGGGGAGAAGCCCAGGGCTAAAACTTCGGGGAGAGCACCAAGCTCCATCCTCTGAGGTTTCCCTCTTTCTCCCCTCCTTCAGGCCATGGAGTGAGTGTGGAGAATGACACAACAGTGCCAGCTCTGCCCGTGGGGTCCCAGCAGTGTGCAGAGGGACATCCCACAGCGTGGTCAGCATTCCTGCTCAGTCATGGGGAACCACTGTGAGAGGCAGTTCTGCAAGGATCCAAACCATCCCTGGGCATTAAACCACCCTCAGAGCTGCTGATGTTCAGAACCCAGGAGCAGAGAGTCCCCTTTAAAGTTCAAATATATATATTTTAAAAGGTCAGTGTGACAGCATTATAGGGGCCTGGGGATGCTCCACTCTCACCTCAGCTCTGCCCTATCTGTCATCAACACACGCTGGTGTCAGCTTTTCCACCCTCAGCACATCCCAGAGCTCCAGCCTACTCTGATCTTCCCTCTTCCCACATCCCCTGTGAATCCACAACCACCAAATGTGATAGGAAGGAATTACTGTTGTCATAAAATCGGTTCATTACATCCCTCCAGTCAGAGGCTTTAATGAGCACGGGGGCTGCCCAGTGCTGTGATGCTTCCTCTGAGGCAGCTGCACATGGAATGAGTTCTGTGGTGTCTTTAATTCACTCCATGCAGGGGAGCTGGCAGGTTCATCCTGCAGGGCACCAGGGGAGCAGTGGAGCCATTAAGGAACACCTTGACCCTGCAGTGGTGTCTTGGGCATCCTGAAATGGCAGCTGGAGCTCCAGAGTGGAGCTGCTGTGTGTCCAGGGGTTCAGGGCACTTGGAGAGTTAGACTAGTTTGGAATACAGACAGCTCCTGGGATGGTCTGATTCAACAGAAGTCAGCACCTGCAGAGACAGGAGTTTTCCCATCCTAAATTATCACAGAATTATTGGATGGTTGGGTTGGGAGGGACCTTAAAGCCCATCCTGTTCCACTCCTGCCATGGGCAGGGACAACCACTGGCCCAGGCTGCTCCAAGCCCGGTACAACAAGGATGTTATTCCTCAGTATTCCCTGTGGTTTTGGCCCAGCTGGTTTATGGCAAACAGACCCTTGAGGAGCAGTCAGGGAAAGCTTTGATGATCCCACAGTTGTTGTGCTGGCATCAGTGCAATTCCAGCTGCTCCAAGCTGGCAGGAGCAGGACAAGGGATGTTTTCATGGGGTTTCTTTGCCAGGGTGTGCAGAGCGGAGCTGACACAGACCCACAGGGCTCCCAGTGACTTAATTAAAGTCACTCTGCAAACAAATCACCGATTACCCTGGAGGCAGGAATGGGGTGAACCTTGGGAAGAACAGCCCTGCCATGCAATGGGGCTTGTTTCTCTGGAGATGCCACAGTTTTCAGACTGAGATTTGAAGCATTCCCATGAAATCCCTTCTGGCACTGGATTTTATGGCAGCTTTCTCACCTCAGAGCTCTGGAGGCTTTGCCAGGCGATCAGGCAGAGATGCAGCATCATTTCCCACCCCCAGCTGCTCTGGGCTCAGCTGTGTAACCCCACTGTCCCCAGTGATGCCCAGAGCTTTAACTGGGGTGGAAGGCTGGAAGGGATTTGTGCAGCTGGCACGTCTTTGCCCATCATTTAGCTGAGAGCAGGAAAGAGGGTGAACAAAACACATCTCAGCCAATTCCAACCAGTTTGTCCCAGTGGCCACACGTGGCAAGGCCTGGCTGCTGTCAGGGGCCTCAGTAGATTTGTCCATGCAGGGACTCTCTGCAAAATTAATCTGAATTAAGCAAAAGCTGAAATTTCCAGTGGATTTGCTAAACTGTATTAAGTCCCAGTGTGAGTTACACTAAATGAAAAGAAGATGATGTTAATTTTAAGAAGGCTTCCGTGCATGTTTGAGGAACATGTAATCATCATGGATATCACCCTGGAGGGAAACCAGGGGGAGAAGCTGGGGAGCTGGGAGGATCCGGGTGTCTGCTGCTCATTCCAAAATTTGGGAGAGGGATGTGGTTTTTCCACCCTGAAAGCTGTGAGGGAGGCAGAAAGGACAGTGGCTGTGGACTCTGGGCCATGCTGGGGTTGAGGGCTGGTTTAAGGAGGGGCTCTCTGGACCCTTCAAAGCTGAGCCCCCCAAGCCTCTCCCCAGCACAGCTCCATCGCAGCCTCTGAGGAACAGCAATACAGAGGATTTGCTGTGAGAACTCCCTTCCCCAGCCCTAATCCGTGTCACTTTAAGTACAGCAGAGAACCGAATCTGACAGCTGGTTGGGTTTACCCCAGGACCGAAATCTCCATGTGAAATACTGTGGGCTCTTAAACCCTGTTTATGCCCCAAAGTGAGAGCAGCATTAACTCCCTGAGTGCAGCAAACAACCTGACTGACACAAATGCACTTATGTGGGGAAGAGGAACAAGCTGTGCTACCAGGAATGGCTTTATACCTCCAACTAAATCCACTCTTGCCTTTGTGCTGATACAACTAATCAGCAGTTAATATGCAGTCCCATCAGCACACAGAATAACAAAGCCCTGTTTCCCCAAGATCTGCATTTCATGCTTGATTGCGAGCTCCGATCAAATCCCTTCCTGCCGTTCCAATGAGTTTTGCTAAATTCTCTCCCCTGGTGTGGAGTCTTTGATGACTGGTGAGGTAGAAGCCCACACTCTGGCCTGTTGTTCAGACAAGAAATGCTGATTGGGAGCATTTATGAGCTTTCTCTCCTCTACCTGACCAGTGTTTTCACAGTGTGGATAAAACCTTAATTTTATGTGAGACTGCCTTCCTCTCCCATCAAATCTGCTTGAAACTGCCAATGACTTCAAAAATTATTAAGGTCAGAATAAACATGCAGGAATGCTCATGCATTCATTCCATCATCATATAAGCTTAATTTCCTTAGGCAAGCAGGCTAAAAATATCCCCCGTGCTCAGAAGAGGTAATTACAGCAACATAAAACTCCGTAGGGTCGAGCTGGTTCTCGCTGTGGTTTGAAGTGGTGCCCTGACACAGCACATCTCAGCCATCCTCTGCCCACCCCACACACCTCCCACAGCCACTGCAGCTCCCACCCAGGACAGGGAAAACGCTGCATTGTGGATTCCCCCTGGCATGGAGCAGAATCCCAGTTTTCCGTGCCAGGATGGGCAGGGATGGCTGAGCCTGGAGGTTGCTGGTGAAGATGTCCTCTCGGATCATGTCCTCACCCCCCAGGACAAAACACTCTTGTCAGGCTGGGTTTGGGAAGCCAAGTGCTGTAATGGTGACAGTTCCAGATCAACCCCTGCAAAGTCTTATCCCAAAGCTGGCTCTCCCCACCAGGCCCAGGGGATTTCCCAAGGCTGGATTTGCACAGAGCAAACCCCGCAGTGATCATGGGCAGCTGGAGCTGGGCTGGCCCCATGCCCCAGCCCTCCTGCTGCCCTCACACCTCACAGGGCAGGGGCTCTCTGTCCAACCATTACAATTCCCAGCAAAGCTCCAGACTCAACTGGCCTCTCTTTTCTGGGAGAGAAAAATCCTGCAGCAGCTACACCTGCACTCGTGACCGCTTGAAAATACACTTGATGACCACAAGCACAGTCTAAGTGTCCCCCTTCCCAATAATTTGTACAGAAGCAAGGAATTATAATTATTCCTAAAATTATTTTTAACAAAAATAAGACCTCTCACTTCTGATTTTGGAGTGTTCAGGCTCCCCTGTGCCTTTTGCCAGGCACTCAGGGGCAACAAGGGGAGCCAACAAGGAGAGTGACACCTTCATTTCACACAGCTCAGCTCCAGACAGAAGATTTGGCTTTGCCCAGTGACCTCAGTGAAGTATCTGGAGCCCATCTCCTGTTGAATGGAGTCAGTTCTTTCCCTGCAGGTCTTTGTGTTGATGATCTCTCAGGACTGAGTCCTTCTTCTGAGGCACAAGTGACCCTTTTCTAGGTCCTGGAGTGGTAAATTCTCCATCAGGGGCCAAATCACATTTCCCATTTGAAGCTCTCCACACAGGTAACTGGGTTGGCTGTTTGATGCCATTTCCTCTTAGACAGTCCAACAAAGAGTAACTAACCCTTTAGGAGGAACCACTCTCCCATAGCATCTCTCTCCTGGGCACTGCCATTTAAACAATCAGTTGAAGGAGGAACTTCTCCAGTTGCCTGGAGAAAACAGCTTTGGAAGTATTTTCTTTTAGCAGGGCACTTTCACCATTCAAATAAAGCAGATCATTAAAAAGAATAATCACAGATCTGCCACATAGCTGAGGCTGAAATTAAAATTGGGCAGGTTGATTATAACCCGTCACAACCACAAGCCAATGAAATTCCATCGGCAGGGCAGGGGGGGACCTGAACCTCCCTAAGAGGAGTTCTGAGGCCTTTCATCCGAGCTACAAACTTGGATCAGCTGCTGCTGAGTTTGCTGGGCCCCACCAGGGGCAGGCAGGCTCATTTCCATTGGGGAGCCGAGCTGCTGGAGCTGCCAGGAGAAGGTCTGATGGGCCGGGTCAGGCTGGACACACTGCTCTGGAGCAGCTCAGCCCGTGCCAGGGATGCTTCTTTGAGCCTCAGCTTTAACCACCCTTTGCATTTCCTGAGCTCTGCAAGTTCAGTGCCTTGAGGGAACCTGGGCCATGGCTGAAAACCCACATTGAAGGAAAAGCTTCCTTAAACCTCACAGGGAACTATTTAAGGAAGATAAAGCTCCAACTCTGATCTATTCCTAGGGAATTTCCATAAATCATGTTATTTCTGAATCTTTTCCTCTAAGAATGAAGGCTAGAAGGGGTCCTCTGGTTTCATCTTCTGCCTGGCAAGGGATTTTTTGCAAATCAGCTTTTCAATAGCTGGATCAGTTTATGTGGATTCACAGTTCAATGCAAAGAAGGATCCTTGGATTTGTGTGTGCAGTGTGGGCAGCATGTTAAATTCTGAAAAAGCTGGAAGTTGCATCCCTCTCAAGGAACCTCAGACCAGTCAAGCCCTGCACACTCCAGATCCTCTTTAGTCAGGCAGCTCTTTTCATCCCAAAGTGAATTTAATCCCAGTCATGCCATGGCTGCCACATCTCACAGCAGTGACCTCCACAAGAGCACTCAGAACCCAAAACTCCTCCTGCCAGTCAGGAGTGGCTCTGCAGCAGCAGTTTGTGATCTCCTGGAAGCACTGTGGATCCAGGATGGTTCCCTTGCTCCTTTCCCAGCATCCCTCACATTCTCCTCTCAATGTTTGGGAGTAATAATTAATGTGCAGAATGCAAGAACTAATTAGAGTGTCTCTTGCTTTCTGAAGGGAAGCAGTAACCACAGCAAATGACATTCCAGCAAAAATGGGGTCAGCTCGGATTAAATTCCCTTCCCATTTATCTTTGGTCTTTAACATTAAATTTACCATACATATTAGAAACAAATTTTAATTTTCCACAGCATTGGGCAATATCTTCTCCTTAAAGCCTGGCAGAACATTCATTAGCATCCTCTCCCTCCAGTTCAGTGTGACTGTCTCCTCATTTGCACATAAATGTGAACTTTGCTGCCTGGACAAACTTGTCTGAACGACACCAAAGTTCTGTATCAATACTCAGCTCACACCTCCCCACACACAAACCTCCACCCACACTCCTGTGCCTGCCCTCCACTCTGCTGGTTTGAAATAATTCTCAAAAGCTCTGGGAAGAAGATGCTGCTGGAAACACCAGTATGGAGAGATAGAAGTGAATGTATCAGTTGGACTTCCTGTCTAATTAAAGCAGATTTCCCACCTTAAAGTCAGGCTTTAGAGTTAAGCCCATGGCATGAAAAGGTATTTCCAGAGGGCAATTCATCCCTCTGGGCAGCTGCTGGGAGCAGGAAGGGCAGCCAGTGGTGAGGGATCTGTGAGGAGCCAACAGTACTCAACAGCCTGCTCCTTCCCAACCTGCCCAGAGGCCCCTCTCAGTCAGACCCCAAAAATCCTGAGAAAAACCCCAAGTCTCATTCTCGTGCATGTCAGAGACATTCAGCTTCAGGTGTTTGTAAGACAGAGGACAGCCCTACCTCCACAGCCAGTGGGCACACAGACAGTTCCAGGATGTGATTCCTCTGGGCTGCATTAGGGATGATCCAGTTCAGCTTCCTCTCCAAGCAGAGGACTCTCATCTCCCATGGGACGTTGATACTGGGTGAATTTCATCTCCATCCCTCCACAAACAACTGCATTTTTAATAAATAAATATTGCCCTGTGTACCCTGCACCTGGAGGAGGGGATTTGAGCCATAGAGAGGCACTTCCCATCTGCACCAGGGAGATAATGGCACTTCCCTGTCCCCAGGCTCCACGAGGACCGGACTCCACAGAGGGCAGAGGAATCAGATGGAGCTCAGGGAGCTCTCTCAGCTCTCTGAGAGATAAGGGGCTACAAAGCACTGATGGCATTTCAGCTGCAAATCCCTGGCCCGGTGGGCAGAGCCAACAGTGTGAGGTGAAAACTGCCTCAGATCAGGGAACCTCTGGGTCTGAGTCCCTTCACAGGCGTTTGTTCCTCTTCTGTAATGCCACCACAGGTAACAACCCACAGCATGAGGGGACAGCTGTGACAGCGAGGGTGGCTGTCCCAAGAGGCTCAAACAGTCTGACATTTACAATGTATTGACCCTCTCAAATGTTCCTGCTCCTGACTCCAGCAAGGCAAACAGGAAAACAGCAGCAGTTTCTTACCTGGAGCTGCCAGGGTGCCAAGTCTTTCCCAGTGGATCACAACAATCTCCACCAGCAGGGACCTGCCTGGGCGGGATAAAGCTCAGTGTCAGCAGTTCTGGTCCTAATTTCACTCCCAAGCCTCCTGCACATGAGTAAAGAGTGAAATGAGGTCTCGGTATTGTGATTCTTCCCTTGTAGAAGTGAGGCTGGAACACAGAGGAATTATTAGAGGGCTCGATGGTGCTGCAGATATGGGAGAGAAAAGCCTGGGAGGAGATGGGAGATAGATGAGATAAGTAGCCCTGTGCAGAGCTGATGGATAGGGAGGGAGTGTGGTTGCCTTTTCTACCTCACTCTTTTAAATATTGATCTGGAAGCATTCTTGGATCCATATCAGTGAGCTCTGATTTACGCTCCCGACTCTGGCTGCCTGTGTTCTTTTCCCAGTGGAAAATCAAAGGCCTTGTACCTACAAATGCCCATTTTCCACTTGGCCAGAGCTCTGCTGACAGTGGGCCCCGCTGCCTCCAGCTGTGCACAGATGTGCAGGGGCTTTCCCCTGCAGAGTGTGGGACAGTGCCGTGGCACAGCAGTGGGGGTCAGGCACAGGGCACTCCTGAGACCTGAGAGGAACATTTTTAAAGTTTTCTTCACCCAGTGTCCTTTGGTGTGTCTCTGGTTCAGTCCGAGCAGTCCTGATGTGCCATTTCTGCAGATCTCTTTGAACTTGAGGAACTGAGTTTTTCTTATGATTTCCAAGGCAGGTTTAATGAGTGCAAAAAGCAGCACAGCCGTGGCACTGCAGGCACAAGGCGCCCTGTCTGAGGGGCTGTCAAGGAGTGTAGCAGTGTGTATTCAAACCCACCAAGCCTTCCTTTTATGCTGGTCAAAGAGCTAGAGCGAGCCGGTGAAGCAGCTCAGGACATCAACATAACAGAGCAGTAAAATCACACACGGCAAAGACAGGTCACAAGTCACCTGTGCTGTAAATAAATGTGCCTGCTGCTCTCAGCACTGACTTTCCCTCACTGTGCTCCGAGTGTTTCCCTGAACCAAAATGCTTCCATATCTGCAGGGAGGGGATGGGGAGAACAAAACTGCTCCCTGAAGATAAAGAGTGCAATCGTCTATTTTATTTTCCACTTTCCACATCAATGATGAGAAGTTCTCCTCCAGGGACAGGCAGCAACATGCTCCACTCTACCCCTCCCCAGTCAGCAGCACAAAGCAGCCCTGGACGTGGAGAGGCGAAGCTCCAGGAAGATCAGAGCCGGGGCAGGAGGGGAAGCAGGGCCAAGGCAGAGCCCGAGGCCATGGACAGGAGTTACACCAAGGTCAGCCCTTGAAGTTGTGTCTACAAAAGCAAACAGAGGCAGAGCAGCTCTGTTAAGATCCCCCAAAAGAAAAAGAAGTAAAAAAACCCAAAAAAACCAAAAAAACAAGAACACGGGGAAAAGAAAAGAAGATGGCACAAAAATCCAAGCAGAAGCTGTCACACAAGAGAATGCTTCTTTTTAAGCCAAAGATAAATAATATATAAATAAGGCTTCCTGCTGCTTGCAGATACCAGTGTTGATCAGAAGCTCAAATACCTTAAGGAAATGAGCTTTGTTCACTTGATTTCTTCCTCTGACTGCTCCTTTTATCCCTGTTTTCCCCTTTTACACCAGCTCTCAGTGTGCTGTGACATTGTGCCCTTCTGAACAAAAGGCTCCCCCTCCAGTTGGGCCAGCACTGACTCAACTGTTGCTCAGATTTCCCCTAAGCCACGGTTTAGGAGACAAAATTTTCAATTTGCCTTCAATTCTGGGATCACAAGAGGTCAGGGAGCAGGGTCAGGGCATGACAGGCTGCACCAAAATCCTTCAGGGACTCTGTCACCTTCAGGGACCAAGGTCCTTCTCTACAGGTGAAGATCAATCTCCCCGGAGCTGCTGCAGGGCTGGAGCCCCTCTGGAGCCAGGCTGGGAGAGCTGGGGGGGCTCCCCTGGAGAGGAGAAGCTCCAGCGAGAGCTCAGAGCCCCTGGCAGGGCCTAAAGGGGCTCCAGGAGAGCTGCAGAGGGACTGGGGACAAGGACAAAACTGGTACCTGCCTCTGTTTTTCTGCAAGAGTCACTTTAGGCTTCACAGCCTCCCCTTGGTCTCCCTTTTCCCCCCAGTTGCTGTTTTTTCATCAGGATGGGGCTCAAAGCTCATGACACACCATGAACAGCCTCGTGCTAAATGCCAGGAAATTCTGCAGCAAAAGCAAGCAATCACTCTGGGCAGCTTAATCTTTGACTGCTTAAATTAAGATCTTTTACAGGGGCTTTATTTTCAAGGAAAGAGTGATCAGCTTGTCCTGAAAATGAGATTCTTTTAAAGTGTTTCATCTGCATTACCCATGTTTGACAAGTTTGATGTGATGGAAGCCCTGGTGGAGGATGTACTTAGAGGGCTTGGTGTAAATTCTGGGCAGGGAATGGATCTGCATTCCCAGGGAATGGATCTGCAGCCTGCTCCAAGTCAGTTACTGCCAATGCCCCACCTCTGCTGCTTCCCATAAGCAAATAAATCCTGAATTTTTTGCTACATTCCCATTTTGCGTTTTTCTTTGCAATTAAGTGCTGCTTTATTTCACGGCTGTGTCTGTGCCTTGGTGTAAAATACATCATCCCCAAGCAGGAATGAGGGTTTCACTGACATCCCTGGGAGCCACCAACCAACCCAGGGGCTGTCACACCACTCACACCAGTATGGCATCGCCTGGGGCTCATTAACCATGAAAGCAGTGGCTCCCCATTTTACACAGGGCAGGGGAAATTTGATATCTTAGTCTTCAGTAAGGAAGTGACAAAAATAATAACAGTGCCCTTGGTGAATAACAATGATGGACACCCCCAAACAGCCCACTGGGAGACACCAGCCAGGTAGGCAATGCAAGGAACGAGCATTTTACATATTCCAATTTGTAACATATTCCAATTTTATATTCCAATTGTATTTAATACTGTGTTTAATATTCCAATTTTATATATTCCAATTTTTCCTCTGCTTAATAAAGGAGAGAAAGCACTTGGTGTGTGGAATGGGAAAGAGAAATCAGGTGGCAACAGGGCTTTTCCCAGTGGGCACCACTGTGCTTCGTGGAGCTCCCATGTCCCAGCAGGAATGGCAGTGCCCATTACCAGGTGTGAAACCAAAGGAATGAACAGTGGGGGTTCCACTATTTTTCACTTTCAGGCAGTTGGCTCCCATTTAAATAACAAAAATATTATTTTTTAGCTTGATTTTAAATACAAGGAGCTTGGGCTTCCTTGTATTTAATTCTAGCACAGAGATGCAGGACCAGGGCTTGGAGTAACCTGGTGTAGAGGAAGTTCCCTGCCCATGGCAGGGTTGGAGTGAGATGGGATTTAAGGTCCCTTCAACCCAAATCATTCCATGATTCTCTGACCTTCTTGGACTAAGCTTAAGCACAGGGACACTGATTCCTCGAGAGGAGAGCTGGGACTGCTCCTAAACAATCACAACCAGTCCCTTCTCTGCACCCTGGATCCATACATTATCTGTATCCTTTTTCTTTCTTCTCTTTTCTTGCTCTTTTCCTCCTGAATTAAATAAAAGCTGCGACAACAAGCTCAGACTGTTGGTAACATTATTTACACCTGGATGGGGTGCAGAGCTCCTTTGTCACACAGCATTTGACACAAATCCTGGCACTCCAAACCTCGAAGTGTCCTCAGGAAAGATTAATCCAGGGGAGGAATGAAAAAGGAATGATGGTGGAGAAGAGAGGTGGAGGTGGAGATAGAAAGGGGAGGAAGCAACAAGTCAAGAAACCCAAATTTTGTGCTTCTGCCAGTCCCACCACATTTGCCCAGTCGCATCAGGTTCTCGCAGTCCCACCATGCAACCAAGTTATTGCCATGCTCCCACCCCTGGTGGGGCTTTCCCAAGTCTCTCCTGGCCTCCAGGAAGCCCATCCAGGTGCTGAGTGCCTAGCCCTGACCCCCAGGCAGGGTGAGGAGTCTTGCCCTGTGCAGAAGGGGAGGATTGCAGTGGGTTAGTCCAGGCTCAGAGGATGCAGGAGCGTTGCCAGACCCCACTGCCCACAGACAGCTTGGGAAGGGGAGTCCATCCCTTCAGCCTGGTGGACCATCATCAGCTTTCCTCAATGAGGCACTTAATGGAAAGAACCTTTATCCCATTCGGAGTGCCAGCCACACGTGGTGACAGCTCTTTGCACACAAATGTCACTGTGCATTTCCCTCCTGGCTGGACTGGGTAGGAGCTACCAGCCCCAGGAAGGGCAGAAATGCAGGGCACAAAGGAATAAAGCAGGAAAACACAGAGCTGGGAGAGACAGGCAGGATTGGGGCACAAGGGCAGAGTCACCAAAGCAGCACGAAGGGGGTTGGGCCGTGTCCTTGACTCGTGGTGTCTGTGTTTAAACAAAAAACCAGCAATGGAGTGGTCACCCTCCTGAGAATTTTAAATGCAGCAATCAGAGATATCCACAAGCTCTGCTTCTCCATATAATTTTCTGAATTTGGCCCGTTTCTTGCTGTGGGATGTACAACATCTGTGGCTGACAGCTCTTAATAGCAGCCTTCTCATGCCTCCATCAGGATCTTGGGATGCAGCAGTGGGAATGTCCCATCCACCTGCAGTGCTGCTGGAGATGGTTGGAATACAGCTCCACGTGAACTCACAGCAGCTGGAAAACATCCCCGTCCAACACAGGCTGCCACTCAAAATAAGGCTTAAATACCTTATTTACAAATACAAAGAATGGGAAGAAAAAATTCCCAGCTGGAGGGAAGCAGCTACTGGATAAGAGAAGATGTGTGTCCATTCTGACAATTTCTGCAGGGAAACAATTGTTTTAATGAAACAAATCAGAGAAACCCAGAATGGGCTGGGTTGAAAGAGCTCTTTGCAGAGCCACAGAGCCTCCTCACAAACCCAGCAGGTTTATTGCAAGTCCCTTCCTGCAGGAAACACTTCAAATCTCCAGCACCTTTCTCTTGTCAGCATCCTGCCCTGGGCTGGGGGCAAAGTCTGATACCAGCAGAAAATGTGCATCCTATTTCCTCAACATGCTGGAGAGGGAGGGAGGGGTGAGGGAATCGTGCCTGGTGGCCCAAGGAGGAGCTGGTGGGAAGGCAGCAGTTTTCACACAAACCCGCAGGGGGTTTATTTGCCTCCGCTGAAATCCAGTGTGTAATTAACTGATCTTTGATAACATTTGCCTTGTCAGGATAGAATTCAGATTTTATCTTGTCTGACAGCAGCATTTATGGTGTTAATGCTGGGAAAGAAAGGGAGACGCTGTAATTGTGGAAACCCTATTTAATTTGAGGATTCTGTTATCTTGTCACTGGGGCTGAGATTTCACTAATAGATTCTGACTCTGGCAAAATTATATGCTCAAATAGATGGGATTTTAACAGACAAGATCCCATTGATATTTCTGTGGAGATACAGTGGTTGCACTGAGTGTTTAGAGCCGTGGTTTTGCTTGGGGAAATCGTGGGAGCGAAAGGGTGGGAGCAGAGCTGGATCATCCCAGGGTGGGAGCAGAGGGTCCTCACAGCAGCAGGACACAGAACCCCTCAGATAACGTCTCCAAGGCACCAGCTGTGACTTGGTCAAAGTCCCCACCCTGGTGTGACCAGCACAGGGAGGACAGGCCCCTCCAAGCTGGGTCTATAAACAAAGGTGTTTCCCTGGAAGGACAGATACTCACAGAATTTTCAATACCCTTCCCAGCTAATGGGCGATCAATTATTTCTATTTATGGCAAAATCATAAACTCCAGACTCCAGGAACACATTGCATCTCCATCAAGTTTATTGATTATCTTGCAGCTTGCTAACAACTGTTCCTGGGAGATCCCCTCCCTTCAGCCCAGCCTGATTCCAGCACAAATCCTGCAGAAACTTCACCGGTGAGTGTTGAGTGTGCATGTGAATGTGCAGGGCTTTGGAAGACCCTGCTTGCACTTCAAAAATATTTGCCTGGAAACCAAAGTGGTGATAAAGCTGCCTGTGCCCGCTATCAGGCAGGAGCATGGAGCAAGTATCTGCTCCACAACACGGGAACACTCAGCTCCAATAGCATAATCCAGCCATGCTGGATTTACCCAACATTTTTATCTGCCTCACTGCTTTTCCCCCTCTTCCTCTGTGTAAGATAAGAGCAACACTAAAAAAAAAATAATCACAAATAGCCTTGTTAGTAGATATTGGAGGGG
The DNA here is from genome assembly GCA_013399915.1 of Illadopsis cleaveri. Taxonomy (NCBI): domain Eukaryota; kingdom Metazoa; phylum Chordata; class Aves; order Passeriformes; family Timaliidae; genus Illadopsis; species Illadopsis cleaveri. Next base: position 99,849 of record VXBB01012519.1, read on the forward strand.
TTTTATCACTTTTACTTATTTATTTATAGCTGATTAATTCTTATCGGTGATGCCAGCTGTCAGCAAGACAAATGTGACACCCCATTAACACCTGATTCCCTGGGAAGGCTGCACGGATGAGCGATGTTGTTTTGGTGAGGCACCCGCTGGGTTTGGCTCAGAGCCCTGAGGTGCCGGTATCTTCCTTCCCCAGGAGCATCCCAGAGCAGGAGCGCCGAGGGAGCGGCCCTGCTTCCCTTCCCTCCCTCCCTGCCTCCCTTCCCTCCCTCCCTGCCTCCCTTCCCTCCTTCCCTGCCCTCTCTTCCTNCCGGGCTCCCCTCCCTCCTTCCCTGCCCTCCCTGCCTCCCTGCCTCCCTTCCCTCCCTCCCTGCCCACTCTCCCTGCCTCCCCTGCTTTCCCTCGGGATGTGAGAGAGCAGTGTGTGCTGTCTGCTCATCCTGTGGGGGATTTGTGCCTCCTGTAGAGAGTTTTAAATAGCCTTGGGCACTGCAGTTATTTCCTTTATTGCTCTGAGGAAATGGGGTTCGGGATGGGACCCGAATCAGGTTCGGCAGCCAGAGCTCGTGAAGGAAGGAGCAGTGATAGCACAGAGAGCTCGGGCAAGAGGAGCTCCCATTTCCCTTGGAAGCACATCAACAGCGTGTCAAAACATCCTGCTCAAAACACATAAAACATCGACTGAAAGCCAAGAAGCTTTTGTTTTCCTGATGAAATATTGGAATTTGCAGCAAGAAGCAGGCAGAACTCATGGGGGGTGGGGGGGGAAGATAAAAATCATTCTGCCAAAAGATAAACAAATTCCATCCTTGGTAGGGAAACCTCCTGACCACACTCCCCTCTCTAGTCAGAATCCTAAAATGGTTTGGGAAGGACCTTAAAAACCATTTTGTTCCAACACAGGGATACCTTCCACTATCCCAGGTTGCTCCAAGCCCCATCCAGCCTGGCCTGGGACTCTTTCAGGGGTCATGGGGCAGCCACAGCTTCTGTGGGCACAACTTCTTCTCAGTACAAGTTCTAAACTCCCACTGCCCCATGTCCCCAAGTGCCACATCCACAAGCCTTGTGAACCCCTCCAGGGATGGTGACTGCACCACTGCCCTGGGCAGCTGTATCAGAGCTTGACAACCCCTTCCCATGAAGAAATGTCTCCAAACATCCAGTTTAAACCTCCCCTAGTGCATCTTGGCGACATTTCCTCTTATCCCATCACTTCTTACTAGGGAATAAAATCCTTTCCTTGGGGAAGAAAAACCTGTTTGTTAAGAGAGTTCCTTCTAATTCCATTGAGACAAAAATTAAACTCCCAGGAAGATGTGTTTTGCTCCATTTTGCTTGCTTTTTACCAGTTCTGTCTCTAATGGAGTTACTGAGATACTTTTGAAAGCACAGAGTCTTATCTTAACTTCTGCTCTCTTTTTGGAAATGATATAGTGCAGCTCTCTTATCTGGGCAGAATTAAAGGCCTTACAAGGTGTTTGTACCCTGCTATCCCTCGTCCTCAGCCCTCCAAAAATGCTACAGACTTTAAATAAGTATAATTAAAGAAAATTAACAAGAAAAGAAAATATCTGATGATAAAATATTGTTCTTTTGTGAAGGGGAATCAGAAAGCAAACAAACCTTCCACGGGTGGCTGCCAAAGAAATGAGGAAGGAAACAAAAGTTGCTCCCGGGGCAGATCTGCTGGGAAGTCTGTGAAACCCTGCACTGCAGATTAGCTGTGTTTGGTTTGTGCTGGGCTCTGGCTCGCTGCTGGCTGGGGGGGGACGAGGCTTTGCCCCGTGCACAGAGCTCTCTCCTGGCTGGGCTGTTGTGTCCCCAGGCCCTTCCACTGGGATGCCTCTGTTTGGGACCTTTCCATGGAGGGTTTTTTGCTGCGTGGCACTGTTGGCTCAGGGATAAACCTGACAGTCAGGCTGAGTTTAGGATCTGGACTTCCTCCATTGGTGTTTTTGTGCCTTATCTGATGGGTCAGCTCTGTTATTGCAGGGACTGGAGCTGGGAAACACAATCAGGGGGCACGGAGGTGCTGCCAGTGCTGCTCCTACACTGCCAGTTCTGTGGGAACATTGGATTTGTGGGGCCAAAGGAGCTGTGTGCTCCCCACCTAGCCCTCACCTGCAGGTCAGGTACTTCTCTCTCCACTCCTTCCAGTTCCACTGGGACAAAAACTGTGTTTCTGCCAGGCCTGATGCCCTCTGGGCTCCAGGGAGAGCCCTGAGCCCAGTGAGAGCTGTGGAGCACAAATCCCTCAAGGAGCTCAGGGGCCACTGCTCATTCCCTTGAACACTCGGGAGCCAGGCTCAGCTTGCAGCAGAACAGATTTAGTGTGAATTGAGGCTTTGTTTCCCATGCCAGGAATGTTCTCGATCTACCCCCTGCTCCTCTTGGAACACCAGAACCAGGACAAGAAGTAGAGGTTTTGTCCTTCCAAGTGGAAAAGCAACCAGGAGTTAATTCCACACATTTGCCAAACATTTACTGGATGAGATTTAGGGAGAGGGGCTGAGTGTGAGCATTGTGCATGAACAGCCCAGCAGGTACCCACTGCTTCACCCTAAATCCTCATCCTCCCCATCTGTTCTCTCTTTCCCCACAGCTCCTTGCTGGGAGCACCATTTTTGTAGAACACAGAGGAGAGTTGTGATCACTGGCAAAGGAGTCACCACCGTTTGTTTAATAAATACTGATGGGAGGGCCGTGGTGGGTGAGGGGAATTTCACCTTGAAAGCTGACCCGGGCAGCCCTGCCCTGCTTGGGGCAGTCGCTGATGTGCAGAATGTGTGTGAGAGGAGTTAAACACCAGATGTCGGCGGATGCTTGATGGAGTCGTTAGTGGGAGCACTGGAGTGGGCAGTGCTTGGGGGAATTAATGAAACCGTTCAGCCCTAGCACCAGGAAGAGGGGAGAGGGAGAGGCTGATATGAGGTTTGGAAAGAAATGAGAATTTAATGAGGTGCAAAGAGGACACAACGGAGGTTTCTGCTCTAATGGGGAGAACGTGGAGTGGGAGAAGGGGCCAGGACCCCGCCACAGCCCAGGGGGTGCGAGGGGAGATTTGAAGCAGAGCTGAATTGCTGGAGAGCACCGAGAGGGGCCTCTGGGGCACTGCACAGGAGCAGAACTCCAGGGAAGTGAAAGAAAAGGGGGAAAAGGCCACACCGAGAGCAAGCAGAACCCATTGCATTAATGTGATCAAATCTGCTTCTACTCGGGATGACTGAGCAAGGCTCCCGTGCAGATGGTGAATTATTGGGTTTTTAAAGAACACATCTTCCCAGGCACACAAAACCACGGACAAAAGTTTGAAGCTTTTTCCTTGAACAGTCCCAGCAATCTGAGTGATGATGAAAAGATGAAGGGCACAAGTCCAGGTGGTAAATCAGTACGGAGAGTGCAGCACAGTGCTGCAGCCCTGCCCTCCTGTTCCCTCATTGAGCACTTTTATAGCCCAGGCTGGGGGCAGGTAAATTTGCATTTAAACTTTTCTTCCCGCTCCGTGGTGGCACTTTCTGCCTTCTGCTTCTTTGAATCAGGAGATGCAGAATTGCCAAAGGAAAATAAAATAAAATGTCATCTTTTTTATTTAATATTTAACTGCTGCTTAGACTCCTCCAAGAAAAGACCCTGATATTACTGTTTGGATTGAATTACGATGGCTCCGCCTGGAAGTTATATATTGCTGGTGCTCCATTATTCATTAATCGTAGCTTTTCCTGTCAAGATCAACATGTACTTCTCAGCTGGTGCCTTGCCTGTGCGATGCTGCAGATAGGGAGGGAATGTAAAAAAGATGCCTCTTAATTGTTTGGGGATTTCAGACACGGCTTTTAAAATGTCAGTGTCGGCTCCTGAACGATGGCATCCTTTTCCCTGTGAGCTCTGGATTGCCAACAGACGTTAACAGCTGCCGGCTGCACCAGCTCCTTCAGGAACTGGAGAGGGAATAAACAGCATCAGGGCACAGACAGCGAGGTCTGGGAATGGATTCTGTCCTGGGGAGCAGGGACAAAGCCCAGGCTCGGGGACTCTGTGCAGCCTAAGCAGCACTCGCTATGCCAAGGCTGGAAGAGGGGCTGTGCTTTCAAAGAGTGGTGGAGCTGCCAGCACACAGGGAAGTTTAGGGGGAAGGAAATAAATGTAGGGAATTTTCTGTCCAGCATCTTGAGGGTGAGCGTTCCTGGGTAGATCCTCCCTCTCCGACAGACCTCACCCGGGTCTGAGGACACGTCTGTGGTTCAGCTCTGGGGGATGAAGATCAAGCCTCCGTTCCATGGCAAGGGGCCCTGCTCTCCTGGAGGTGCTGAACACCCACCTGCCCATGGGAAGAAGGGAATTGATCCCTTGGTTTGCTTTGCTTGTGTGTGCAGCTTTTGCTTTCCCGATTAAATTGAATTTATCTCAATCCATGAGCTCTCCAGATTTTACCCTCCTGATTCCCTCCCTGATCCTGCTGTGGGGAGTGAGCAAGAGGCCACGAGGGGTTGGGTCTGCCTGGGGTTAACCCACATTTCTGCAAGCAAGACATTCCTCAGTACGTGAGATGATGCAGTGAGGAAGGAAAAACCACAGGTTTCACCAGAGGTAGAGCGAGTTAATGACTTGTACTGAGGAGAAATTGTTCCCAAAGCAGCTGTGGCTGCCTCACCCTGGAAGTCTCCAAGGCCAGGTTGGACAGGGCTTGGAGCCACCTGGGACAGTGGAAGGTGTCCTTGCCCATGGCAGGGGTGGGACAAGGTCCCTTCCAACCCAAGGCATCCCAAGGTTCTATGAAGAGCACACAGAACAGTCCATGACAGTCCCCAGAGGCACCTCAGGGTCTGGAGGTGCAGGGTGGGCACCCTCGGGCCACAGGACTGTACCTGGCCAGGAGCAGAGTCTGCCTTGGAAGGAGCTGGGCCAGGAGCTCGTTCCCATGGCCATGGTGCTACCAGATCTGCCCTGCCCCATCCTCTGCCCCTCTGTGCTGACCCTGTCCTTGTCCTTGTCCCTGTCCCTGTCCCTGTCCCTGTCCCTGTCCCTGTCCCTGCTGGCAGCAACAGGAGTGCACAGTTCAGCTATGCTCCCTCCCCAAGGGAAAGCTCAATGTCCCCAAATGTCCCTGGGACACCAGGGCTGTTTCCACAGTCACTGAACATGTTTATTATGGGGCAGCCAGGAACCCAGGCTGCAGGGACAGCCCAGCTCCCCTCACTTGTCCTTCAGTTTAATGGGATACAGGCATAAATCATAGATCTGATACTGCACATGGGCTCTGCCTATATTTTTTTTATAAAGAACATTTGCTCTGATTTATAGAGCCCTGGGTTTTGAATTAGTCTAGCTTGAAAACTGAATCAAATCTTTCCATCAAGTCTGGTTTTTTGCATTATGAATGGCTTAGCTGTTTAGTAATGGAATGCCAATCAGCCATTGCTGCTCTCCATGGGCAATGCCGAGAGGATCATTTCGGAACATAGACTCTGTGATTACCTGAAATGAACTGTAAAATTGTATTTTGTTTAAAGCTTTGTCTTCTGCTGGGAGGTTCCTGAGCGGATTGTGGAGTCGCCTTGCCAGTGGCATGACAGGGGTTAAAGCAGGAGGGAGACACCGAGGGAAGAAGCATTCCTTGAGTTTTTGCCAGAGTTTTCTCATGTGTGGAACCAGGAGGATCACTTCCTAAGCCAAAGGGATGGCCTACGATTTCAGCCCAGATCACATCTCTGGCCTATACACACACTGGGATAATGGATTTTTCCTATTTCCTGCCTGTTTTCCCTGCTTGGGGAAGGAGAACCGTGCAGGAGCAGCACTTCTGGCACAGGGGCTGCTGGAGCCACGGATCCAGCCACGAGCCTGGATCCCCTCACAAACCTCAGCTGCCCCTGGAGCTGCTCTCTGGCTTTGCAGGCAGGAAAGGGTGCAGCACAGCCCCAGCTTGGCACAGAAGCTGTGCAAAGGTGCTGGGAACACAGCTCCACATGGGGCTGGGGCAACTCCTGGAACAGCTGGAGATTCCCAGGGACAGGTAGGAGTTAGGGGACAAGGAAAACCCTGGAATACTTGGTTCCCACTCTCCCCAGTATCTCAAAGCCTGGCCTGACACAGAAGAGCCTCCCTTGGACATGGAGCTGACCCAGGACCCTCAGCCAACACTTTGTGCCCTAAGCTCAGGCCCCCTGAGCACCCCGAGCTCACCAGAGCTGCTGCAGCCTCACCAGAACATGAGAGACAAGAAATACTTAAAAATCCTCAGAGTCAGCCCCTGCAAAGCCCACCCTCCCTCCAGGCTGAATTGTCAGAAGTCATCTTTAATGAAGCTTCCTTCAAGGAAGGCCCTCGACACCAAGGTGACAGAGCTCCCCACCTTCAGCTCATATTTTCACTTTGTCACATACACAGGAGCATGAAAAATAAGCTGTTTTTCAATCAAACAACCCAAGGTTGTCCAAATCTTTCATATTCAACCCGAGTGAATTATTCAGTGAATTATTTTGCTGTATTTAATGAGTTCCAGTTTGATTTGACGACATGTAAGTTTACACTCTCTGTCTGCTCCCATCCATCTCAATATGAGAGATTCGCTGAGATATTCCTTTAAAGTCACGTTTAATGGTTTTGGGTTAGGTCTCATTAATACAGAAATGATTTTACTAAAGAGCTCACATGCTAAATCCACTCTGCAGAATACATCAGCAAAAACTCTTTAAATGGGCTGAAGTAAATAACTTTCTGGAGCTTTCATATGCAGCTCCAAAACATCTAAGCCCAGATATACTCGAATGCTTACATCAAATCCTTGTTTTGTAGAGAAAACTGATGCAATTCCACGTGAGAGAATGTCAGGCCAGGCTCAGGGGCACAGTTCCAGGCTGGCAGTGGGGAGGAAAGGGGTCTCATCTCAGCTGTCCTCGTGTAAATTTGGGTGTTTTGGCTGGTGCCTTGACCCCCTTTTCCAGCCTCCCTGCTTGGGTTTTGCCCAGTGCAGCAGTGTCTCCCCTCCACACCCCTTTACACACACAACCACAGGAATTCTGAAAAATCAGGGGAAAAAAAATAATATTAGCATGAGTATCAGACTCCAAATTGGCTGTTTACTGTAGCTCTGGGTCTCATGGGGGACTGTGAGTTCTGGTTGAGGCTTTTCCTGCCATTAAATCTCGTTTTCCTCCCCCATCCTCTGCCACTGCTCCGACATCTGATGGAGCTTCACTCAGGTCACCCCTGGGGGCTTTCTCCTCTGCTCAGCTGACAGAAGGTGGCAGAAGCATCGTGAACCTCAGTTCCTCTGTCAAATTTGCTGGGAAACAACTAAAACATTCAAAAATGACAGAGGTGGGAGAAAGCAGAGATCCACACCCTGTACTCATAGCATGGAGTTTCTTTAGAGCCCAATTTCCTTCAGAAAACGGACAAAACACCTGCCGGAAGTTTCCAATTTACAAACTGTGGGCAGGGTCTCACCAGGAGGGTGTGCCAGTGGTCACTGAGGGGCACAGCAGAGAGAGGGGCTGTCCCTGCCTCAGTTTCCCTGCTGGAAAGCAGGGCTGAAGGTTCAAAACTCTTTGTATTTTAATTCCCTTTGAGGCTGACACATGAAGAGCTACCCAAGAGCAAAGCAGTTGCTATTAAGTGGACGACTCTGTAGCTGGGAACAATAGGTGTTTGATTGTGCCAGTGCCAGGAGATTGCCTTCCATGAGGGTGTTCCTGGCAGGTGCTGGAGCTGGGATCTCTCCCAGTGGGAAGAGCCGTGAGCTGTGATATATCGCTGCACTCTGGAATCAGTTATAGCATGTTCCTCACAGTGGGCAGCTGCAAAGCAGCTCCTTAAGCTTTTATCACAGCAGGGCAATATCGACAGCCAATGAACTTCCCCTTCCCCGAGCACTTGCAGAGGGATGAGTGTTAAAATCCTCCACCCATTCAGCTCCCCATTGACTTTCATCCGTGCTGAGCTCGTCACGGGGCTGAGGAGCCATGCCCGAGGACAGCGGGCTCAGCCAACAGCTCCAGCACTGGACATCACGGGGGCAGTGCTCTTGGGGTGGGGAGAAATACCCAGGGATTTCCTACAGCTGGGAATATCAGTGGGAGCTGCAGAATGACACTCCAGACCCCACTGCAGCCCACACCCTGCCCACACTGGTGATTGCCAGGGAGGGTCCCATCCTGAGACAAATTCCGTGTGAAATGAGAAAGGGGCCCCAAAGGCACCCTAATTCCTGGGGACTGACAGGCTTGGCACTGCAGTGTAGTGAGGGAGAGGCTAAAAGCGTGGAATAAGATAAATCTGGACAAACACAACGTTTGATACTTTGCCTCTGCTCCACCTGGCTCCTCCTCTCCTTCTCTGTTCTGTCTCAGAATTCCAGCCAAGGGTCATTAAATCAATGAGCAGATTTCCTGGTATCCATCCACTTGGGGTCAGGATCCTGTAATGCCTGGGCACGCGAGCACAGCCTGAAGCACATCTCCATATTCATTAGCAGGATCATTATTATTGACGTATCACTCATGGTCCCTCCATCGATCCTGGCACACCAACAGGGCGTCAGAGCTGGGCTGGAATCACAGCTCTGCTGCAGCCTCGGGATTGATGGGCAGGGAGCAGAGGCTCTTCCTGGAATCACAGGGGTGGAACGGTGGCTCTGACAGTGAAGTGCCAGGATTTTGGTAATTGCAGGGCTTATGGAAGGGGTCTGGAAGAGGGGAGAAACAAGGGCCGGAGAGCTGTGCCAAGTGGGTGCCTGGTGGAGATGCCTGGCACAGCACTCAGGTCCCAAATGTCCCTACATTTGCATCGTGCATTCAGTTTGGGGTCCCTCAGGACAAGGACATGGAGGGGCTGGAGCATGCCCAGGGAAAGGGAACAGAGCTGGGGAGGGGTCTGGAGCCCCAGGAGAGGCTGAGGGAGCTGGGAAAGGGGCTCAGCCTGGAGAAAAGGAGGCTCAGGGGGGACCCTGTGGCTCTGCACAACTCCCTGACAGGAGGGGACAGCCGGCGGGGTCGGGCTCTGCTCCCAGGGAACAGGGACAGGAGGAGAGGGAATGGCCTCAGGCTGGGCCAGAGGAGGCTCAGGCTGGATTTTAAGGAAAATTTCCCTATAGGAAGGATTGTCAGGCTGGCTCGGCTGCCGAGGGCAGTGGTGGAGTCCCCATCCCTGGAGGCATTTAAAAGCTATGTGCTGGTGACCTTGGCAGTGCTGGGTGATGGTTGCAATGATTCAATCCTTCTCCCTAAAAAATTGCTGAACCTACTGTTCCAAAGCTTCCAGATCACCGTTCCAGGACAGAGCAGGGCTGCCCAAGTCCTCAAAATCAGGCAGAGCTGAGGTCCTTGCAGAGGAACTCACTCCCTTGCAGTCAGCTCCTCATCACCTTTGGGTGGCTGCAGACACCTCAGGGCATAGCAGGGCCCTGTGTGCCTGTGGGAGGAGTGGGATGCACAGATTCCAGCTGTCCAGCTTGATTCATGTGGCAATTCCAGAGGCTCTGAAATCCAGCGTTATTTGCACAGAAAAAGCCAATGCAGTGACTTTCACAATAACTTTCTGTTATCATTCTGTTAAATGATCCTGCATTCAGGCCCCAGGAAAGGGGACATGAGCAGCTGGAAAGGCAAAAAAAGAAAAGATATTTTTAATTTTAGGGCTTTTTTTCCCTGCTCTGAAATGTTTCACCTCTGAAGGCAGAGCCTGGGCAGGCTGGGGAGCACAGCAAGGTTATCAGGAGCCCTCGGCATGGCCAAGGCAGAGCTGTGGCCTCGCAGGGAGCAGGGCAGGGCTGCTGCAAAAACAGTGTCCTGTCCTTGTCACCCTCCACACACAGCTTCTGGGGGTGAACAAAACCTCTCTCTCTCCACACTACCCGAAACTCAGTCCCTGTCTATCTCCCCACTGAGGCCTCCAGCTCCTCATCTGCGTGCATCACTAGATAGAGACTGAGGTGGAAGGACAGATGGAGATGGATTGGTGGAAAGCTGTCCAGCCATCCATCTGGTTCTGCACCCATCCATCCTGCCCCTGAGCCCTGCTGCATTGCCCATCATGGGGAGCGAGCTCTCCTCCTGGATGAAGGCTGAGAGGAGATGATGGATGGCTGAGTGGGTCTTTATTTAATGCATCCATCTCTCTCTTCTCCCGGACTGACCCATCAGACCATCTCCACATTTTTCCTCTGCCTATTAATGCTCAGAAAGCCTGATCCATCCAGCTCCCAGTTAAGGATTTTACAGCTCCTCTCATCAAAGAGCAAATGTGTTTGACCCTTCTCAGCACCATAAAATTACTTGCATCACTCCTTGAGTTTGTTATGGTTTTAATGGAGAGGAGCAGACCCTGAGAAGGAGCAAATACCAGGTGCTGTCCCCAATTAAATGTCATGTTAATCATCCCCAGGAAGGCATAAGCAGCATTCCAACAGCCAGGCAGGGTTCATTAGGGGGTGCATGAGGGACCCAGCCCAAAAAATCCCATAAAAGCCCCATAGCTCCCCTGGCTTGGGTGGATCACATCCATTGGGACGGCACCAGCTTATCCATTGCTGGGGAAAAGCAACTCCCCCTGGGGGAGGAAGGGCTGGAGATTTGGGTCTGACATCTGGAGGTGGGCCTGATTTAACTCCCAGCCCCCTCCCCTCTCCAGGCCGTGTTGGGTAACTGAGGATGGCTCAGAACACACGGCTGGGAACACTCCCATTGTTCCTCCCTCCCTGGATCCCTGTTCCCATTTGGGAGAGAAAGGAGCTCAGCGAGGGCTGCTGCCCTGAAAATGTTGCAGCCAGACTTTATCACACCTTAAAACCCAAGAAAATTAAAGGAGAAGGGAAAAAATATTGACTTGGGGGCTACTTAACTCCTCAGAACAAGACTGAGGCTCTAGAAAATGCCTATTTGGTAAAACTGAACTTCTGCACAGAGGAGGCTGCATCCAAATCCCTCCTTTCTGGCTGCCTCTGGGACATTTTTGTCTTTGTTCGTGTTTCAGCCTTGATATTTGCAAAATAAAAGACATTTCTGGTTTGAAATGATTCTGCATTTCACAATGTCAAGCTGATTATCGTGAAATTAATTATTACAAACAGAAAGTTAACACGGTAGAAACAGATACAAAAACCTCCCCAAAATTGCTGAGGGAATTATTTGCACAGATCAAAAGCAATTTACTCTGCCAAGCTTTTATGTTGCAAATGGTTTTTGAGAGCTCCTCTTCCCAGCCCAGTATGGTTGGCAGGGGAGGTTTGCTGAACCTAAAACATTTGGCAGGGCAGGAAAATTTTCCCTTCTCCTGTGTAAGTAAGGTCAGTCCCTGGAGGTGGAGGGATCACAGGGAGCAGAACCCAGGGCAGCCCCAGGAAGGGGCTGAGGCATCCCCCTGATCCCAGATCCACACCTAATACCAATAGGGCAAATTAAAGATGAGGGGATGAGGGTGGGAGCACCCAGATGGATGAGGCAGGAGCCCTGCACAGCAAGGGGGGTGCCTTGGGTGCAAAATATTTTGGGAAATGCCCTGGCAGGCAGGAGGGGCCGGCAGGCACGGCAGGGCAGGGAAAGGCCAGCTGCCTGTCTGCTCATCTCCTGTCCCAGGCAGTTTGTCCTTCATTTCCTGAGCTGCAAATTCACTTGGACACATGTTCTGAATTTAGAAACAAGCACATTCAGTGGAATTCATATTTTATGAAGCTCCTTTTAGGGGCATATTGTAAAAGAAATGACTAAATCTGATTTTTCCATTCTCTTCAATCTCTTAAAACTTCCTAACGAGTGTCAGGGAACATAAAAAGACCTGCTTAGGCTGTGCTGTGAACCAGGAGATTCAAGAGCCTGTGAACATCCCGGAATTTACCTGTACCAATGAGACATTTAGAATTAGAATATGGTTTCCCCCACAGCAGCCCAGGAAGGCTTTGCCATTGCCCCTGACTCAGGTCTGGGGAGGAATCTGGTCAAACATTAGAGACCTGCAGCTCCAGGAGTGTGTTCTACCCCTGCTGGGTGGTCCTGGACATGAGGTTTCCATCTTCTGCATTATTCGTCCTTTAATCTTACAAACCTCACAACAGAATCACACCCAGAACAGTTGAGACTGTAAAGTCCAGCACTCAAACCTCTGAGAGCTAAAATTTGCCATTCTAATCTCACAGATAGAGAGATGTATGCACGTCTCTGCACTCCAGCTGTCCACTTAAGTGCTGACAAAATGTCAGGGGCTCACGCCTGCAGGTGTGGCTTCTGGCTTTCCCAGAGGATAAACCAGACATAAAATGTGGATGTGCTGCAGGTGCAGAAAGCAGAAACCCCTCTGCCTTCCCCCAAAACCTTCTCCCCAGAAATGGTGGGACCTCAACCACAGCTCCCCTTTGGAAGTAAGGCAGGATTTGTGCCTTGGGCTATGTCTGCATTAACAGCAATGTAAGCAGAGTTTCAGAGGGTGCTTTGGAGTGGCCCCAGCCTTATCCCATGCTCTGGACATGGCTGGGATGCTCCCAGAGAATCTTCTCGTCCAGGTGCTGGACAGGAGCCAGTTCAAGCTCTCCAGGATGGCTCCAGAGTGTGGACAAAACTGAAGGAGATACATCTCAGTCCCAGCTAAGACACCCCTGGAGATGCCAAGGAGGACCAGAGGTTTGGGAATTCAAGTGTGCAAACTTTCTCTCCACCTTCTCCAATCTATAAATCACTCTTCAGACATTTGGATTGGGGAAACAAATAGTCCCTGCCACAAGCAGTGAGAGATAAAGTTGTTAAGTGTTCAAACGTGTGTCTAATCCCTTTAATAGATCTCTTGCTATTAATTTCAGCACTTGCTGTGGCTCTGCCAGGCCCTGTCATCATTTCTAGGGATGATATCTGCAGGTGGCCTATCTGCCCTATCCAAACACTTTTGATATTTCAGACTCTGGGCAGTCTTTGTATTCAGCACAAAGCAGCCAAACACCATGGGAGCCACTGAGACATAAATCTGCCACCTATCCCATGGGGAAACAAAGGGCTGGAGGGGACAAGGAAGAGGGCCCAGGGTCATTTGGCAGTGACAATCTCCCACACAGCTCCAGGCTGGCACAAATCTCTGTTCACTGAATGTTGGAAGGTGCATTTGCTCAGGATCTGTGTGGGACAGTCCTGGGCACAGCACCTCGAGACCTGGAGGGGCTGGAGCATGTCCAGGGAAAGGGAACAGAGCGGGGAAGGGTCGGGAGCCCCAGGAGGGGCTGAGGGAGCTGGGAAAGGGGCTCAGCCTGGAGAAAAGGAGGCTCAGGGGGGACCTTGTGGCTCTGCACAACTCCCTGACAGGAGGGGACAGCCGGGGGGGTTGGGCTCTGCTCCCAGGGAACAGGGACAGGAGGAGAGGGAACGGCCTCAGGCTGGGCCAGGGAAGCTCAGGATGGACACCAGCAGGAATTTCCCCATGGAAAGAGTGCTCAGGCTTTGGCAGGGTCTGCCCAGGGACCTTTGAAGTCCCCACTCCTGGAGGTGTCCAAGGCACAACTGGAGGTGGCACTCAGGGCTCTGGGCAGGGGATAAGGTGGGCATCGGGCACAGCTGGGACTCAAGCACCTTGGAGGGCTTTTCCAACCTCAATGATCCTGTGACAGTTTGGAAAAGAGCAGCATTGACCCGAGAGTCTCCAGAACAAATCTGGCCAGTTTGTGCCCTTATAACCAACCTCCCTGGGCACACTGAAGGTCAAGTGGTGGAGTTTCCTCTCTGCTCTAATCACCGCTGGATTTTTAAGAGACAACGGAGAGCAATCAAGGAGCCTCTGTGTCCTTCCCAGAAGTTAACGGGCCTTGACGCCTCATCCTGGTGCTGAGAGCTCCATAGGAGCTCCAAGGCTGAGTCTGCAGCTGCCACATCCCCGGTGCCCCCATGGGTGCCCAGTTCAGCACCTTCCACCCAGGTGGAACACGGGAGCTGCTCAGCAACTGCGACTCCACAGCCAGGAGGGATTTACAGCCCCAAATTCTCCCACCTCAGCTTGAACCTGTGCCCAGCAAAGGGCCGTGCTGCCCAAGGAGAGGGCAAAGGAAAGAATGCAGCGCGGACATCAGGAGTGCAGCACATTCCAGCCTGTTTGAACAGCCACGTGCGCTGTGACCAGATGCTTCCAGCAAAAAACTGCTCGGCATTAATTCACAGGCAGCTCGGCTCATACAGCTGGGCCAGGCACAGGAACTGAGCTCTGTGTCCACTTTTCATGTCCCCTGTCCCTCTCTCTGTGCCTTTGTTGGGATGCCAAAGCCAATCAGGAGGTGCTGAACCTCCCTGGCTCGTGTTCATTTCTGGTAAATAATGACCATTAGTATGCAGCCCAAAGACCTTGCAGCATTACCCAGTTCAATACTTGCTGCCCTGTAACAAAGACAATCCATTTCACATGCAGAACTTGGGAATGCAACCTTTTGTTACTCAAGTTTCTTAAATTTTTATCTCAGAAATCAATGAAGGAATTGGAATTCTGCATCACATTTTATGGCCCACAGAAAAAGAGGGAAAATTATGAAAGTGAGGGAAAGTAGTGAAAAACAACACTCAAGCTCATCCAGATATCCTCATAAATTCTTTAACAATTTAATTACTGGACATTCTGTGCTTTGGTTTTAAAGCTCTGAATGAGTGCTGGGGTTATTTGGTTGTGGGTTTTTTCTCCCCCCACAGAGTCTATAGAATTGCTTGTGGTTTGTAGTTGATCTTCTTGGAGAAAGAAATTATTCTCCACACAATTAATCTAATTAGAACGTAATCAAGTTGTAGAGATCTGTGCGGCAGTGTGAGTGATTAGGAAAAATTACCTTTCTGCAAAGAGTTTAAATTTAATTTTAGTTCCATAATCTGAAGCCCAAATAAAAGACAGTGTAATTTGCACTGCAGTCCTTCGTGCCATGCTGCCTCTTTCCTGGGAGAGCAAATTCCATGTAGATCCAAACAAATCCCTCTTGTGTTTTATGGCTCAATCCATGCAAAACCAGTGGGTTCCATTTTCCAGAGGGAGGACTGACTCTGCTCAGGATCACACAAGGGTGGGTGAGAGCTGCCCTAGGGGGTGGCAGAGTTTGGGCAGGGAGTGCTCCAGAGGAGACTTTTATGAGAGGGTTCTGGAAAATTCTCCAGTGGGATGGACCCAACATAAGCTTCCAGCTTATGGGGCCTGAGGGAACAGCTGGACCTGTGCCAGAGGAGGGTCAGGCTGGGTGCCAGGGACAGGTCCTGCCCCCAGAGGGTTTTGGGGCACTGACCAGGCTCCCAGGGAATGGGCACACAGCCTCACCTTTGCCTTTGAAGGAAAGGGGTGAAGGAAAAAGGAAAAAGAGATGGTGGGAAGGGGAGTGAGGGGGGAAAATGAATTGCTTAAAACTCCCATTGCTCTTCATTACCTCCTTCATTACCTCCTGCTTGCTGCGAGTGCCAAGGTTCATTTCCCAGCTGGCAGGGCCTGGAGCCTCTGTGTGCCAGGGCTGCTGATCCCAGAAATGTTCCCTGGAACCAGAGAGGGCTTGGCCAAGGCTGCGGAGCCAAGTGGTGACCAATGTCCCTGTGCAGCAAATCCATAATTGTCCAGAGATGGATGGAGGGATCGATGGATGGATGGATGGATGGATGGATGGATGGATGGATGGATGGATGGATGGATGAATGGATGGATGGGATTGCAGTGTTGGTTGGAAGCAGGGGCAGAGAGGGAGATGGAACTTGGACTGGAATCATGGAATCATGGAATCACAGAATCCCAAAATTATTGAGGTTGGAAAAGCCCTCCCAGCACAGCCTGTGCCAGATGCCCACCTTGTCCCCAGCCCAGAGCCCTGAGTGCCACCTCCAGTTGTTCCTTGGACACCTCCAGGGGTGGGGACTCCAAACGTCCCCGGGCAGCCCCTGCCAAGGCCTGAGCACCCTTTCCATGGGGAAATTTCTGCTGATATCCACCCTGACCCTCCCATGGAGTAGTCTGAGAATCAAAGAGGAGATCCCTTGTGCAGAGACAGAGGGAGGGGATGCTGCAATCAGAAATTGCATGAAAACCTTTCCTTTCTTCGGTGACACCTGGCCAGGTGATGCTGCACCAGTCACCTGAGGGGCTCATTTGTAAAACTCATCTCTCTCTTTTTTTTGGTAATAATAAAAAGCAGGTTTTGCAGAGAATCCTCAGAATTCCTTTAAAATCTGCTGCGTCTCTGCACACCCCCTCAGACTGGGTATGGCCAGGACAGCCAACACCCTGTTCTGAATGAAACCAGCAGTAAGGTGAGACAGCATGGTGTGAACACAGAGAATATTCTCCTTTTACCTCAGGGAATATTACTTTTTATGGATTTTTCCTGGCACATATTTGTAGCTTGTTCATGTTTGTGCTCCGTTCCCACAGGATGCAACCTGCAGAGTTTTTCCTTTGGCTTCTCTTGAAAAACTAAGGATTTTAAAAAAATAAATTCAATATTCCAGTGAGAAAAGGAGGGTGGGAGCTGCTGGCAGTGATAGAACAGCCTGGATGTCACAGAGACCCCATTTTTATTGAGCTTGGATGTTGTGAACTGAGATCATCATCCTGCCAGGAGTTCCCCAGGGCTGGCAAGGTCTCAGTTGGTTTCCCATCCTCCTGCTCCAGGAACAGCCTTGGTAGAAATGCACTGAGGTGTCCTGTTTGCAGCCCTCAGAACATATCGACAGACAGATAGGTTCACTCCTGCCTTGGGATGCATATTTTAGAGAACCAGTATCAACATTTGGGACTTCCATTCACTAAATCTGTGTTTCTTTGGAGCTCACTGGGAAGGAGTTTGCCTCAGATGTGGTCTGTGGGTTCCTGACCTCTGCTTTTGAGGAAAATTGACGTTTTCATGTTTCTTGCCTGATTTCCTGCACACCCTCCAAGGAAAGGTTCTGTGATGTGGTGTCTTTTCTTCCCTGGCTGGAGCTGTGCTCACACATGTATCTCACTCCTAAGGACTTTCCTGGAAATCCTAAAAATTCACCAAAAATTGGTCCCTACCTCAAAAACCTTGAAACCTAAATCCATGAGAAGTTCAGAGAGGGAAGGAGAGACAGGCACAGAGAGGACATTGATTTATCCAAGGTCACCCAACAAATCAGTGGCAAAGGGTGTTCCAACCCCTACAAAAGTTCCTCATAGCACAAAAATATTTTCTTGTAATGCAAAAAATCCTCTTTCCTATATTTAGCTGCAGAATTACTCCTGAAATACATTAGTTCTCCAGGCTCCTCGGACAAAATAATGTTATTAGACCGGATGCCAGTAGAGGCAAAGAAGATTTGACATTTCACTGAAAACTGCACCCAGGACTATTAAGGAAGGGGAACTTATTTGGATGCACTGCAGGCACGAACTCTTCAGATTTACACTTTTCAGTCAGAGCTGCCTGCAACCCTTCTGCAAAATCCAAGGAGAATTTCATACTTTTCCCCTCCTCTCCCTCTCTTTACTCTGAGACAAATCTCCAGGAAAATTCATTACACGGTTTAAGTGATGGGATTTATCATTCCATTCAGCTTCCCCAACTCGCAGCTCTCCTCGCTGTCACAGCAGCGAGGTAATTCTAATTTGTTTCTTTCATATTTCACCCGTGATGTGCGACTCTGGATGATGGGGAGAAAATAGAGACGAGAGCAGGGAATGGCTCAGGGCTGCACGGGATGAATTTCAGCAGCTGCGTCACTGTCTGGGGCTGGGGAGCCTCAGGAACAGGGGAGATGCTCCAGGCCAGTTCATGGGGGGGGATCCAATGCCAACCTCTCAAGGGGCTCCTGCACAGCATGGGGGCAAACCAGGAGCACAGGTGGGTTTGTCACCTGCCACAGAGAAGGTTTGTCACCCTAGAGAAGGGCTCTGGCTCAGTTGTCCTTGGGGGTGCTGTGTTCTCTGACATCGCCAGGTGGTCAGAGCCCTTCTTCCCACCTGATGTCTCCTCCATGCAAGGTGTGAGGGTGGAAGTAAAGCCTTTCACTCCAGGAAAAATTGACACCTCTGAGTGATGGGGAATCTCTGCTGGATGCTCTGTGTCACCAGGACAGTGTCACCAGAACAGTGTCACCAGGACAACATCCTCCTGAGACAGGACCCCCAAAGAGGAGACAGGCAGTGCCAGCACAAACACCCTGGAGCATCAGGGAAAAGCCACCAGAGCTTGAAGGGACCCAAGGCAGCAGTGTGCCCAGGAGAGATGCAGCATCCTCATCCCTGTCCCCCATCATGGCCCAGGCTCCAGGTCCCATTTCAGGGGAGGTGATAGTCCCTGCATCCTTGTCCCCCTGTCTCCTTTTGCCAGCCTGGGGAAACCTCCACAGGTCATTGTGCAAATGGGAAAGCCTCGAGTGGGATGACCAGTTTTGGACAAAACCCTTGGACAAGACCCTAAATCTTGCACACAAGTTCCATTTTCAGTAAGTCCTTGATTTGGTTGACCTTTATCCAGTGTAAATAATAAATTGATGGTGTTTCCTATTAGCCTTGTATAAAACCATCTTCTAAATAAACACCTTGGCCATACACCCAGAGAATTTGTTCCTCTCTCTCCAGAGTTATCACCCCATAAACAAGAAGCCACTCCACATGATCACCTAATTGATCCATTTTGCCTGATTCCCAATAAACTATAAAAAAGGTACATTTAATGTGGGGGAAACTAGGGTTTTTATCATCTTCTGCCTCATATCAAGGGAAGAGGAAAGGAAGAGGCCCAATTTAAGTTTGCTAAAATATTTAGAACAACCTGTGAAAGATAGAAAACATTTTAGAACAGCTGTAAGTTATATTAATACGAGAGCCCATCACTGAGAATAAACTGCAGTCCCAGGCAGGTAAAAAAGCTATTAAAGAGATAAAGAGATCTTTCTTTGAATTGACACCTATCTGATTTGATTGCAGCACCATTCCCATGCAGTTCCAATGTTCCTTCTCTGCTAATACCGAATTAATTCATTTTGATTATTGTTATTATGGCGACTGGCAAAGGGAATTAGCGGTGATGAATCAGGCGCTGGCTGGGGAGCACGGGTTGGGTTCTCACCTCCCACCGGGACACGCCGGGCCCTGCGCACGCTGCGGGGCCGTAAAAATGATGGAGGGGAAGGGGAAGGAAATCGTCTGGCAGATTAAAAAGATTCCTTGCAAGGTAACGTCTGCCAGCCTTTGTGCAAGACCCAAGATCATCCCTGTGATCTGCAGTGAGAGACAGAGGAGTTTTTTCCCTGTTGAACTCCAATTTTGGCTCAAGGGAGGGTGGTGTGGCTGGGACGAATGCCAGGGCTGAGCGTGGCCCAGCAGAACAGCCAAGGGGCAGCTGCTGCACCTGCAGGGGTTGGCATTTGAAAGGCAAATTTCAGCTGCAGAAGGGGGAGCAGGTTTGGGAAGCAACTCCAGAGCTGCTGCATCACAGGGTCCCCTCCTCTTGCCCAGACCAATTGCAATTGCCCAGGATTGCAATCAGGTCCTGGATTTCTCTCCTGCTTGACTTGAACAGAGTTGGGGTTTTTGCTCCACAGCATTACCAGGGTAAGGGAGAATCATAGAATGAAAGAATGATTTGAGTTGGAAGAGATCTTTAAAGACCATCCAAGTCCCCCTTCCACTATCCCAGGTGCCTCCCAGCACCTCCTACCTTCTCCTGAAACCTCCTCCAAGTCTAATGGTGGTGTCTCTAAACTTGGGTCCTTTGTGTGGTCAGGATCAGCTCTGTCCATCCCAGAGCACCAGAATCAAGGACAGCTTTGAGGTGCTGAAATCCCCACGGAGCAGATGCCATGTCTCTGTTTCTTTGTTTGTTCATTTGCAGACACAGGGGTGGTGCAGAGCTGTTCAGCATTTCCAGTCCTCCCATGCTGAGCCAGAGAAGCAGTGGAGCCATGTCTGCCTCTGTTTAACCCAGCAGGAGAGCAGGGAGGGATGCCGAGGTGGATGTGCAGGAGGAAGCACCAGCAGCACAGTCATGGCTGGAAAAGGATGTGGTCTACCATGTGCCATGGCCACTGCCTGTTCCCATCCCATATCTGAGCCAAACCAGGGTGCTGAGGTGCAGGGATATGAGAAGGAGGGGAGGGTGGCGGGGCAGAGGAAGATGCATTGCTGGTCCCAAGAGTGGTGGTCCTTTGGGGTGAGATCTGGGAGGCACTGATACCTCAGGGGTGTTTATCACAGCAGCAGCCATGGCAGCAAAGCAGAGTTTGGGGGTGATGGAGGGGATGGCCACATCTCCCATTTCCCAGTGTCCCACCAGTCTCAGCATTGCCCCAGCTGCTTTAGGAGGGGTTTTCTTGCCCTGCTAATGACTGCAGGGCTCCAGCATCGCTTCCCTCTGTGCATCCATCTCTGCCCCCCTTTCCCATGTCTGGGGATGCAGCTATTCTGTACTACAGGGAAGTTTTAGGAGCAGCATCCATTAGGGGCTCATTTACAGCCATGCCCTAAGGCAGACGCAAACCTCACTCCAGTGACATGATGGAGTCATCCATCACCAGCTCCTCGCTGGCCTGCTCTGTCTGGGAGCAGCTGCACTGAGCACCAGCACCAGCCCACGCCTGTCCTTTCACTTTCTGGGCAGCCTGGAGAGGCTCCAGCTCTCCCAGACCCCTGGCAGCAGCAGCTTTCAGAGAAAACCCCCCAGCACTGTCCCCATGAGCAGAAGGGAGGAGGTTTCTCCTCCATGCCCTGACCTGCACCCTCTGCAAACTCTTGCTCTGTGTCCTCCCAGCTGTGTCACAGGGATAGAGTTTGAATCTCTGGGACAAGGGGAAAGACCGTGTGATAAATGGAATATATGGTTGGGAAAATCCGTGTATTAAAAGCATGTTGTGTAAAATGATTTGTAACCCTGATTGCGATTCCCCAAGAAAGAACAGGAGTGTCCTGGGCAGAAACTCCCTTATCAGATCCATTCTTCTTGGAACAATAACCCTAGCCGAGGACCATTTGCAACCGAAAAGATGTGGTCGAAGCAGGAGATGGTTCATCATCACCGCCTCCTACAGGCCATCAATACCTGATACGAATCTGGGGCTACGGAAGCCGAAGATTGAGGATTCTGGGAACTCTATACCCCGGCTCGGGCTCTGCCAGGAAATCCTTTCACAACATGAGCAGAGGGAGGCAAATCGGACTTACATATGAACACTGAATGGGAACATACAATGGACTTGCCTGAAGACACGAAAAACCCTGTAAAAACTGGACCCTGGAGACTGTACGGTGTGGATAGGGGAAGACAGCTCTCTTGGAGACTGTCTCCCTACCACCCACACGAGTGCTGAATTGCTTTTCTTGTGGCTTTTTAAATTGCTTATGGGATTGTTTTAATAAATTATTTGATAATAATTTCTGATCTCGATTTCATTTATAACAACCCAAATTGTGTCCAAACCTTGCCTTCCTGCAAGGAGCTCGCAACAAAGTCAGATCCAACCTGAATTTCCTCCCAGCTCCCAGTTTGATCAATCTCTTATCATTTTTCAGTGGGCATTTGTGATAAGAGTATAAGAAAACCTTCCTGGATCAGATCAAAAGTCCATTGAGGCCAATATCCTGGAAGGCTGTCACAGGACCAGGACAGACCATAAACCATTCCCAGTTCTGGCCATCTGCAGCTTGAGGCCTTCCTGAGCCAGATGGAGCTGTGAGTAACCTGTGTTTAAAAGCCCTTGATGACCCTTTTCTGGCCACATTTCTCTAATGACTTTCCAAACCCATCCGTGTTTGGTCTCCCCTAGCCCTGCCATGAGTTTCACAATTGGATCAGGCATTGTCTGAATGTCCCTCCTTCATAAGGGCAGAGATAACTTTATCTTGGATTTCATCTGTTGCTGGCACCAGTCTGGACTCTCATCTTTCTTAAATCTCTGCCAGGAAATGCAAGTCATGCCTGGCCAAAATCTGGTGTGGGGCAGGACCCAGGTGCCCAAGGGACCCCCAAATGGATCTCTCTGGAGTCATCTATCTCCATAAGGTACAGCCTGTCCCTAAAATCTCCCTAATTCTGAGTAAAGGTGTTCCTATTAGGACCATCCCAAAGGTTTGTATTTTCAGACCTTATAACTTTTCCCATCACTATCAGGTTCCTGATCTAACAGGACAGAAGAAATTATTTTCTTAAAAAGATGGAGAATCAAAAGGAATTAAATTACATTTTTCAAAGTTGTGCCTCAAGAGAGGAGCTTGTACTTCCCTAATCAGGCATGAAGAGAAAGCCAACCCTCTCCAGAGGCCCATATCCTTGGTTCATTTTCAGCTGGAGGTGGGATGGAGCTGGATATGGACTGGCTCTGATTAGATAATGTCAGTCTGGCTTTCCAAAATTTCCATCAGGCCTGGATCAAGTAAAACATAAACCGCAGGTGCCTCAAACCCTGTTTTCAGCCTCCGTGTTCAGAGATGCTGATGAAAGAACTCTGTGCTGTTCCCCTGAAAATTTCCAGAGGGGAACTGGGGACTGGGAAGCTCACACGTGGTGTCCCCTGCTGATCCAGACCCTGGCACTGTCGGCCATGAACAGAGTTCTAGTGCTGAGTTGTGACACTTTAGTTTATTGGTGTGCTCTCTCCATGCACCCCAGGTGGTGGCAATGTTCCTTCTGGTGTTTTCTGGAGTGGATGACAAGAAAGGAAGGATTGCAAGAAATAAAAAAGAAAGTTCCTAACAACGAAATGGATCAGCACACACCTCGATCTCCTTATGTTAAACACTGCTGACACAGGCCCTGCACTGCACAGATCTGTAACTTCCTTTAAATTAGCAATTCCATGGACACAGTAGGAGCTTGCATAAGAATTGTCCATAAAGGGAAGAGAGTCACAATATCAGCCTAGCATGAAACCCTGCTTTCTGCTTTTTAATTAAGATTTCAAGCTTGTTTCTCCCCTGAGGTGCTGCGGGAGGTTTTGCCAGATACAAGAAGTAGCCAGGGTCCCTCTCAGCAAATTGGCTTTCCCAGCCCTGCTCACACACTCTTCCACACCAAATTCCCAGTGCCAAACTTGGGGTACAGTGCCCACAAGAAGGCAAAGAGCATAAGTTGGGGCCTGGACCTTCCCCTGCAGGCTCAGGTCCTTTTGTGACTCTCCTTTCCCAGCAGGGTCTCTGTGGAAGCAGCGGGGTTTGGTGCACGTCACTCTCAGTACTGGACAGAAAGGCAGCAACTCCTAGGATGACATTTCCAGTGTGAATACCTTTGTTTATATATTTTTTAAAAATATTATTTTAAAACTATTCTGCACTCTGCCATGTTCTCTCAGCATTCCCTTGGAGCTCCTCTTTCCCTGGTTGCTCCCAACTGCTGTGTATCCCTGAAACTGGAAAGGGAAATCAGAGAGACGTGAACAATCAAACAAGTTATCCGGAATTAAAGGCAGATGTTGGCATTTCCATTTGTCCTGGTCCATTTCTTCATCACAAGCCTATTCCCTCACTTGGAATCTCAGAGCAGAATGCAGCGCATTGTAAACACCTCAAAGGTGAAGCAGAGAACCCAGGGCTCCCTGTGGAGTGCCAAATTACCCCACAGACACGGGGGTCACAGCCAGAATTCCCTGTCTCCCTCCCTTCTACATCACTGCCAGTTTTGGACTTGTTCAGGAGGAAGCAGAGGCACCCCAGGCACCCCAGCACGGCTCTCCCCTGGCTCTGGCAGTCTCAGAAGTGTCAGGACTCGTTGCTGCACACATCCATCACTCCGGGTAATGCTGCCCCTCCAAAGGAAGCCTTTCCCGAGCACACAGCGCTCACATCCAGCAGACACCACGTCCTTCCCTGCCCCTCGCTGCCTCCCCGCAGGCGGGGCAGGATCCAGCAATGCCCCGGAGCAGGGATTTGGCTGCATTTGCACTGAACCGGGTCCCCTCATCGCCACACGAAACACAAAGGGAGAGGCACAACGCTGAGCCACTCACCCCCGGGGCTGGCTGTAACCCCGTGGAGGGGACACTGACAAAGAGTGCCCTGGAAGCACCTCTGAAGGTTCCACAATTACACCCATAAAGAATTTAATGCGCAGTAAAAGCCGAGTGAGTTATCGAGGGCTGGTGTGGAGAGGGAAGCGAATGTTTTGCCCTATAGATGTTCATAAAATATTTAGTAACTTTAAAAAGAGGAGGGAAAAATGCAGCTCGATAAACCACTATTACAAGCAGGTCCACTCTGCCAAGCAGCCCTCGGAATGCAGGATTCCTCTCAGACTCATTAGCTCCCGATGCGGTGTTAAAGGGGCTGTGGCCGCTCAATCCTCTTCCCCCACACCACGAAAACAGCTTTATTTAGAAGCTGAGATTGGAGCCCAGCTCCACCAATAACGCTGACCTGGATGTGATTAGGCATCAGCAGAGCAAAACTCCCCAGTCAAGGGAGAGTGGAAATCCAGGTCACGCAGCTTCCTGCCCACAGCTACCTGCTCCCAGCTGGAATAGAAATGAATTTGGGGAATGTGATGCCATTGTGTGGCCTTTTCAGGCATCAGTGTGTGACTGGGGCCAGAGGTAACTGTAGAAAGGTTTTTGGAAGAAATGAGTTAGCTGCCTTTGGCAGCGGGCTGGGGGCTTTCATAGAATCACAGAATCCAGGAGTGGTTTGGGGTTAGGAAGGACCTTAAAGCCCATCCAGCCATAGGCAGGGACACCTTCCACTGTCCCAGGCTGCTCCAAGCCCCATCCAAGCTGACCTTGGACACTTCCAGGGATCCAGGGGCAGCTACAGCTGCTCTAGGCACCTTGTGCCAGGGCCTCCCCACCCTCACAGGGAAGAATTTCTCACCTAAACTTCTCCTGTCAGTCTGAACCCATTGCCCTCTGTCCTGTCACTCCAGTTCCTTCCCAGAAGCTCCTTTAGATCCTGGAAGGTCTGAGGTCTCCACACAACCTTCTGTTCTCCAGGCTGGACAGCCCCCATGTTCTCAGCCTGTGTTTGTGCCCCCCCTGCCATGGGGACAGACCAGTTCAAGCCACATGAGGAAGATGTGTCCAGTGCTTCATCACCTTTCCCTGCTGGCCTTGCAGTGGAGTTTGCTGGGGCAATGCTTTCCCCCATTTCCAGGTGTGGCAGCTGAGGTTCGAGCACGTGCCAGTGGGGCAGTCCCAGGCAGGCTGAGCTGCCAGCCCTGGGCTGGAAGAATCTTGCAGAGCATCTGCCTTCCATCAGTGAGAGAAGAGCAGGTGATTTCCAGGCTGTGTGGAAAAGCCCTCCTGGGAGCAGCGATGCCGTCACTGCCGCGGAGCAGAGCAAAGAGCTCCCGATCTGCCGCGCGTGGGTGACACCAGGAGCAAACTAGAACAGCCTCACAGGGGCTTGGAGAGAGACAGGAGCAGATAAAAACCCCAAACTGCTGTTTTGACATTTGCTCGTCCCAAATGAGGATGAAAAATTCAAAACATGTAAGGAAAAACAAAATAACGGGAGAACCAGAATCCTGTTCAGTTTCCATTTGGATGTGTCAAAACATCTCGTTTTTGCACAGCAAGCATCAACCCACCTCTGCCCACACTGCTGGGGGAGCTGAGGGACAGCCACCAAGGCTGGGGGTGGCACCCCAGAAGCCACAGAGGAAAAATGATACAACTTTCCATGAGGACATCGTGGCTCTGAGCATCTCCCTTGGGGCACACAAATACCTGAGCTCTCATTCAGCTGCAGAAAATACAAATAATCAGGAAAAAAGCATTTTGACAGGAATAAAATATATTCTTTAGGCTGATTTTTTTTTCTTTTAATATAAGTGTGTGTTTTGAGTGAAAGGGAATTAAGTGTCTAAAAAAAGTTCTTTGAATTGACTCATTTCAATTTAAGGCTGTTGAAAGGCAGAACACCAGGTGTTGTGCAGAGGTTCCTTTGTTCATTGTCACAATTCAACGCAGATTTGCAAAATACTTTGACTAAGTCTGTTCTGATTTTTCTGCCAGAAACATTTCAGGTGACAATTTTTACCCCAAAAGCTCCACTTGAGGCAATTCAGACAAAACAGTTTAACATCAGCCTGGAGGGAAGTATTTTGTTCTTACTTCCCCAAAGAAATATACATTTCAAACACTTGCAGGGGGAGATAATTTACAGAAATCTTCAGTCTTCAGTTTTAGACAAACCCAGTAGAGCAAGGATGTTTGCCTGGAAAAATCTTTATCAAATCCAGTGTATGCCATGGTCCTTCCCAGATGGCAGCATCTGGTTTAAGGTGTCATCACCCCAAAGCTCAGCACTGAGGTGAGTGCACAAAACCAGGTGCAGAAATGCAGAGCTCGGTGCTGGTGCCCAAGCAGGGCAATCCCCAAAGCTCAGCACTGAGGTGAGTGCACAAAACCAGGTGCAGAAATCCCAGGTGCAGAAATGCAGAGCTCAGTGCTGGTGCCCAAGCAGGGCAATCCCCAGGGTTCAGACTGTGCCCCAGACACTGATGGGGCAATGGTGAGCCTGGCCCAGAGCCTCCTTTAGCTCAGCACCAGCCCTGGTTAACCCTGTGCTGCCCCTCCCTCTGTCCCTCTACGCCTCCAGGAGGGGTTGTTTGCTCAGATGGGATGGAAGGAGGGATGGAAACGTCTGTGCACAGCCACAGCCTTTTGCCTCAGGAAGGACCAGTCTGAGCATAATCCCCTGTGAAAGGCTGAAAGCTGATTTATCATCACCAACCCCTTTGTCCTGTACAGCCATCCTGAACTCATCCCTCCAGAGCAAGGAACTCCTTTTGCTCCTCAAATTCTTCCAAAATGACCAGAGTGGCTGTTGCCCTCCAGCACACTGGGTCAGACGTGCTTAAATGATGTCCAAAACCACCCTGAGCGGGGGCCAGGTGCACTGCTCTCCTGCAGGACCTCAGGGTAAAGAGACCTGAGGGGTCCAGAGCTCTTAAAGTTCAGGGCTTCCTCTCACACTGCTGGCTTGGTGCATTTAAACTCTTTATAAAAGTTTAGATTTTTTTTTTTCTTTTTCGGCTTCATTTTTTTCCTGTTTTTAATTGGAAAAGCTCAATTATACTTGCCTTGTGCTTTTCCTGTGAGTCTGCTTTGGTTCACTTCACTCCTGGAGGCAGCCCAGGTCTCTGTGGGGTGAGGCATTAAGGGAATCTCTGCAGCCCAGAGCAATGGGGCTGCAGGACTTCATTGAGTTCTTTGTGAAGAGTTTTCTGCTGGCAAGATGTGCATTTTGGATGGCGAAGCAGAAGCATTTCCAAGCTCAGTGGTGGAAAAAGGGGCTGTAGCCAAGTGCTGTAATTCAGAGCAGACCTTCAGCTGGCCTGATTACAGCAGAGCTGCCACCAAACCTGTGCTGGCTCAGGGGTGAGGAGCCATCACAGCGATCTCTGACAGTGCTGGACTCGCTGAGCTCAGCTCAGCCTGTCCAGCTTTGCAGGATTTCATGCCACATCTTGGTGGAGAGGTCCACCAGTGAAAAATGGGGACTCCATCTGCTCCAAAAACAGCAATTCTGACTGTAAAAGCAAATGGAAATATTAAGGTTGGTTTGTGTTCAGAGCACAATGACAGAGCTCAACCCCAGACCAGTGGGAGCTGTCAGAGCAGGAGCCAAACTTCCCAGCTTGGACTGTGAGCTGGGAGGAACCAAACTGGCTGTGTACCTCTCAGGGTCTTACCATCATTATTGTTCCTGTTATCAGCCAGAAACCCCCAGAATGACCTGGAAATAATGCAATTTTAAAAACCCACAAAAATATGAATGGTCCTTCCAGAATGGGTTCACATTTTCCTTGGCTAATGGCCCATCCCGTGATTCCATTTGAGCCAAATCCTAAATTCTAAGAAAAACTCCATCATCTCCCTTCTGTTTGAAGGGAAGCTGCCAACATGTCTCACCCGTAATCGTCTGGATCTGAGGAGAGACGTTCAGATTTATGACAGGAGGCAGGGAGCCAAGTCCCATTGATCTCCAGTGGAAATCCCTCAGTGAGAAATCCCTCACTCCCATCGCCGGTGGGGAGAGCCAGGCTTTGCCTGCGTGGCTGGATTTGTTCTCCAGCTCTCAGCACCATCCAGTCGGAATTCCTGTTGCTATCCTGTTATTATCTCTGATTGAGGGGGATGGGAGAGGGATTTAAGCCATTCCTGCACTCTTAGGCTTGCACTGATGTGCCTTTACAAGCACTTTTTCATTTGTTGTCCTCAAAATCGAGTTTCCTGGAGAGGTTTTCACAGCTGGGGCAAAGTCCCGCCCTCCTTTACTCGCCTTTAGGCTCAGGCGCAAGTTGGTCAGGGTAATGACTCACTTTCAGTATTTAAAACCAGCCCAATAAATCCCTAAATGACTTTCTAACGGCGCAGTAAACATAATCAATGCACATTAACAAAGCACTGGGAAGCCAAGAAATTCTTTGGGGGGTAAAACACATACCATGAATCTTTCCATGTTGTTGTATCAGGCAGGAACCACTGACTTCCTCATTGTGTTTGACAGAGACAGATGGCAAGCATTTTCTAAAGCCATTCCTAGGCCAGCCCAGGTTTTTTCAAAAAGGATTTCTTGGAGCAGAAAGATCTAGGCCTGATATTTTTAGGTATGTAAATTCTTTAAGATTCAGATACATACAAAAAGGGGTTTTTACAAATGTCAGAGAATTTGGGGTTTAAAGGACCTCTGGAGGTCTCTAGCCCTCCTGAGAAGACTTCACTGTTACCCCAGGACCTTGTCCAGGCAGCCTCTGAATAGCTCAGGGATGACAGCTCCTCCAGCTCTCCCAGGGTTGCACAACCTTCCAGGGAAGGGAACTGAATACTGGGAAGATTTAGGGGCTTCCAAACTGAGTGTATTCCTTCTACACCTGGAGGGGGAAATGGGTCCTTCTCTTAGAGCCAGATTCTGGATGAGCTTCACTCACCCTGACATAGACACAGGAAAGTCAAACACATTTATACACCTCCAGCTCTCTTCATAATCCTTACAGAGGAAAAAACCCAAACAAATCATCTCATGCTGCACCAGCTTGAAGGGAAACACCAGGCTGTGGAAAGACTTGAACATGACCCAGTCTTAGGTCAGGCCGCAAAAATCCTGTCCCTGGAGCACCCTAAGCTCCAACCACCATCCCCAGTGACTCCTGACCAGCATCTCCAGCCACTCCTGACCACCGCTGTCACAGGATCCAGAGGTCCTGACCAGCCCCAGCCCCTTGTTGTGCTCTGAGCTGCACAGACACATAGCCAAGTCCCTGCCCAAAAAACCCTGCAGTAAAAATAGACAAGATGGAGGCACAGATTTCTGGAAAGATGCACAGCAGGTCAGTAGCAGAGTTGAAGTGAGAGAGCAGGGAAGTAGCAGGTCTGAGGTTCTACAATTAAAGTTTTTCTTTTGGCACTAAGGCCCAAACCATACAGTTGAAGATGCCCTGGCCCAGATGCTCTGGCCACCTTGAATTCAGAGCCCAGAAAGCTACAAAGCCTGAGTCAGACACAGAGCTGATATGCCCCAAAACAGCTACAGGCCCAAAGTGCTTCTCCCAAGACCCACAATTCATTCATGTTCCTGGTTTTCAGTCTCCTGAGACAATTTTCTCTGGTGCTGGGCATCCTCTCCAACTCCCACAGCTTTCCCTGGGCTCTGACTCATCACCCCAACCCTTTCCCTTGAAAATCAAGATGTGTTGCCATTGCATCATTAGCTGTAATGGCAGATAGTGTTACTGATAGACATCCTTAATTAGCAGCCCAGCAATCACGCTACTGTGCTTTGTGTTCCTTACCCCAGCGCTGTGTTTGGGCTCACAGAACACTTACAAATAGTATTAATAGTAATTGCATCAATAATAACCACGGTTGTGAGATGTTTATGTAGCATCCATCTGCTCCGAGATCCATGGTTACCGATAATGCCGCAGCCATCTGTCCTCGCTGGGTGCGCTTGGCTCCTGCTTATCAGGATGGCAAATCAGGCAGCCCCGTCTCCATCCCGGCAGCTGCCACTGGTTCCGACTTGCCAGCAGCCTTTAAATCACCTCCTAAACTGCAGACACTCCTGGAGAAGAGATGGGAACCCCCAGGCTAAAGTTGGGAGCACCAACATGTAAAGCAAGAGCTTCTCACTGCGGCATGCACCGAGGAGAGGGGAATCTGCAAACCCACAGTGAAATAAGGACAGATACCATTGCAAACGCACAGGCACTCCCAGAGCAGTTACAGTCTTATTTAAACCACTTTTTAAAGTAACCCTGGCTCGGGTGGCTTTGAAGGGAATCCCCCTTGTCCTGGGCCCTGGGTGCGGTGCTGGAGAGGCCCTGGCACAGCAAACACAGCACCACACAGGGTGTAATGAATGCCTGGGGCACATCCCATAATGTCACACCATCAGTGTCACTGCTGAACAAAGGACAGGATCTTTCAATGTATCTGCAGGGAGGGCTCCCAGCAGAGCCCAGGCTCTGCTCCATTGGGCCCAGCAATGGCACAAGGTGGTGACACATGAGTGAGCCAAGTGCCTGCTGGAAATGGCTAAAAACACCCCAAAACTAGATCTTATTCAGCATCTCTCTTTTTTCTTCCCCCCTGTGCCCAAAGCAAGAGCTCCAGGGTGAAAGGAAGAACAGTCCCTGTTCTCCCAGCATAAGGAATCCCCAGGAAGGAGGCACTGGAAGAAGCCACCAAACTGCAGCAGTGACGTCCTGCCCCAGGAGCTTTGGCCTTGAGCACTGTGCCCTGAGCAGGATTTCCATCCAGCTCTTGCTCAGGAGGTCTCCCAACAGAGCTCTCAGGAGCAGTCTGGCAAAGGATTAATGCTCATTCCTGCTTCCCACAGAGCCCGAGTGCCCCTGGATGGGAGTTCTGCTGTGGTTGTGCAGAGCTGCAGGAAATGACTTCCAGAAAAAATGTCATGGGCAGACCTGGGCTCCTCAGGCAGGAGGCCCTGCATGGACAGACAATGTGGAAGACAAACCAACCCCCCAAAGCCTTGGGATCTCCACTTCAGCTTCTATGGAGCCTTGGAAACCTCCAGTTCCCTTCCAACATTTTGATCCTCAATACCCTGATCCCATGCACAGGTTTCCCTGGCTGGAGGGCAGGGGTGATGTGTTTACTGCCAGCAGGAAATTCTCTGCTCTGCCCAGGAAGGCATTCAAGCAGCACTTGCAGTTTTGGAGGAGTCACTTTGGCTTGCTGCAGCCAAGGCAGCCCAAAACAGCTGGGTTGCTGGAGTCCTGCCAGCTCCTGGCAGCTGGAAACACTTCATGGCAAACTGGGCATCTTCTTTGGACAGTCTTGATCTCCAGAGAGCTGTACCAGAGCAAGTCCCCAGCAGAGTCTTCATGCCAGCTGGAATGAGCCAGGAGCTGCAAGGGATTTGTCCTTGAAGAAATCCAAGGTAAAGCAGCCCAATTCCAACTTAGACAATGAGCTATTTCTGTGAAAATAGCAGAAATCCTCCCCAGAAAGCTTCTATTTACAAACCTCACCTGAATTCCTTTTCTACACTCTTTGAGGGAATTTTACAAGTTTTGAGGGCTTACACAAGACTTTCTGGTTTCAGCCAAAAATATCTTTTCTTGTTAGAAACCGCATTTGAAGGTAAAAGTGCTCATTCCAAGATAAATATCTGTCAAATATTCTCATCAAACAAGGAAAAAGACTCAGGAAATCTGGCACTTTTCTCTGTAGTTTTGACCACACCATCTTTTTTCCAATGGGAATATCCTTCATGTGAAAGTGTGTCCCATTTCCTGAGCCACATTCCTAGGTGCTGCATGTTAAGGAAAAGCAGCAAGGTTTGGTTTGCCCTCGCTCCCAGACACACAAAACTCTCCAGCTAAAATTAGGGGAAATAACCACATATGTAAAAAAAAGGGAAAAAAGTTTCAAAAAAACTCCCCTCCTTTTCTCCTCCTGGCTCAACTGAAGCTCTTCAAAGTTTCTCCTCTCATGGAGTTGAGTCATTAGTCTTCAGATAAGTGATGCTTGAGCCTTTGATTAAAATGACTGGAGACCATCTCTGTGTGATTAAAGAGAGATAACACAATAAAAGGAAGAGGACCTTACACCATTATTATGGCAAATAAGTGCAATTCCCAACCTGGGAGCTGCATCAACTTGTCTAATGTAATAAATGCTTCCCCTGCTGGAAACATGTCAAATTGGACTTTGAGATGCCAGCCTTGAGTGTCCACAGGCCTCAGAGCCTTTTGGGGCACTATGTGACTGCCAGGCTGATGTGACACAGAGCCGGAGGTGACGCTGCCCTATGGGGCACTGAGGGAGCAGCTGAGAAACACCAGCACAGGGTCTGACAGCTCTGAGAGGTGGGAGAGGGTGCAGTGAGACCCACAGATGGATGGAGAGAGAGGAAAGAGTCTGGGGAGGCCAAGGGATAGATGGGAATTTGGCACAGGTTGCCCAGAGCAGCTGTGGCTGCCCCATCTCTGAGAGTGTCCAAGGCCAGGTTGGATGGGGCTTGGAGCACCTTGGGACAGTGGAAAGTGTCCCTGTCCCTGTCCATGTCCATGTCCCTGGCAGGGGTGGGACGAGAGCTCTGAGGTCCTTCCCAACACAGCCCATCCTGATTCCATGATCTGGGATCCAGGAGAGGCTGGCTGGACCTGTGCAATGCCCCTGCAGGTCTGCCCAGGTCAGAGCCACCAGCTGCAGGTCCTTGCAGGGAGACTTCCTGGGGCTTGGGCAAACAGCAGAGGAACAGATTTGTTTAGGCAGAAAAAGCATAATTTCCAATCTTAGAATAGCTGCTCTGAAGGGGGGGGGGGAAGTAATTTTTTGTCCAAAGCAAATGTCTACACAAGGATTTAGTCAGACCTACCCGATCTGACTCCCCGATGGAGACCAGCCAGGAGTCTTTGCTCTCTTCTGGAAGAAAGGATCATTCATTCCCTCCCCAGGCACTATGTGGGGCTCCAGTCTCTGATTCAAGGAGCTGCTGTAGTGCTGTAGCTTGTAAAAGTGCAGACAGATAGTTCACAGACGCATCCTATTTGTGGCTTAAAATACACCAGTTTATCATGCAAATGATATGTCAACAGAATAGCTGCACTTGGCAATACTTCCCGGAGTAAATTAAGCAGTTAAACATACCATGTGTAATATTAAAGAGGTTATGTGTTACATATAATAAGCACTTGAAGCCAAGTTGTCAGGAAGCCAGGTTTCCTCAGAAATCTGAAATTCAGCTCACAGGAGCCAAGGTGCTCCTTCCCCCTTGAGTGGGTGATGTTTGGGAAAAATGGGGGTTCTGCCAAAATACCTCGAGGCACCATGGTCCCAGCTGGGGCCCCATGGAGGTTTTATCCATGGGATGAATGGTCTAGTCTCAGCTCCCTGGTTGGCATTTCAGGAGCTGGGGCACACTCAGGGCTTGCTCCATGCATTTTTCACAGCTTGTGCTCTGTGCATCTGGGAACTATTTGCGAGGGCAAAAACATTGCAGGATCCAGTTTTCTCAAGGCTTTGCACTTCCTGGAGGGTGGAAATACCAGGCAGGAGGAGAAAAAAAAATAAGAATAAAAAAGGTCTTGGATTGTTTCAGCTCTGCAAATTGCTCCCTGAGGCCAGTAATTGTTGTAAAAAACATACACAAATATTCAGATTCAAGTTTAACCAAATACTAGGACATTGGGATTTATTCAAGTGTCAGCAGCTCCCAAGCTTGCCGGCTTATTTCAGGGTTCTCTACATCAGCAAATGTTTTCTGTTTCATAGAAAGTTAAAGTCAAACCTGGGGGGTCACAGTGCCCAAAAGAGTGAAATAAAAATGTTCCTTGCGTGCCCCATGAACCAGCTCATTACACTCTGCTCTCCACAGTGAAAACAGCTCCAGTGATTTATGGGGAAGCAAAGCTAAAATCCCATTTGTTTACCAAGGTGATGCCTGGCTCCAGGGTGTTGTTTTAAAGGGATGTAATGGAGTGAGGCACAAGATGTTGCTTAGTCCCACCTTGCCTGGGCTCTGCCCCACCCAGACCCCAGCCCAGACCTCTCCTTCGCCAGCACTTCCAGCCTCTCCCAGCTCCCCATAAGCATTCTGCACCCAGTGTCTTCATGGACACCTCACTTTGAAAGGAAATCTCTCTCTCAGGCTCCAACTTTCAAGACTGCTGTGAGCATTTAGGGTAGTATTTTTCACACATCCTACAAGCCTATCCCTCCCCCTGCACACCCATGTGCACATTCCTTATGGTTTGCTTCCCGTCAGGGCCCCAAGGGCCTGAAGAGATGATGAAGTTTCTGTAAAGTAGGTGTTTTTCAGGCATTTTCCACAGTTCATGACCCTGCTTAAATCCCTGTGAGAAACAAAGAATGATGCATCATAAACCCCTGCAAAAGGATGGGTTTGAGTTAATTGCTTCAAAAACATGCAGTGATGAGAAATCCAGAAATACAACTAAACAAAAACACCTCTGCTATTAAAAACACTGCCCTGCTGCTGGGCTGTGCTGGCAAAGCCCTCCAGGCACTGGTGCTCCTGCAGCCTCTCCCTGCCAGGGTGGGAAGATTTGGCAAAGGACCGTTTCTCCTCCCTGCATGTGTAATGGGGCCATCAGCCAGATACTGCCCTTGCTTTGCGTAGTGGTTTGAAAGCAAAACGAGTGAGAGGCTCCAAGTCAGAAATACAATTTAATAAGAAGAAAGGAAAAAAAGTAAAATAAAATAAATGCAATAATACAAAAGACCACTGACAGAGTCAGAATACACCCTGAGCAGGGTTATGGAAGCGCTCCAGATGAGGTGGTCTTCCTGAAGCAGTGATCCCATAGAAAGGTCTGGTAGCTCTGAGAATCCAGTGGTAAGGGCTGTCTGTACTGTCCCAAATCCCAGATTATATCCAGGTGAGAATGCTTGGTTCCTCCCCCTGGGCGGAGCATCTCACAATGCGATGATGAGTCGTACAGGGAGGGTCCTTGATGGCCCATTAACGAGAGATAGCTTATCTATGAGTCATGGGCAAGGTATTGATGGGCCATTAACAGAAGATAGCCCAGAGGGAAGGGGCCTGGGAAAAAACACTGCTCCAACAATTGGATGTAACAGTTCATGAAGATGGTGATAGAATACTTTGTGCACATGCTATACTACAACCCAGGACACTTTGCTAAATTAAACCATCATACTCCTTGATTTTCCCTCCTAAAGGTGTCATTTCCTATTCATTAGTGTTTTTCTAGCTCTTGTTTGAATCTCCTCCAAGATTTCCACACCCTTCTGGAACCAGGGATCCTGAGCCAAGCTCAGGGTTATCGCAACCCTCCTGTGCAGGACTGGCCGGTGGATCACAAGTTGCTCATCAGGGACCTTCTGTCCCCAGGGCTTTCCTGGGTCATCAGTTACCCAATCCTGCAATGATCCTCTGGATTCCCTGGCTACACAGCAGGGCATCCTTCCCTAGATTTAGCCATGTGGGAGTTGTGTGAGCTGCTAATCCAAGGTGTGTCAACAGAGAGAAATAGAAATGGTGGTTTTCCAGAGGAAATCCATCCCACTCCTCGGGTTATCTAACGTCCAGTGAATAACTCCTGCTTTGGAGGTGCCACCACCCATCCTAGGACCAGCAGTGGACCTCACCTGCCTGACCTTAAGGTGGCCTCAGCTCAGGGAGATGAATTATCTGACATTTGACCATATTAAATACAGTGTTTATTTGACCCGAGGCTCGGTGTCATTAACAGGGGCTCTGCAAGAGCCCCTTTTCTTCCCCAGACTTTGTGTCACTTCAACATTTATCCATGAAGATTTTACAGCTTCTTGTCTTTTTTCCCCCCTGGCTCCTTCCTGGGGATGTTAAATGGGATGGGATCAAGACCAGCCATTTCAGGTCTCCATGTGAAAAAAAGCTCTTTGCCTGGAATCTCCATTTAAGATTCCATTTGGAAACCAATTACAAACCCCATTTATTTGATGTGCACCATGTTGATTTTGGATGGCTCCACTTTATTCATTAGGATTGTCCTATGACATGAAACCAAATGCTTTTGACAAGTTTGGCTGATGTAAGAACCAGTGTAGAGCTGGCTGATGAGCCTGAGACTGCTGGGCTGGGAGGCACAAGGGATTGTCACACCCAGGGGTCTGACCCCTGAGCGACAGAACTGTAAAATTCCATCCATTAGGCTCCTTTGAAAATCTCAGCTATAAATCTTCCAGGCAAAATCCTTTCCCTGAAGAGCTGCCCTGGAAGCAGCAGTTGCTCGGGAAGCTCGTTCAGATGTTGGTGGGGACAAGGTAGGGAAGGGTCCAGCTCCAACTGCACTCAGGTCTCTCCTTCCCGTGCTGACCCAGCAGCAGACTCCCAAAAGGATTTATATTTTCCACATTGCTAATTTTAGGCTTTAGCTTTCCAACACCCCCAGACTTGGAGACACAGCCCCACTGCCTCTCTGCAGCTTAAATGCTTCCTAATGGCCTCAACCCCGAGATTTACACTGAGCCAACTCACTTTGAAACCCTTCCATAAAAACGCCTTCTGCAAACAGATTTGTTTCATTATCGTCGGGCCTGAAAGTGCCTGAAGTAACAAACAACTTCAAAGTCCTTCAGATTTATTGTGGCACCAGGTTTGCACTTCACTGCAGCCCC
>VXBB01012519.1:136938-196204 GCA_013399915.1 Illadopsis cleaveri
GCAAGAGCCCCTTTTCTTCCCCAGACTTTGTGTCACTTCAACATTTATCCATGAAGATTTTACAGCTTCTTGTCTTTTTTCCCCCCTGGCTCCTTCCTGGGGATGTTAAATGGGATGGGATCAAGACCAGCCATTTCAGGTCTCCATGTGAAAAAAAGCTCTTTGCCTGGAATCTCCATTTAAGATTCCATTTGGAAACCAATTACAAACCCCATTTATTTGATGTGCACCATGTTGATTTTGGATGGCTCCACTTTATTCATTAGGATTGTCCTATGACATGAAACCAAATGCTTTTGACAAGTTTGGCTGATGTAAGAACCAGTGTAGAGGTGGCTGATGAGCCTGAGACTGCTGGGCTGGGAGGCACAAGGGATTGTCACACCCAGGGGTCTGACCCCTGAGCGACAGAACTGTAAAATTCCATCCATTAGGCTCCTTTGAAAATCTCAGCTATAAATCTTCCAGGCAAAATCCTTTCCCTGAAGAGCTGCCCTGGAAGCAGCAGTTGCTCGGGAAGCTCGTTCAGATGTTGGTGGGGACAAGGTAGGGAAGGGTCCAGCTCCAACTGCACTCAGGTCTCTCCTTCCCGTGCTGACCCAGCAGCAGACTCCCAAAAGGATTTATATTTTCCACATTGCTAATTTTAGGCTTTAGCTTTCCAACACCCCCAGACTTGGAGACACAGCCCCACTGCCTCTCTGCAGCTTAAATGCTTCCTAATGGCCTCAACCCCGAGATTTACACTGAGCCAACTCACTTTGAAACCCTTCCATAAAAACGCCTTCTGCAAACAGATTTGTTTCATTATCGTCGGGCCTGAAAGTGCCTGAAGTAACAAACAACTTCAAAGTC
Source organism: Illadopsis cleaveri (assembly GCA_013399915.1). Taxonomy (NCBI): domain Eukaryota; kingdom Metazoa; phylum Chordata; class Aves; order Passeriformes; family Timaliidae; genus Illadopsis; species Illadopsis cleaveri. The sequence continues at coordinate 137,794 of VXBB01012519.1, forward strand.
CTTCAGATTTATTGTGGCACCAGGTTTGCACTTCACTGCAGCCCCATGTACCTGGGAGCATGTCTGAGTGGGGACAGGCAGGGGAGGTGGATGGAGAGCCCTGGTGCAATGGATCAGTGATTATGGTGCAATAAATATTGGATGGAGGATCTATGATAACATCTATTACGGCTTTATGAAATATTGATAGTGTCTGAATACATATTGCCTGCTGAACAGCTCATTCCGGAGAAGTTTAATGAAAGACATCTGTCGTTTTATCCTTGAATCTCCATGCAGGAGAAGGATGGCCCCGGTGAGGGCTTCCAGAGCGGAGAGGAAATGGGCTGAGAGACTCAGGCTCACCTATCCAGAGGCGTGGAGAGACACAGACTGTTTTATGTACACAGAATGGGGAATGAATTAACTCCATGCTCCTACGAAATCAATCCCTGCACAGACAACTGCCTTTAATGGGGCCAATAAAAAGAATGCACAGACTGCTGTGGAAAGGGTGGAAAAAACTGGAGACTCCAGAAAAATCAGCTCTTCCTTCAGACTCTTATCCCTGATCCTCCCCTCTCCCCACTGAATCCTCTGTACAGCACTAGGACACAACACCCCCTGCCAGGGGATCCAATCCATGATACCCATTCACCCCAAATCATGGAATTATGGAATGGTTTAGGTTGGAAGCATCTTAAAGCCCATCTCAATCAACCCCCTGCCGTGGCAGGGACACCTCCCANTCTGTCCAACTATTTCCAAATTGAGAAAAGATTGGCTCCATTTTAGCACTTTTACTCATGAAGATGAGAGGAAGACCTTGCTTTTTCCCCTAAATTGCACCACTTTCTACTTGAGGCTTCAAACCAATTTAGTGAACACCCTTAAAGCCTTCGTATGGACATTTCTTACACTGGTAACTTACATGGGGTATTAAATATCACTTTAGCTGAATGAATGGAAATTTAAGTAGCAGTGTTTAAAAAAACAGATTCATGCCCCTCATGATAATTTATCCTGTTCCAGTTCACTGTCCCAACTCCGTCTGGGGTGCTCCAGGCTCTCAGCTCACCCAGCTGCAAGGAAGATCAGATGGACGTGGTCAAGCGCTGGTCAAGCACTGCTGTGGATCGGGGCTGGGGTTTAAACTCCTCTCCAAGAGAGCACAGGCCCAACTCGCCTGTCCCCAGGCTTGGATAGAGGTCCCCTGTTTGAACATGCACACCACGGAGCCAGCAGCCAAAGCCAAGCTTTGTCCTTCCCATCCCACCCTCCTTCACCTCCTGCCATCCACAGCAGCGTATTTCTTCTCCCTGCCTCCCTCAACACCCCTTTTCTAATGGCATTTCCCTCCCTGCTGCCAAATGGATGCTGAGGAGTGCGGGGACAGCGACACGCAGCTCTAATGTCCCTCGCTGCTGCAGTCTCCTCCCATTACTGGGAGAACAGCATCAGGTTAGACGCTGTTAATGGCCTCTCCACTGGTTTATAGCTTCTCTGGCACCATTCCTGGGCTCAGCACTGCTGCTTTACTGCCCCTCTGCTCTGGGGACGCGTCCCCTCCAGCAGCGGGACCATGTCACGCGTGCCATGTGCGGTGCCACACGCGGGGGCCGGTGGGGGCACGACCAGCGACAGATAAACACATCATCAAACATCAAAAACACATTGAACAAAGCCATCGAGCCTCAGCTCGGGTGGGTGGGGGCTTGGGGGGAAAGGGATTTTTATTTTGTTTTGTGAAGTGAATGAATAATTCATAGGCAAATCATTGACGTGATAAATTCCTCCATTTCTCCTCTTTTGTGAATCGACAGCAAACAACTTCCCCATTCCTCCCCTCTGCATTTTCATTATTCAGAATTATTCACTAAACAATTGCTTGGAATAATTCTGGGGAGCAGATTCTCTGCCGAGGATGTCGTGCTGACGTCAGTGGAACTGGAGCCAGCAGGGGCTCGGTTCAGAGGCCCGGAGCCTTCCAGCACCGGGATTTGGGCTCCAGGTTTGAGCCATCCCGACCCGAGGGGGCACGGAGAGGCTGCATGCTCCCATTTGCCCTCTCATCACATGAACAGAGTTCGGCAAATCAGGTTTTCCACCACAAAGATGATATTTACAAATGACCAGAGGTTAGAATTGCTGGGATGCAGTGCGAAATTGCTCGGTGTCACACTGGCACCTCCAGCAGCACTTCTGCCACCGTGTCTCATCTCCAGCCCTGCAAGACCAAGGGACAAAGTGGGATTTCTCCATTTCCATTTCATCTGCTGCAAATGAGCCCTGCCCTTCCCAGGAACTCTCTGATTGCACTGCCAGGCTCACAAGTGCAGCCCTGCCTTTGATATTCATGGGAAGTGAAAAGAAAACAATCCAAGGTTTGCTTTTTAATTTCATGGGAAATTTTGCAGGTGGCTTTTGCTTGGTTCTGCTCTTCATTTATTCATTTACACACTGACCCAAACCCCACATGAACAACTGAATGTCTCCAGAATACCACAGCTCTGACTCAGAAAGTCCTTGATATTTATCTGCCTGCAGTTTCCAATAAGTTAAACCCAGCTGAACTAAAATACCAAATTTTGAGGGAGCTCTTTGGCTGATGACTCCCAGTATCTGACAGCAATTGTCTGGGGTGCATTTTCTGTATTTATTTATTATAAATGAGACACCTGACACCATGAGATCATAAGCAATTTCCAGCTCTCTCCAAATCACCGGTAGGGTTCCAGTTTGGAGCCTCACAACATCATCAATTCTGCTGCAAAACTTTTCTGTGCTGATTGCCAGTAATTTGCAATGTGTAAGCTGGAGGGAGGGAATTGCTTGGAATTGCTTCCAGTTCTCCTCTTCACCTTCTAGTGGAAATCAGCCTGTGTTGAGCAGGCCAGCCTGACTGCTGTGACCACAAAATCCCTAAAAATCTGGAGATCTGATTCTCCTTTGATTGCCAACATGCAAACATCATATCCCTGTTTCCAGTCCTACCTCAGTGAGGATGCTGACTCCTTTGGTCATTTCTTTGGCTTAGCATCTGCTTTCCCCACATCACACTCCTGCATTTGGATTTAGGTGAATTCCTTACCACCTCAGACCTATCTGTTTACAGATTTGACAAAATAATTTCCTAACAAGAGACAACATTTCATAAACTTGATTTCTGCAAAAATCTGCAAAAATCAGAATCTTCCCTTGCTGCCAAAACCCTCTCATTTAAACTTCTCCCACCACGGTGAGGAGGATCTCCCACCAAAGGAACACAAATGCAGACCAGCTCTGCTTCCATGGAGCCTCAGACAATTGCCCGAGTGAGCAGGAAGGAGCTTCCTGTGCAGCTGAAATCCTCTGTTTCCTCTTCACCTCTTTAAATCCCTCCTTTGGTGCTTCCACCCACTCCAGCCCATGCTGCTGGGGCTGCAGGAGCGGGAATGTTCCTGGCGGTGAGGAACCCATTCCCTCCCATGTGGGAGCTCCTCACACCCTGAGGATTCGTCCAACCCACAGGGATGCTGAGCCAGCTCCAGCTGCGGTGCTGCGAGGGCAGATCCTGCAGCCGACACACAAATTGATCATCCCTCATTTCTGCAGAGATGGGGACACATCCAGGGGTTCACTGCCTCAGTCTCACTCTCGTTAGGATGTGCAGCCCTGTGCTCTAGAATGTCTCATTTCTGTTATGAGGCAGCTTTTTCTGCCCATCATCCTCCTGGCCTGGTGTCAGGGGAAATCCCAACTCAAGTTCAAGTCCCCAGCTGTACTATGGACCATCAACAAGCTGATCTAGTCCAAGATGACCCTTCTCACTGCAGGGGGTTGGGCTCAGTAACCTTTATTTGTCCCTTCCAACACAAACCCTTCTACCCAGCAGCTCCCACTGTGTGTTGGGGAATGGTGGGGACAGAAAGGATTTGACAGTGTGGCCCCAGGCTGAGAGCCAGAGCAGCCAGATGTCCATAAGGGACATCAAAGGGTTCTCCAGCTGCCCAAGGGAATTGAAGGTGGATGTGTTTCTGGATTTTGGTTTTGGCTGAACCCTGTCCTTTTGTTGGTAATTAAAAGCAATGGGTGCTGCAGCAGAGCAGAGTGACACAGAGCAGAGCCAGTGACCCACCGAGCTTGTGAGACCAATAAATACAGTCCCTGATTATTACTGACCCAAGGCCAAATCCCCATTCCCCCTTTACTCAGGACAGTTCACACTACTGCAAAAGTAGGAGTGGGCTCAGCCATAATTTACATTTTATTTGTTCAGCAAACACCAGGCAGAGACCAGTGCCAGGCACCCCTGGAGACAGGGCAGAGGGGCTCAGTGCGGGCACTGCCCCAAGCCCAGGTCAGCAATGCTGGCACAGTCAGTGCCCAGGAATCACAATCTGTCAGTGCAGCATCCTTTGATTGGGGCTCTAAAGGACATTGTGTCCTTCAAAGAGGCTAAAACACCGAACGAGATCAGACAGGACCTCAACAAAAACCTGCGCAGCCCTGACTCCCCCACACCATCCTCTGAGAGAGACCATGAGTCAAACCTCACTTTTCCTCCTCCCCTCACAACACCCTCGCTCCTCTCAGCTCTAATTAAAAGGAAGTGAGTGCTTGGAGCAGGGAGATGAATCCTGTTGTGAAAAGGGGCTGGGATGAATCATCTCTCGAGGGCATGGTCCTCCTGGGGACTGGAGGGTCCTTCTGGGACAAGAGGCAGCTCTGCAGCAAGGGACAGCCACAACTGCTCCCAGCCAGCCCTCACTGTGCCCTGTGCCAGCTGGCACAGCTGATGCCATGGGGCTCTGGAGTATCCTTATCTCCCCAGGAGAGGCTTTCACTGAGCCCTCAAGCACTGGGAAATAGAGATGCTCAACTCATCCTGCTCTTCAAATCCGTCACAGGGAGGATGGGAAGGGGAACAGCTTGTCCCTGCCTGTCACCCCATGAAGGCTTTGCCCTCCATTAGTGATAGCTGATTCATTCCCAACCAAGCTCAGGCAAAATTGGTGCCCCTGTGATGGGAAACCAGCAGGAAGTTCAGCAGTGGGTCAGGCAGCATGGGGGGCACACAGAGCTTGGATCACAGTGTCCACAGGGTCTGAGGGTTGATCCATGCCAGGAGGGTTGTAAATCCACGGACTTTCCTTGCCAGAAGCTCTCTCCAGCCTGGGCTGGCCATTTCCCATGGCGGGGAAGGAGTCACTGCCAGTAACCAGAGCTGGAGTGCTGTGCTCAGGAGGAGGGGTGGCACCACATCTGGGACGTTTGGGCACGTGGAGATGGACCCAAGCTTGCTGTGGTGACAGTGCCAAGACCACAGTGTCGAGATGAGCTCCCAGCCCTGCGGTGGGAGGTACCAGGTGTTCCCCACCAGCTCCTGCACCTGCAGCAGAGCTTTTTCCCAGGATGTCTGGGTGGGAGCAGGGCACTGAGGGGAAGTAGCACAGTCTGGCACAGCCCCCACCTCCAGACACCCACAGAGGCTTCAGGGGCTCCCTCCCCGCTGTGCCCTCACAGCAGCACAAAGCACCAACCTGCCCTCCTGGGTGCTGCTTTTCCACTGGTGTTTTGTGAGTCACATCACTGATGTCACCTCCCTGTGTCACCAGAGCTCCAAGATGGATTTAATGAGCCTTTGTTTTCTTCAGCTAAGAAAAACCTCCAAGAGGCTCAGTCCTCCAGCATCCTGAGGAGCCAGCAGGTTGCTTCTCCACTGTCTCTGTCCCCACAGGAGGACAGAGAACTGCAAAAGGGGCCAGTGGACTGGCTGAGAGCTCCAGAGACCTAGGAACAACATCCATGTCACTCCAGAACCCCTCTGTCCTCACCAGAACCTGCCACGTGCCACCCTACTCACAGGACAAGGCAGGTGAGCCCCTGCCATGCCTTGCATTGCTCTGATTCCACGAGGGAACGAGGGACAGGTGGCAAAGGGCCAGTGCCACCGAGCCTGTGACATGGGACAACATCTCCAAAGGCCTCTACACAAGGAGCTGAGGAGTGTGACATTCCCGACTGGAATTCACACCCATGTGCTGGCACATACCCACTGTGACTGTGCTCTGCCCTGCAGTCCTGAGGCCACCAAACCCAAGGGACAGAGCCATCCTGGCGTCTCCCTGGGGCTGCCCAGCAGCTTTGGCCACACCTGGGGAGTGAATCCTGATTTACACCAATGTACACAGGGAATTTTAAGCTTGTAGGGCTTTAAATCCAGAGGAATAAATCATTGCAAAGCAAAAGGGAACAAAATTCATTATAAAAATTGAGGGAAACTAAGTTCATTCTTCTCTCTTCTATGAAGGTCACTAAAAAGGAAAACATCACATGAGACCCGTGGGAGCCCAGCAGTGTAAATAGTCAGTGGACAGAGGGCATCTTCTATTAAAGAAGGTGTCTTGCTAAAATACATAGGCATCGTGTAAATTATTGGATAATGAAATTCCAGTTAATTTGCTGCCTGGTCAGCCACAACGCTCCTGCCATGCTCCTGAGCAGAGCCAATAATCTTAGGAAAGAATTATATTGGTATGGAGGCAGCTGGATTTGGGAAAGAGCAGCTTCTTCAGGATGGGGTGGGGGACACTGCAGCCCCAGTGCCCCATTGCCCCACAGCCCATCTCCCCTTGTCCTGTCCCTCCAGACCTCTTTCCAAAATTCCTCTACAGCTCTCGGAGCACTTTAGACACTGGAAGGGCTCTAAGGTCTTCCTGAATCCTTCTCTTTTCCAGGCGAGCATTTCCATCACCTCCAGCTCCAGCCTGTTCCCATCTCATCTCAGCCAGCGTCCTGCCCCAAGGAGCAGCCAACAGCAAGTGCTGAGGGATGACCACACAGGAACACTTCCCAGGAAGTCCTTTCCAGCCCTTTCCCATTTCCAGCTTTAAAGTGACCAGCCCTGGCCAGATACTTTGCCCAGTTGCTCCAAGACTCCTCCTCTCACCTCTGCCCTCAGCTCTCTCCTCTCTCCTGGGGATGCAGAAAGGACAGGGATTGTCTCTATTCACTGGGACCTCAAGGGGTTCAAAAGAGCTGAGGAGACAGCTACCCCTTTGCTCCTGGGGTGCCTTGATTCCATAGGGAGAACAAGACCCAGGAAGGGGAAGGTTGGAACTTCCACTTCAAAAGAAGAGCTGCAGTGTTTGAAAGCAACAACAAAGTGCAGGATCAGGTCTTGGACCCATGGCCTGGAGTGGGTTTCCAGTACAAATCCCATTCTACCTCCTTCCCATTACCCTCTTCCATTCTCCCTCTGCTGCTCTGAACCTTTGACACTTCATAGCACCAAATATTCTGCATGTTCCATGTAATTTTAAAGCCATTATGTCAGCTGCTCTCTCCCCCCAGCTCTTGAGGCCCCCAGTTGATGTGTCAGAATGTAATTAGCTTTTGATGGGATGTTAAGATTTCTTGAGCTCCCGTAGAGAGGCAGCGTGGGGAGATGCAAGGCAGCAGATTGTGATTGTCGCTCCCTATGGGAAGCACTCGAAGACCCTGGAAGACTCATTTACAAAAATGTAAAATAAATAAATAAATAAATAAATCCACAAGCAGCAGACTCAGTAGGCTTTGGTTTAATCGACTGAAATCACTAAGATGTTTTTTACCTCCATGCTCTTCCCTGCTTGGAGAAAAATGGGAATTAACTCCCTCGTGACTGAAGGAGGGTGCCATGGGGAGACAGCAGCCAGGGCTTTATTCCACACCCAGCTCCTGGGAGGCTGGGAAAGCCCTTCCTTAGCTGTTCATCCCTACTTGTGATCAGGACATGCTGTGAGCTTTGCTGCTTCCCCCAACCCCTGAGCTGCTCCATCCAAACTGGGAGCAGTCTCTCCATCCAAATTGGGACCAGTCCCTCCATCCAAACTGGGACCTGTTCCTCCATCCAAACTGGGACCAGTCCCTCCATCCAAACTGGGACCTGTTCCTCCATCCAAACTGGAACAAGTCCCTCCATCCACACTGGAACCAGCCCCTTCATCCAAACAAGGACCAGCCCCTCAACCCACCCTAGAACCAGCCAGGAGACACTTCCCTAAACACAAACCTGCCACAAACTCCCTGCAGACACAGTGCCTTGGTGTCAATACAGCCCTGGCTCTGCAGTAGTTGATAGTGTGAAACGCAGATGTATCCAATGCAATCCTGAGCCATTCCAGTCAAATGCCAGTTCAGCTGGATAATGGGCCCTATTGATTGCTGCCAGGGCCAGACCAATCTCACTTGTCCTTTCAATGATTATTGTGGCATTCTCTACATTATTTCTGCTCAGCAAAATTAATTTCTCTTTGCCCACCGCATCCCTGTGGGAGTACATTCCAGTCTCCATTCCTGTGGAGGTGGAAGTTAAGGAGACCTCTGCAAGGACTGGACTTAATTCACTTCTAAACTGTTGTCAGACAACTTGATTTTTTTTGTTGTTGTTGTTTCTCTCTAATACTGCCACTGGCCTTAGTGGAAAGAAAACAATAGCTGCATCTGGTCACTTAAGGAGTCAGCCTCCCCTTCCACAGCTCTCCTGACATTTCTGTCTCCAGCCTGGACAGTAATGCATTCCATTTTAATTTTAGCAAATGCCTTCTTTATGATCAGAGACGTTTTTCATTTATATGTGTTTGCATCTCTCTTAAAATTCAATATTTCATTTGGGGCTGCCAGGTTATCGCTGCTCCTCAAAATAAAACATTTGTGGCATAAGAATATTTCAAATTATTTTCTCTGGTTTCCTCCACTCAAAAGCAGCAATTGCCTTTCCAGCTGCTCTGGGAGGGGTGGAGAAGAGTCAGTCCTAGTCCCAGTCCCTGCCCTCTGCATGGTGAATCTGGGGGGAAATGGGGCTGCTTGGGGCTGCCCTGTACAGAATCACCAATAATAATCCAAAGAGGAGGCTGAAGGTGACATTTGCCTTCCATTGACCATCACACCAAAGCTCCCAGGAAAGACTTCCCAGCAAATAACTTTTTACAGTATAATCATATTTCCCATGGGGTCCAGCACAAGATTCTTCAGGTGGTCTGAATCCGTCCTGTGCCTGCCTTGAGCCAACAAAACCGAGGACAAGGTTCTGCAGAGGGGCTGCCGAGGGTTCATTTGCAGGAACCTGCGCTTGCCTGTGCATATCTGCCTCGGATAACCCCGAACCATTTGCATGAGGGAGCAGCCCCTGTGCCAGCCCCTCAGCTTGCAGGGGGAGGGAAGGAGCCATGCAGGGATTCCTGTGGGATGGAAGTGGTCAGCACTGGAGTGGTTCTGGGAGCAGGAATTCATCTCTGATCTCCCCTAACAACGGCACAGAACTAAAGAGTCCAGCCCTGCCAAACCCACCTCTGCCATCCCAGGACTCCGCAGGGAGCCCTGCAAGAGCTGTGTTTGCACAGCTCAAAGAGAGGAGAGATCATATTTTATATCAGCAATAAATGTCAGCAGCTAAAATCAGGCTTCAATTCCTAACTGTCGATTTTCCATAAAAATAAAGGCTGGCTACCGAGCTGCCTAACCCACAGGCGAGCTGGCAGAGCCAGGCAGCTGGGTTTTCTTTAAACACTGTGGTACCTGGGGCTGTGAGAAATGTCACCTCCTCATTATAGAGCAGCCCCTTGTAAAAAGTCAATTTCCCACCTCTTAACATGCCCTGTTGTCTCAGCATACATAGGGAGCAGCTCAAGGTCAGACACCTCCCAGTGCAAGAGCCCTCTTATCCCCAGGAGCTCTTGTATCTACAGCATTTCCCCCAGTATTTTCTTTCCTTGTCTTTCTGCCTGGCCCAGGTGTAAATGACTGAAGTAATAAAGCTCCCACCATTTCTCCTGGGAAGATTATTCCATGGTCTAACAGATTTTAGCATTATATTTTTTTTTCCTTCCTAAAATTTGATGCAGTTTAGTTTCACCCCATTGTATCAATGTACAGAGAGAAAAGAGAAAAACCACAGGAGTGACAGAGAGGGCAGAAGGATCTAGAAGGGATCTGGACAGGATGGAGCTAAGGAGTGACAGATCCCAAGACAGCTGTCCCAGCCTGCTGTAGAATGTTGGATAATCCATCTCCATCTCCTCCCAGTCTCTGGAATGTCAGCCCCCAAGATGCCGAGGCTGTACCTGCACTGAAGAAATGCTTCCAGTGACCACGGGCTGGGCAGGACAGACACAAACCCACCAAATTCGGCATGAAAACTGAACCCAGGGGAGAAAAGTTCAGGGTGTTGCAGGGCTGGCGGAATACGCTCTTCATTCCCTAATCCGGATGTGTTATTGGGGAACAATTAAAGACAAGTCAGGAGTAATTAAAGGTAATTAAATGCTCTCAGTGGGGAGTGAGATGCTCGGGGGATGCTGCAGAGCTGACAGGCAGAAGAGCTGCCCTGCAACTGTTCTGCCCTCTGGGAAGGTGATGAGACTTCCCAGGTTGGGGCCACAGCTCTCTGCCGGCGTCGGGGCTCCCCAGACCACGCAGGAACCAACCCTCGAGGCCAGGCAGGCTCAAGCTTTTTGGTTTTCCTCTCTGGGACATCTTTCCCGCTGAAAAAGGTGTTTCTGAAGGAACTGAGGAAGAGCTGGTGGGGCAGAGGGAGAGCTGCAGCCCAGAGAGGAGCACCTGAAAGTGATGGGATGGGACCTGTGACAGCTGAGCGGGCATGGGATCCAGGAGGGGAATGAAGCAGCTGCTGGGACTGGAAAAACACTGACTGCAAATGACGGCTTAGCCTGAGGAGCAAAAGCTTTCCCCAAAAGCCAGCAGTCACTCCCCTGCAGCATTCATCTTCCCTGGATTACTGGGAAAAGCAAATAACTCCTGATTTACTCAGAGTTCCTGCTTACACCTACGAGGAGCTTAATAAATCCCCGTTTTACACGATTCCCAACCACATCCGACTCAGCAACAATAGGTGGAGCTCCAAGAACTGCCAGCAGGGAGGAGAGCAGAGCCGTGCTCCCGGGAAGGGGAGCCACGGCCGGAGTGTCCCTGGGTGGGACAGGTCTCTCGAGGACTCCCACTGCCCTCGAGGCCAGCCTGCGACATCCCCTGAGCTCCGATGGACACGATCTGGCTGCTTTGGGAAGAACTTGTGCATTAAGGAACTCAGGAGGGATTTAAAAGCCGTGTGGATGTGGCCTTTGGGGACATGGTCAGTGGTGGGTTTGGCAGTGCTGGGGGAAGTGATGGACTCGATCTCAGAGGGATTTTACAACCTAAATGATTTTGTGACATCGTGGCTCTTACTGCAGGTTCTGTGCCTGGCTGTGGCCTCACAGCCAGCACTGTCAAACCTGGATTCTAGACCTTGCTCAGGTATTCCAGCAGAGCCAGACTTGCAGCTCTCTAATTCCAGTTTAACCCACACCAGAGATGCACAACTTGCACCAAGCCCCTCTGGGGTCTCTGGAGGGAGTGCTCTGCCTGTATAGATGTAAACAGGGGTGCTTCAGCCAGCCAGACCCTCACACACTGTCAGGACTTGGTTCCTGCAGCAGGACCCCATGGTTGTGTGCACCCTTTGCACCACACAGAGGAGTTCTGCAGAGTTTGTGGTCTCAAGAGACAGGAAAAGCACCACACCAGAGTGCTCTGCCTGCAGGAGCATCAGGCAGTGTGAAAAAACAAATACAGCAGCCCTGTGATGATATCCATGTGCTGCCCGTGTTTCTGGAGCACATTTGCCATGCCTGTGGGAACAACACCCCTGGGTCGGCCCTGCTGCTGCCCACGGCGTGTCAGGGTGACAAATGGAGGCAGTGATGACAGTCCTGAGGGATCCCAGGGCCGGGTAGGACGGATGTGTCCCCAGACCTGTCCCTGTGTGTGCACAGAGCTCCCGGAGGGGCTGCTGGCATCCCTGAGCTGCAGGGACTGCTTGGATGGAAGCTCTCCAAATCCCATCTGCCAGTGTGGGCTGGACTATTTCCAGCCTAGGTGAAGCCTGGGAAACCTGAGCATCTCAGGGAGGCTGGAACCCAAACTGTGGAGGCCATGCCATCTCTAAGCTTTGGACATGAGGAATGTTGGCTTAAATATCAACATTTTGCCTGCAGATCCCAAAGCATCTTGTGAGACACTCACCTGCTCCATCACAGCAGCAGCACATCCAAAACAGCCACACAGACACCAAATTTGGGCTATTCCTACCCAATTTCTGAATCAGGCCCTTCCCTGTAGAACTGCTGCCACTTCTGTGGATACAGAGCTGTGCATCAAAAAAGGGTTAAAACCCCAAGGTAGCTGCTGATTACATTTTTATGTAGTTCAGAAAGGCCAGTGAGGCCCTAGAAGCAAACATTTTCCCTTTTAATGAAACCATAATAGATTAAGAGGGACCTGTCTCTCCACAAATATTAAAGCAAGGAGATGGATTACCCTGGCGACCCCAGCAGGAGATCTCCTGTGCAAAGCTGGTGTGGAGACACTAAGGAAACAGCCTGGAAAAGAGCCACAACAGCTTCAGGATAGATGTGGCACAGGCAGGTCAGCACTGCTTCCCTCCACTGTCCCTGCTTGTCCCCAGACAGCCACCCTGGGAGTGGAGCTGTGTCAGGAAAAAAGAAAATGGAAAACGCTTTTGGGGTGAGAGGAGGTGTTATTGCAGATGTTTGGGTTATTGCAGGGTTTTGCCTAAAAGGAGGAGGGAAGGGGAGAGACAGTGGGGGAAAGGAAATATTTATCAAGATTTAAAAGAAGCAGATGGTGGCAGTGGAAGGGAAAGTGCCTGTGGGATGAGTCCAGCAGGAGTGGGATTAGTCCTGAGCTTGTAAAGGTCTTTAAGTGCTCCTGTTCTGGGCCACCACATCATCGTCAAAGCCTCAGGGTGCTCTGCACTAGCCTGGGGGCTCAGGGCAAGGCAGGGTCCTGTGCTGCCTGGGAGGGGTCCCAGGGGCTTGGCAGAATCATCCATCAGCACCCTCAGTGCTTTGCCCTGGCAGGCACCCAGCCAGGACTCCTGTGTCAGCATCCCAGGAGGCCCCCCTGCCACCTGAGCTGTCCCCAGGCCGTGAAGCATCTCCAGCCAGGACTGGCAGAGGCACAGTGACCCCTCCAGCACTGGCAGGGGGATGCTGACCCTGCTGGGACTCGCTGGAGGAGCCACTTGCCTGTGACTGGCAGGATGGAAATCTGCCTAATTAGCACCAGTAAAAGCAGCAGCAGCAGCAGGGGTCCAGGCAGCCCTTGCCAAGCAAACATGTTCAAATCAAACTGCAACTCCTTTGCTCCAAAGTTTACAAGATGTTTCTTTCAAACCCTCATTAAGCCCTTCTGTCGTCCCCCTCGTGCGTCAGTTACGATGCCAGCACACACAGCCCTGCTCCAGCCCTGCTCCTCTGGGCATGTGGATGTGGCCATTGCTGGCACAAGTGGCATGGAAGGGTCAAGGAAGTCTAGGGGATTGGATTTTCCACTGTCCAGGTCACCCTCTAGACACAGCTGCCTCTGTAAAAGCCCCAGGATAGCGTTTGGAAGTGGAACTGGAGACATTTCCTGGCCAGAGCAGCCCCGAGTGCAGCAGGACAGAGCGTGACCTGGAGTGAGCTGGTCCTGCTCCCTCAGCACTGAGGGCACACAGGTACCAACCCAAGCTGTTCCTTGGCACCAACAGACCGCTCTCACATGGGAACAGCCCAAGCCTTGAACACGATTTTTGGAAAGAATTTAATTCCTTGGACTCTAATTAAAGTGCTGAGCACCAAGTCCTAGCTCTGAGTGAGTGCCTGGGCTGCTTCTCTGCTGCTGGCACAGCCCAAAACTGTCCCTTCACCAGGTGGTGCCTCAGGACCTGCGACACAGCCCTGATGAAAGAGCCAAACCAAAGCCCCATGCTCCAGAGAGATTTTGCTCCTGAGCTGACACCTGCCATTTTTCCCAAGGGTCTGGGAACACCTGCCCAGGGCTTAGGGCCCCCAAACTTTGTGCCAGAGGTTGGCATCCCTTGGCATGCTCAGCCCCGGAGCAGCAAGCGGGGTCATGCCATAGGGGAGCCCAGCCAGCTCCAGGCACTGGAAAAGCTGGAGCGCTCTGCCAATATTTGCTCAGCACTTTGGGCACTCAGTCCTTTCCTTTTGCTTTGCTCATGACTGCAAGTGCAGTTTACAGGCAGCCAGGTGCCCCACAGAGAGCCTGAGAGGTGAGGAGGAAAACATCAAGAGGGGAAATTAGATGGAGAAACTCAGCTCAGCCCCAAGCAGAGCGTCCCTCCCGCTGCCCTGAGCACAGCACTCTCCGAGCACTGCCTGGCTTTGGCTGGACCACATGAGCACTTTCTTGCCCTGTGGGGTGTCCCTGCAAGCATCATCCCGTGCCTGGGCTTTGCAGAGGCTCTGGCATGGCCGCCTCCATCACCTGCAAGGTGATAAAAGGAGAAGAGGAAGAGCTGCAGTTCAGTGTTGGCCGTCTGTGGCCTCCCACCACCACTCCCAGCTCCTGGCCAGGGCCCTGTGAGCTGAGCCAGAGCCAGAGCCGCTGCAGCAGAGCCTGGCACAGCCAGTGGGTCTGGATGAAAACTAACAGGAGGTGAGGCAGAGCCAGCACGGCTTGTCCAGCCCAGGGGGAGTAGCACACAAGGATTTAGGCTGGGAAAAATCTCTAATGCCATCAAGACCAACCATTAACTCAGCACTGCCAGCCTCACTTGTCACCTTATCCCAAATTTCCACAGCTACACCTGTGTTAACTCCCCCCAGGGATGGTGACTCCAGCACCTCCCAGAGCTGCGGGATGAGCAGCCCAGCCCTGGCACCAGGTGGGAAATGCTGGGCTCAGGAATGATCTGTGCACAGGGGCTGGGGTCTAGGGCAGCACAGAAACCATCCCCCAGAGCTCCCTTGGAAATACACTCCAAACTCTGCAAAACCTGTTTGGATTTGTGAGGTGGGGGAAGAATGGTGAAAAGCACCAGGAAACATCAGGTTTCAACACTCACAGGGTTGTATTATTCCCCTTTTTATGCTACTTTTTGTTTTGATTAAAAAATGCTTTGTGGTCTGACACAAACCTCCCTCTTGCCTGAAGAGCCAATGTCAACACAGAGCCCTGTGAGCTCCTGAGAGGGAAACGTTTAGAATTACAGAATGAAAAAATAATAATTAAAAGCAGCAGCTTGATCTTTTCTGATCTTTGCTCCTTCCTTCCCAGGCACATTCATAATTTTTTCTCTTTTCCCTATGAAACTGTCATTTTGGGGTCCAACACCACTCACAGCTGAAGCAAAGCTCAGCTCCCAGGTGGGCAGTGTCCAAACCCCTCTGCTCCCACCCCTGGATATCATCCCAGCGGAAAGACCCTGGCTGGCTTTTCCATGCAAAATCTCTCCTCTTGGAGCCAAGTCAAACACCTTCCCCTCTTGGCATAGTGTGCAGAGTCCAGCCAGGCTATCAGCAGTTATTTAGTTAATGCTGGAAAAACCTTGGATCAAAAGAAAAACAACATTTTCCCACAGAAAAATGCAATCTCCAACCCCATCCTGTGCTCAGTTAAAGCAATACCACTAATTAGGCTTACGTCTACCCATCCCACACCCTCTTCCAGGCCAGCAGTTTCCTGCCCACCCTTGTGCAGCCTTTAGCCAGCCTTTCTCCAAATGAAAAAGCCCGTGAAAGGCATGAAATTGGGCAAGGACAGATTTGCAAATAACCTCAGCTTCTGGAGCTTGGCAATATTTGATTTCAGCCAGAGAAACTCAAACCAAGAGGGACCTTTGCCAAATGGTCTGGCACCAGGGCAGCCAGTGCAGGGAATTCAAGGTATTCGTGTCACAGCCTTACATTTTCTCTTCCTGTGGGAGCAGGGAAGGGGGAATTCTGTACTACCATCTGCATTTTTGTGACTCTGAGTGGCTCCAGCCAGGTCCACTAAAGCATCTGCCCATGTGGATGCATTTCAGGTGCACTGGAGGGTGTGAGCCTGTTTATTTGTGTGTGTTTGTGTCTCTGCACTTGGCTGTTTGTTGGAACAGGCTGCACTTCCCCTTGCATATGTCTCTGTGGCTACGTGCCTGACTGCGTGGGAGAGCTTCCCATGGCTTTTTGGTGCCATTCCCAGGCAGCTCCAACAGCAAAAGGCACTCTCTGCAGCGGGAAATTATTAGACAGCAAGGGAAGAAGTGGGGAAGAGCTGAGAAAGGGTTGATTTGCAGAAAATAATCCAAATGGGCAAAGAAGTTACAAAGAGGGTGTTTTTGGTGGCTCCTCCCAGACAGATGAAAGAAAGGGGACAGGGGGTTTGGGAAGGGCGAAAGGGAGAGCCACAGGGTCAGAATCACAGTGCAGGTGCCCCATGAGCTTCCAGCCTGCATTTTATTCCCTAGGGTTTTAAAGGGATTCTTCCCACTGACCCTTTTCTGGCATCTGAATCAAGAGGCATTGGGAGCAGCAAAGCTTCCTGCCAGCACCTGCATGGCTCCCAGGAATTTCAGGCCCTTGACATTGCTGTCACACAAGGCTTTTCCCAATGGAAAGATCCTCCAGTTCCTCCCACAGCAGCTCCACACAGCAGCCTCCAATAAGATAACCAACTAGGATGGCCAGCTCTGCAGCCCTGACTGGGATGGCCAGCTCTGCAGCCCTGAGGGAACCCAGGGGTCCTGTCCATTCACAGCCCATCCAGGCCATGGAGCAGCATTGCTGGAGTTCCCTCCCAGACAAGGGTCCCTGGGGGTCCCATCCATTACACTCCTATCAATGCCCTCCTCGCTTCATTTCTTTAACAAATCTTCCCATGCATCTTGGTGGAAACAGCCGAGAGATAATAACAGTAGATATAGGTTGACCTATGGGATTCCTGGAGTGATCAAACTGTCAGATAACAGAATAAATCTTTCTTGTGGGCTGGGATTAAATCAGCGTGTTGGCTGCTGTGGCTTCTTATTTATTTGTGTTCTCTTAAATTGCATTTCCCTTCCCCCCATGAAGAGCATTGGCTGCCTGCAGCTGTAAATTACTGCAAACCTTCTGGTGAGTACAGACACTGAGTCTCTTAACCTTGCAAACATCTCCTACTTCTCATAATGGTCTCTGAGAGGTCTCAAGAAAGAGAAGGCAAAATGGAGAACATGATTTGATGGGAAGTTCATACCTTGGCATTGCCCAGCAGCTTGACTTGGTCTGCAAGCCCTCAGTGTGGAACTTCTGGGTGTTTCATGGCCTTGGATGCAGGCAGCATCTCCTCTCTGCTTCCCCAGCTTCCTCCTGGCCTTTATTCCCTGCAGCACCTGGGGGCTGGGGCTGGGCTGTACCTGCAAACAGCCCTGGGGAGCTGGGAATCACAGTCACGGAACCACAGAGTCATTCAGGCTGTTAAAGACCTGTACGAAAAGCTGGAAGGAGGTGGCCCAGAGCAGCTATGGCTGCCCCTGGATCCCTAGCATTGTCCAAGGCCTGGTTGGATGATGCTTGGAGCAGCCTGGGACGCTGGGAGGTGTCCCTGCCCATGGCAGGGGGTGGCACTGGATGGGCTTTAAGGTGCTTCCAACACAAACCATTCCATGAGTTAGGATTGTGAGATCATTGAGTCCAACCTTGAACCTGGAACTACCAAATCCACCACTAAACCACATCCCTGGAAGAGGCCATGGCCCTGCTCTCCTGCATGAGCACATTCCCAGAGTCCCCATTTGCTCTGGCAAGGGCAGTACATGGATAACTGGGCTCAGACAGCATCTCTGGGGCTTGGCTGGGAGATCCCCAGAACGCCTGCCGACAGGACCCAGGAGCTGGCTCAGGAAGGGTGCCTGGAGGAATGCCCAGAAGGGTTTGGCCTCTAGTGACAAGTTAGGAGAAATTTTTGACAGACTAAAATATGTCCTTCTTTTAAAATATTTAAAACAAAATAAAAAAGAAGAAAAATGTACAAACCAAACCCAAACCAAACCAAGGTGTGAAATTTGCTGTGAAATGATTCTGGAAAAATTTCTACATTTCAGTGCTTAAGTCCTAGTTTCAGAAGAGGCTCCTGCCTGACCCCCTGGTGCTCCTCCGCCTCCCCAAGGTGACCTGCAAGAGAGGCAGAAGGGAGATCCAGGGAAGCTGGTGTGGATGCACAACAGGATGTCAGTACAGGCTTGCATAGGAAAAGCACTTAACACTTTCTAATCCTTCTTTGGACCAAAAACTTTCTGAATCCCACCCCAACAGCCCCCATTGCCAGAACCCCAGTGAATTCCCAGGGGTCTGCAGAGCCACCAGCACATCCTCAGTGACAACCTTCCCCATCTCAGCCCTTCCCAGCCTTTCCCACTCCAGCCTCTCTGCCATGACCTAGACACTTCTTGTTGTAAATCCTGAGGAAAAAATCAGGCTACGAGACCTAGTTCCCAGCCAGACATTTCTAATGAATCTAATTTTGTAAAAACAAAAATCTTGGAGATGCCAAGTCAGCTAATCCCTCTTCAAACCTCATGAAGTGTCTCGCGGAGCAGGGAGAGATGAGCTGCTCCACATTCCCTTTTTTGTTGCTGTTTTAAACATCATCCATTCTGGAATGGTGAGAGCTGGATCAATAGGGAGCACCTGAGGTGTTCGTGTGCTGGGTCATCAGAGGACAGTGGTTCTGCCAGCACCTGACACCACAGCGGGGGACAGGCAGCCACGTCCAGAGCCAGGCTCAGTGCCTCCTCTTTGGAGTTCTGGCAGCTCCAGCACCCAGCTGAGCCCACTGCATGGGCAGCAGTAGCCGCAGCCTGGGAGCCCTGAGCGAGTCTGGCCTCACTGTCCTTGCCCTGGAGCTCTGTCAGAGCATCATGCAGCATCATTGTCCCCAGGGTAACAGTGAGTGATGGGACATGCTCTGCTCGGCACAGGGGCTGCCCTCAGCCCTTCCCCGGGATGCCACATGCAGGAGAACAGCCCAAGGACTCCAGCTCAGATAAAGTCAGGCTGGGTTTAGGAAGGGAGAGGGGAAGCACTGAGAGATTTTCTGAACGTGCACAATGAAACGCTGGCAAATTCCACTCTTGCCTTACCTGAAGTACCATCCTCCAGCCCACCAGCAAATGGGCATTTCTCAATCTACTGGCTCCACCAACACAGCTTCTTTGGGACTGAATGTCCTCCCATGGCTTTCTTCACCTCCTGGGACTGGAAAGAAATTGTCACTTGGCCATTGAGCATTGACCTGAAATGCAGAGGGTCTGGCACATGGAGATGTGGGTCCACCCATGGAGACCTGGGTGCAGAGTCATTAATGTGGAAAGGCTGACTGGGCCCCCCACTGTGTGCATCACAGATCCCTTATGGACTCCAAGGGCCCCAGGCTGTTCAGGAAGGGGGAGGTCAATTCCCTGCTGCCATTAATCTGCAGAGACACCTGAGACCACAGATAAAGCACAGGTTAAAGCTCTTCCACCTCTTCCGGTGGGAACACCTTCCCTGTCCTGTGAACCTCAAAGACATAACACTAAAAGGAAAGTTAAATGATTAATTTGTTTTTCAAAACCATGTTCTGAAAAAAATATCAAATTTTTTAGCCAGAGGAAAATTGTTTTGGAGCCCAGGCCTCCAGAAGCTGTTTGGGAGTTCATTTTAGTTGACTGAGTGTGCTCACACATCTGTGATTAGACACTCACTCTACAGATATTTTTTGTTAACCTCCTTATTTGAAATTCTCCCCAAACTTCCCAAACAAGATTTTCTTGTCCAAGCATTTGTGTTTTGTATCCATGCTAAAATACTCCTTTATAAATAGCAAGAGCTTTATCTTGACTCTAACCAACAACCTCAACTTAAAGCTAAATGCATAATTTACTGCAAATTAAACTTAATGGGACTGAAATAATTATGTTGACTTTTGGAAGTACTTAAGGATAAATACATGATTAGATATTTTGCACACCGTGAGGAGATATTTATTTCAAAATACAAATTCTTCCCATTGAGCCTTTGGATGGAACATTTAGAGGTGACATGAGCAGCATAGAAATTACAGCCCAGTTAAGGCTGCTTAAATAAATTATCCTACAGCACTTAGAACACCGGAGAGGTGGGAAGTCTCTGGAAGAGCACAGTGTCTGTGCCACCAGATCACAGCTCATCCATGGGCACATCCCTGGATGGGGCTCTTCAGCCTCAGCTCCCTGTGCCTGCCGTGGATGAAGAGCCCCAGGCATCCCCAGGCTGTCCATGTGAACAAGGTCAGCCCTCCCCACACTTGTGCCCGAAAAACAAACCAGGCAAGGACGGATGGGTGGTCTGGGCACATGGCCCTGCCCCAGGGACAGGAGTGGGACAGGTTTGTCCCCATTCCAGCCTCTGCAGGCAGGCATGGGCAGCACGGATGCTACAAAGGTCTCTGCAGGACAGGGATCAGAGAGAGGATGGAGAGGATGAGCCCAGCCTGAGCCACGACAGCTCTTGGCCTTGCAGGGACATCCCAGGTGATAAATGAGCCACTGGAATTAATAGAATTTGGTTTTGTTTTAAGGAATTATTCTGCCAAGGTTAATCAGGAGGGTTTTACACAGGCACCCCCAGCCCTGCCTCTGCTCCACCCCTTGGCTCAAGGCAGCTTCCAAAATGCCACATCAAAAGGAACTAGCCCAAACTTTAGAGGGCTGAAGTGCCATGAGCTGCTGGGAGGGACGGAGATGGAGCTCCAGGTGGGACTATCATGCTGGGAACGGCTTCTCCTGAAGCACTGAAGAAGAGGAATCCCTGCCCACCATCCCTTTGACAACCTTGGTCATGGCCCTCGATACCTGGGTGGGTGAGATCTGGGCACCCTCCTGACAATACTCCCCATGTCCTGCAGAGGTTTTTGGGGCTGTGGGCTCTTCAAGGGCTGGATGGCCACAGTGGGGCTGCTGAGGACAAAGCTGAGCATCCACTGGGAACACTGGCCCCTCTGGGCAGGTAGAGGGGGATGGGAGAGGGGTCCCCACCTGCCACCTCTGTAGCAACTGCTGGACACCCCCTGAGCTGGAGCTGAACTCTCTGACACTTCCAGCTATGTCAGCCAGGATTAGGGAACAAGCCTGGAATGAGAATATTCAGGTCACCTCCAACAATACCATGACATTTGCTTAAGGAAATTATTACCAGCTCTACCAGGCATGTGTGCTGCAGATAACAGCACAAAGGAGGCATGGAGTTGGCAAGCAATTCCCAAGAGCTGGGCACTGGGCATGTATTTGGATTAGTTACTGACATGCAAAGTACTCCCTTTAAGCAGCTCTGATCCATCCAGGCCTGTCAGAGCAGCAGCAGGACCCGAGTGCCTCCAGCCATGCCCATGCCCAGCTCTCCTGGCTCTCCACAACAGGGAAAGAGTTGTGCAGGGATAAGGAGAGCTCATCCCATCCCACCCCATCCCCAACAGGTTACTCACCAGGGCATGCTGATGAATCCAAGGTGGGACAGAAGGACATCTCCACAGGACATCACAGGATGAGCACCTGGACTTCTGCTCCTGTCCTGGCTCTGAGGCCCTGTCGGCTCTCTGGGCTGTCCATGCTTCTTCCACAAGTTGCAGGAATGAAGTGAGGAAGGACACTGATGGCACCCACGCCCCTGAGCTCCTGGGGCCTCTGAGAACCACCAAACCCAGCAGCCACCACCCTTGTCCCCCCAGAACTGCTCCTTTTTTTTACCTTAACAAGCCACAATTCTCAGTTCCTGGTGGGAGCAGCTGCCATCTCTCTCTCTCTTCAGACCAGCCTGAGCCCACCCTGCCCTCCAGGACAGTCTTGGGGACACAGAGCTCAGCCCCAGGGACACCCCCGCCAGGGCTGACCCCACACACACAAAGCCCTTCCCAAGGGCAGGACTTGGTTTTAATTTGCATCATTCCCCTTTTCATTATTTATCGGTGAAGTGTAATTACTGCTTCTTTCACGAGCCTTAATTAAAGATGAAAAACAATCCTGACAAGTCAATTAGATTTTTTTCCTTGGTCTCCATTAAATTAAGACTCAAGTGTAACTGGAAGTGTTTCATATCACAACACATTTAACTGAAGGCTGCTTCATAATAAATAAATCACTGAAGAAAAGGCAGCAACTTTTCCTGAAGGCTCTTCTTACGACAGGATTTCATTTTCAAGCTGGGAAATGCCCTGGGGCTCTTCTTCCTCCACACCACCTCTTCCAGCAATGGGGAAGCTGTGGGCAACAAGGGTGGCTGGTAAACCCTGCCCAGTCCAAGATCTCCAGGAAGGCACCAACAGCAAAGCTCTGGAAGCACAAGACAATCCCATCTTCTCTGTGCCATGAGGGCTTTGTAGGAACCTGGCCCTGCAAATCTACTCCCAAAAATACCCTTTAAAAGATAGGGCTGAGAGAGAGGCTTTTTCTGCACCTCAGGGCTCCCCATATCACAACTCCCAGCTCAGAGCCAGGAAAGAACTCGAGAGGCCATCACAAATTTGGAACATTTATTTGTGCAACTGATTTTCTTAAAAGGAAAGAAAGCCAAAACCAATGTAATAACAAAATAATTAAAAAAACAGATAACAGCTGGATGTGCGTGGTACAATCCACATGTGACGTGTCCCTCCCTCGGTCCCACTGCTCCATCCTCCTCCATGGTGGAGCTGCCTCATGGTCCCAAGCCCCTTTGGCACCAGCTCTGGGATGCTGCCAGCTTTTGGGATCACTTTGACTGCATATAGACAAAATTGTTCCAATTTGGTGTTTTTCTTGGGTTTTAATTTTTTCCTTTTTTTGTTGTTTTGTTTTTATTTAAAAAAAAAGCACCACTCCAATCTGTAATACCAATAAACATTATCCATCTTAAGAACAGTATTTATATTTATATATATAGATTTATATATATATATTTCTATGTACAGGATGTCCTTGCCTCATGTCAGAGGAGCATCTCAGTAGGAGTTGGAAATAGGTTGGGTTTTATAGCACTTGGATTTCAAAATCTGCCCTTCACCAGAGATGCCACAAAAATCCAGAGACACCTAGTAAGGAGGTATCAAAATAAAATAAAGGAAAAAATCCTGATTTTAAAACATATATACAACTCCTTCAGTCTCTGTTATCTCTGTAGGACTAACTGGGGTTTCAACTCTCCTCCTTTTCCTCTTTCTGGCAATACTTTACCTGCAGAGCCCTGTGGGATGCTCCCTCCCTCTGGACCACAGGGAAGATGTGGGTGGCGCAGACAGCAGCATCCCTCCAGCTTCCAGGGCTGGAGAGCCCCCAAACCATCCCATTCCCAGGGATTTCAGAGGCTCAGCTCAGCCATTTTCATACAAAACCAAACAATTTCTGCACCCAGCATGCAGCACATTCCCTAGGACAGCACAGACAGTCTATGGAGAGACATGGACTGGGAAAGGACACTAATCTATCCCAGTGTGAGTACTGGTGTAGCCAGGTACTGGTGTTACTGGACCATTTGGGGCTAAAAAAGACCTTTTGGTGATGAGACAGAATGGGCACACAGCAGGTGAGACAGCAGGGATGGAAAGAAGGAAGGAATGATGTCATATAGCCCTTGGAATAAGTTATTGTCAGGCTGTGAATTCCTCAGGGAGGAGGTGGGAGAGCCAAGGGCCTGGGATGGTGCTGAAATCCCCATCAACGCAGCTGTGGGACATTGCCCACGAGGAGAGAGGGCAGGGATGGCTCTTCCTGCTCTCCTTCACCCTTGGAAGGTGGATGGAAACATCTGGGTTTGCTCTCTAGCACACAGCAGCCTTCATGATTCCTTAGGGAGAATTCCCTGGGCAAAGGGATCACCAGCCCCAGGCAACCAGGGCAGGGAAGCTGCCCCTTCCTTGGGGAGGTGGGGCTAGAGGATGGGGGGGAACACTGATGATGGGTGAAGGATGGCAGATAGATGAAGGACAGGGTTGCCCATGTGAAACCTCCAGCATCTGGAGTTTCTCATCTACTCTGCTCCATCCCCCCCAAAAT
Organism: Illadopsis cleaveri; assembly: GCA_013399915.1. Lineage (NCBI taxonomy): Eukaryota > Metazoa > Chordata > Aves > Passeriformes > Timaliidae > Illadopsis > Illadopsis cleaveri. The sequence continues at coordinate 161,603 of VXBB01012519.1, forward strand.
TGATGGTGAAGGGTTCTGCCTGGCCCTCAGGACAGAAACAATTTCCCCTCAGTTTCCCAGGCAGACTCCAGGCATCCAGATCCCTCTGGGTGCACCTTCCCAAGGTAATTTATCTTCCCAAGGTAAAATGCAATTTTATTACAACCAGGCTGAGAGCAGAGTCCCTGTAAATACCACAACATCAGATGGAAAAAGTGCCATTTCACACCCACTTGCAGCAGGATGGAGCTAGAAAGCATCAGGTACCTTCAGCCACCAGCCCCACTGGCACAGGAGTGTGGGGACCTTCCCTTGTCCAGCCCCAATGCACAGCCACAGCTTTGGCACAGCTCAGCCCAAGCCAACACCACCCCAAAACTGATTCTCCCACCCCACCAGGCCCAGCAAAAGCCAAGAGCATCAACAGGCAACTCCCCAGGGCTGGCGTCCAGGAAATATTTGGGATGGACCCAAATTTCGAGGATTTTGCTTCAAATGCAGTGACGCACAAGGGAAGGGTTAAAAACAGACCCATGGGCCAGTGCCTGTGGGACATCAGGAGAAATTCACTGTTACAGATGGAGAGGAAGGTGTGGAGATGCTGGGGAACCATCCCCTCAAAAGCTTTGCAAAAGCACCCAGAGGGGCCAAGTCGGTCCCTGCAGAGGGACACTGCATGGCCAGCGGCCCCCACCCCTCCCACCCTTGTCTGTCCAGACCTGGATATGCAAAGGGTTGGAACTCACAGAACTACAACAGGATCAAACTCATGGTACCAATGGGCAGAAACTCGAGAGCTCCTGGGTGGTCTTTTCTCTGGCTCCGAGCGAGTCCCACCGAGGGAAAACCTGCAGCAGCCTCCAGGCTCCTCGAGGAGCAGCTTCAATTCCACACACAGAAGAGCAACATCTCCCAAGTATCCATCCTTCCCTGCTGGGAAATGGCCTCAGCTCCTTCTGGCCTCCTCTTCCTCCCCTCCCTGGCCTCCTCTCCAGCAGCTTCAGAGACCCACCAGCACCACAGGGCCACATCCCGCACACACCAACCCCAGGCTGTGATTCCAAGGAACAGGATGAATTGTGGGATCCACCCACTCAGACACACTCAGGGCAGGGAGGAAAGATGGAGAGCAGAGGATGGAGAGCGGCCAACACATCTCCATATCCTTTTGTTTTCTGGATCCGAAGAGTTTCCTGGTGGGTCCTTTGCTGTTTCCCTCCCCACCCCAAGCAGGGACACAGCGTCCAGATGGGAAGCATGGTTGGCACAGCCCCTGCACAAGCCCTTAATGCCCCTCTCATGGCCAGGTGCTATCTGGTCTCCAGGGACTCCAGGTATTCCAGTGCTATGTCATAGCAGAAATGGTACTGCTCCTGTTCGGAGAGAGAAGAGAGGGTGTTACAATCCTGAGGGAACTATTTCCCAAAGTTATCCCTATCTGAGGAAAAACACGTGTCAACAGCCCTAAGGAAACACCTGTCAGCCTGTCAGGGCCCCTGGCAGTTCTGCTGAAGCCACAGCCAGGAAAAACTCCACTCTTGGCAAACAACACTCACAGCTGGGGCAGAGGCAGGGTGCCCCAGATCCATCAGCTCCACACACACTGAAATCCAGCATTTTGAGGACACATGTCACCTTCACCTGCCCCAAGGCAGAGACCAGGACTGCAACATCCCCATACTGTGAAATTACCTTTATTCACCACCTCAGATACAACCAGCACTGGGGGCTCAGCAAGTGCATCACCTTAGTGACTGACATGTGTCAAGCAAATGGTGGCAGAGACATGGGAATGATGGAGTCTGGGGTCACAGGTGTCCACTTATTGTGGACCTTAGGCAGGAAACTGAGGAGTTTTTGTTTCTGAGTTCAGCAGAGGCTGGAAAAGGGGACAGCACTCAGGCAAATATCCATGGTTGGAGTGGATGGAGATGCCCTGCCCTGGCTGCCCGGACATTCCTTTATCACAAATTCTCTTGCCTGGCAGGACTGGGCTCGCTCTCCCAGCTTTTTCTGAGACATCCAGGGATGGTGTCAGCATCCTCCCTCCTTCACTTCCCATTAGCTGTGCAAAGGGAAAACCCAGAGTGGGTGACTCCTGGTTTTATAACAAAAATCCCTGAACTGGGGCTTGTGAGGGCACATTCATCCATCCCTGTCCTTTCCATGACCTGTTCCCATGCTCTCCCGCCCTTGTAAAACTCACAGCACAAAGACTTTGGGAGAGCTCTGACCGTGGCAGTGCCCATCCCAGGAGATGCTGCTCCAATGAGCAAAATCAGCCAGAGTGGGGGGAAAAACCCCAAACAAATCAGGATTTTGGTGCTGCTACAGGCACTGGGACATCAGGAAGGAGAGGAGAAAGCTCATCTCTCCAGATCCTGGCTGAAGGATGGGGACTGAAGCCTGAGCACCGGCACAAAAATCCTGTTATCCCTCCCACACAGGTGGGCAGCCACAGGATCCCAGGTGGGAACAGGCAGAGGGGGAGAAGGACTTCAAAGCAAGGATTCTGTGGCAGACCAGATTAAAAGCACATAATGCTTTTTGGATTAAGGAAAGGGATTGTTTCCATTCATCATCACATAAACATAACCCCCGGGGCAAACAGAGGGGGAAGAGGCGCAGGCAGCGGGAAGTGCTCTCTGCTAGGCTGAGCTCCTTACACCAGCCATGGATCCGGCCTCCCAGTGACTCTGAGAGATTGAGATTCCAAGAATAGCCAGTTCAGGTTCATTTGAGGCAGGAGGAGGCTTGTGTCCTGATGGGAAATGTTGCCTTTTTTTAATACCTTTGCAATTTAGCCCAATGGGTCTGGTGGCTTCATGCTTGTCACATCATCTTTCCATTATCGGCATCCCTCCCCCTGCTCCCCTCCCCCCTCCCTCACCTTCTCCTCCGCTTTTAATTCCTAATGCAAATAACATCCCCTCCTCAAAACCATTTCATTTTGCAACTTAGGGATTTTATAATCCAAACAGGGTAAACATTTCCAGCTGACTTGCTTTTAAAACATCGTGGGGCACCTGGATCCCTCCACCACAGGGATGGACGTGCCCACTCCCTCCCCTGTTCCATCATCGGGGGCCTGAATTAGGGCAAGGGCTTTTTGTTTTGACCTGCTGCCAGCTCCAGCCTCCTTCTCAGGACACATCACTCCATTACTGCTCCCAGCAGCTTGTCCACCTATTCATTTCACTTCAAGTGCTCATTCCCTTTTACACTTCCAACAGGAATTTATCTGACTCCACACCAGCACAGCTCCCAATGCCACAAACCTTCCAAAGAACCACAGTTGCATCCCGTGAGTTAATGTGACTCTGCCTTACGACTCCTGGGGAGGATTTACAACAACCCCAGCACTGACTCTGGGGCCATGCTGGCATGGCAGGACGAAAACAAGTCCAAGGCTGCTTTGAGGAGCTGCCTCACTTCCCAGGCCATCCCAGCACAGTGCTGGCATTAGGATGCCCATGATGCTCATCAGGATTTGGGGTGGAAAAGGCAGTGTTTTGCAAGGTGAGCATCCCCAGCACCTCTCTCCCATGCTGGGATTGGCAGCCAGAGTGGACAGGAAGGGTCTGGTGCTTACCAAGGTCTCCACCATATTTGGTTTGTAGTTGCGGAGAGTCTTGGCAGCAAAGAAAATATCTGCCATGTTGTGACACTTGATCATCTCCAGGATCATGGTGGAGGCACAGAAGGTGCCACTCCGGCCACCTCCATTCCTAGTGGGACAAACACACATATCAGTGGCATCAGAGCCCCTTCCTGCTCCCTCCCAGTCTCCCTTTCTCTATCCAACCCTGCATCCAAGGGACGTCCCAGAGCAGGGGCTTGTATCTGTACCAGGGGACCTGAATCTGCTCCATGGGGTGGCAGGACAATGATCCTGCCCTCCAACCCTCAGAAGAGCATGAAAACATCTTTTTGGATCACCAAGGCTGGATCTTGAATATTTGGGCTGAGCTTCCAGCCCTGCCATGGATCAACTCCTTGTGACCTTGGGGAAGCTGCCGTGTTCCTCCTGCCCTGCGCAGGCTGACCCTGGGCTGGTGACACAGTGGTGCTGCTGCCTGGAGGAACCACCCCACATTCCACACGGGGCACTGGGAACCTCCCCAAATCCTGGGCTGAAACCCTGTTCCCACACCACCACACTTGAAGCCTGACAGCAATGGGAACAGGGGAGAGGAAGAGAGAACACAATGCCAGAGCTTTAAAAGCATGTTCTCAACTTATCCTTCAGCTAACAAAGATGGACAAGCCTGTAATTAGTTTTTGATTAAAGGCTCGCCTGCTGTCTCTCCCCATCTGTGAACATGACGGGTCCCATCCGAGGGGAACATGCACAGTGTTTGTGAGCCAATCCCACTGGGAGGACAGGGGTGGAAACCATCTCCAGACAGGACAGGGCTTGGAGCAACCTGAGGTGTCCCTCCCACTGGAATGAGATAAGCTTTAAGGTCCCTTCCCAGCCAAATCAGTTCATGATTCTCTGTTCCCCCCTGTCAATGAGCAGCAAGTGGTGGGAGTGGCACAGCTCCTGCCACATCCCTTCAGAGCCTGTTACACACATGTGATGTGGGGACAGGGCTGGGACCTCTGCCAAGCGTGGGGGACCAGGACAAAGGGCAAGTTGGTGTCGCCCCTGCTAAGCATCCATCTCATGGAGGAGGTGACTACAAGGTGGGTCACCCAAAACTCATGTTGTTTGTGACAGAGGTAGCCCCATCTGGGGCTTTGTCCCCACTACAGACAAAGTCACCCCAGCAAGGGCTTTTGGAGGATCTCCAGGCAGAGCTGTGGACACGGAATCTGGAGACATCTCTCCCCCAGCAGAGCCTGCTCCTCCCCAGCTGACACTCACAAGCAGTGCACCACAGTCCTGCCATCACCACTTTCTTTCTGCCACCTCTCCACCTGGGCCAGGAGGTGCAGGAAGGACTTCTTGGAGTCTGGGGTGTCTCGATAGGCTGACCAGCGCAGGTACTGGAAGTGCCGGACCATCAGATGTCCCTCCTGCAACTGGAAAAGCAAAACTCATCAGCTGGAACACATGGACTGCCCTCATTTGTCTCCACTGGAAGTTTGACAGAGGGCAGGAGGGGTTTGCCATGCATGGACAGTAAAGGCAGAGAGGAAAACCCTTTCCTGCTGCTTTAACATGGATGGTTCAGCCCTGGCCTCCAGTTCACACTTGTTCCACCACCCCATCCCACCCAGGAGAACTCCACTGACTTAGTTTATCTGACCTCACAGACATTGGGCTGTCTGTATCCCCCAAAACCTGTTCCCAGGCCCCTGAGGCTCCTCAAGGCTTCTCCATCACATCCTTCTCTTTGCATGCCGAAGATCCGTGGGATGTGGTTCTGTCGTGCTTGCTGTAAACCAGGAGGCTGCTGAGAGGCTGCCATGGAGGCGGGAGCTTAATACCTGATAATCTGGTTAGTTTGGAAACCTAATCTGGTTAGCTGGATCCAGGAGGAGGATTACATCCATGGAGATCAGCAGGCTTCAGCTGGGCAGATATGGGACTCCTGTTCAGGAGCATTCGGAGCATCCTGAGTATGGGATGGGATGGGATGAGATCACAGTCACCCTCCTCGAGACACAACCTGGGGCTCGCAGCCCATGTGTGGGGAGCACGTGAAGGAGAAAGGGGGGTCAGGCACAGATGGGGAACACTCAGCTCTGGAAGGCTCCATTCACCCAGTTTCAGGTGCCTGCTGCATGGAATGAGCACGAGACCTTCACCCAGCAGGACCAGGTGTTCCTGTGGGGGAATTGGTGTTCCTGGGGACTGGGAGTTTGGGGATTTTGGTGCCCACTCCAATCTGCACATTTCAAACAGGAGCTTTCCTGAACCTTTTTGGGAGCTCTGATGTGAGCTGGTGATGTGCCTGTGATGGGCTGACCACCCCAGGCTCCAGCTTTTGCTTCCAGCTGGAAGTCAGGAAGGCAGAGGAGGAAAAGGAAACAAATAAATGGAGTTAAAACAGAAGAAAACTCATTTGACAGCCTGGGAAGGCAAGTTTTGGGATCTGCTTTGAAGGGAGGTGAAAGCTCTGGAGTACTTGTGACAGCCCCAACACCAATCTCCATTCCAGCAAGGCTTGGCACAAAGTGGCTCCATGCATTTCCCAGCCCTGCTCCAGCAATCTGCTCCCTGGAGGAATCTCCTCATCAATCCAGAGATTTCCATCACGCTGCATTTTAATTTAGCCCAGAGTATATTCTACCACCTGAGATCTGAGCATATTTGGTGTAGGATTTTGTGCTGACACCCAGGAAATGCCAGATGCTCCCTCAGGGAGAGTGAACCAAAACCCTTTTTGTGTTAAGAGTTCAGATAATCAGGATTTATCTCCTCTGGCCCTGGCCACCCCACTGAAGCACCTTCCCAGCTGGGCTGTCAGCCAAGCCACACGTTCCCTTCCAAGCTCCCTAATTCCCATCTGCCCAGTGACCTTCACTGGCCTCAGCCTCTTGGCAACCATCAGGAGTTTAAAGACCTCAGGGATGCCACCTCCTCCCAGCTGGAATTTGTAGGTAAATCAGCTTCTTCTTTCCATGTGCAGCTCTGCACACCACATCCCTTCCCTGCTGCCCTGCACTTCTCTTCTTTCAAGGCAAGCTTAACCAGCCATGCAACACTGACAAAGGGTAAAAATCTATGTCCATCTTCTCATCCTGCAGGGAAAGGGCTCTGCTGGTGCGAGGGGAGTGTCCATCCTATGCTATGTGTGTGGCAGGGCATAGATGGACCTTCAGCCAGGAGGAAAAAGGTCTTCCTGCAGTTTTCTGACACCTTTCAAGGAGCTGTGAACTCCAGAAAGGTTGGATGGAGCAATGGCAATTTTACAAGTTCCTCTCTGGCAGGAGGAGAGCTGGGGCTGCCTCCTCTGCAGAAGCTGAGTTAGACCCCAGCAGTCAGGAAGGATTCTACTGCTCTCAACAACTCCCCGAAATGTTGAAGCCACATGAGGTCGGGTCACTTCGCCCAGGTAACAAGTGATAAAGAGAAAACAGCCTCAAACTGCATCATGTGAAGTTTAGATGGGGTATTAGGGGAAAATTTCTCCACCAAGAGTTGTCAATCCCTGGCACAGGTTGCCCAGAGCAGTTGTGGCTGCCCCTGGATCCCTGGAAGTGTCCAAGGCCAGGTTGGACAGGTCTTGGAGCAACCTGGGATAGTGGAAGGAACAACATGGTTTTGAAGTTCCCTTCCAACCCAAAACATCCTGGGATTCTGTAATTCATATAAAGCAGCTCACCCGTGTGATATTCTGGACTCGGAAGAGCCGGGACACAATGTCCTCATCCGCCACTCCCGAAATGTATTCCACCTCCATGGGGCCATACTGCTGGAGCCCTGGCTCAGGCCAGTACTGCAGGCAGGGCTGTGGAGAGAAGCACAGCTCACCATGACGGGGAATGCAGGCTGGGACACAGGGAAGGGCATCAGGAAATGCCTGTGAAGGGAGCGGCTGGTGCTGGGCCCCAAGGGGCTGCGGGCATGGGGTGGCCCCAGGGTGGGATGGTGGGCCCAGGGTGGGGTGTGGGACCACAATGCCATTTCTCACTCAGCACATCAATGGCTGGAGGATCTCCCAGGTTATTGAGGGATCAGTGATGAAAGGTCAGGCCCACCCCCAGCACTCTCACAGCCCCCTCACACTGCACGGACACAACAGCTGAAACTGCCAGGAATGGACACTGCTGTTCCAGCAGGATGCAGGATGGGCTGTGCCCCAGTTCCAGCACGGACCTGATCCTGCAGTGACAGAGCAGGGCTGGGCTGCTCCCAGTTGGCTCTCAAGCCCTGTTGGCTTTAGGAGCCATCAGCCACCTGCAGTGACAGCAAAGTGGGATGTCAGTGCTCCTCATACCATGGCCAGGACATCCCACCAAGCCAAAGCAATCCCAGCCTGCATCTCTGGGGAGCAACTCCCCCTCCCGTGTCCATCATGGCACTGATGGATAGCTCAGTCGCTGGAGCATAGGTGAGATTGTTTTCACAGTGTGACAGCTGGGAAACCAGCACCAACACAAAATATATGATGTTTGTCACCACACTTTCACAGGGCATTTAGCAACGCAGGCCAGCCACGGCCTGGGCTCAACTGCACGGCAAATGTGTCTCAGGAATAATTGGTTATTAATAGGGGCTATAAATCTCCGAGATCTCTGAGCCTTCCAGACTCAGAACTATAATTTGGATATTAAAACTTCCCTTGGCAAGGCGTAGTTCAAGTGAGGGCTGTACCCTCAAAGTCACCTTTCAGAGCTGCCTGCTGGAAAGGTTGATTTATTACCTGTTGGTCTTACACCAGTAAACATTTAGGATCCAGCTAAATATTGTAACCCAGACATCCCTGAAGAACAGACTCAGGCAGGACTGAGTAATGAGGAAAAATGGCAGAGGGACGGGAAGGGATTCTGTCCCTCTGCCCTGCTCAGGTGAGACCCCCACCTGCAGAGCTCCTCCAACTCGGGGGACATGGACCTGTTGGAGCAACGTCAACACCAATGGAACACCAATGTCAATTTAATGTCAATGCCAACTCAAAGCCAAGGCAACGTCAAAGCCAACACAACGCCAATGCAATACCATTGCAATGTCAGCACCAATGGCAATTTAATGCTAAGGCTAACTCAAAGCCAATGCAAGACCAATGCAACGCCAACACCAACTCAAAGCCATCATTACACCAATGCAAACACAATACAAATGCCAGCACTATGCCAACACAATCTCAGTACAACACCAACACCATGCACCCAGGCTGGGCTGCTGCTCAACACCTCTTTGGCTCCAAGTGGCCAGCTTTGTGCTTACAGGGGACAAATCCTGAGTGCTGCAGACAGTCCCATATCCCCTTGCAGAAGAGAAATTGCTGAGTGAGCAAGGCAAGGGGCTGCAGCGCTTTCAGGGCGATGGGGACAGAGCAAGACAAAGCCAGCTATGAGGCTGGCACAGTCTGCAGGGCAGCAGCACTCACCCAGGCAGAGTTGGACTGGTTGAGCTGGTTGAGCATGACGATGGAGGTGCAGCCGTAGTCATACACCAGCCGCCAGAAGTCAGTGGTGGTGTTCTGCAGCGGGTGCAGGGTGACAATGAAGGCAGCGCTCTTGGTGTAGCTCTGTGGAGAGGAAAGACGAGCACCAGTAAGGACACAGTGTTGACACTGGAGCCACTGTTGTCACACCCCAAAGAACCAGTGCAACCAGGTGAGTGGGACCAAAACCCTCTTCTCCATGCCTGAACAGAGCTGGTCTCCCTGGCACAGCCTCAGTCCCTCTGTGCCCTGGTGATGGGAAGATCCAAATCAGGATGAAAACACCCAAAATTTGCTTTCAGAGGAAAGAGTATTTTGCATAAATAATTAGGGAAAAGATGTCACCTTTGAGCCAAGAACAAGCAGAAACTGTGGCTCCCAGAAGACCCCAGACCTCAGCTCTGCACCCTGGCCCTGACTGGAAGTATCATCCATGGCATCGCCCCCCCCGCACGGTGCCCCACCACCAGGCACCAAGAGCAGCAGAGACAACTACTGACCTGGGCTCAATTTTTTTTGTGGGGAGGAAAGAGAACCCCAAAGAAAAGATCCTAGAGACTGCAAGAAGGAAGTGAGAGGGAAGGAAATTACTGTATCTTTGGTTTGTGCTTTGAACAAGATACATCCCCCTTGGTCATCCTGCAGCTAGTTTGCCAAGGGACAGCTGAGCTCAGCACTGCATCAGGCACACTTAAATTAACACAGTTTGGCTCAAGCCTCTTCAGACACAGAATCAGCACAGCTCTCTGCTAATGGGGGATCCTCTGCCTGCTGCGGAACCTCCTGACTGAGCTCACAGAAATGCCTTTAATGAACCATTCCCCTGGCCCTGTGCATGGGCAGCAGCAAGACCCCAGCACTCAGCAAGAGCTTTCCACCCTCAAGGAACGGCATGAGAGCAGCAGGGGGAAAGAGATTTCACCAGGTGCTGCCCAGGCTGGCCCTGGCACCTTCCTCTTTGGCACAGGTGTAAGTGACAGCAGGGTGTGGAGCAGGGCATGGCTCCACTGGCACCAGCACCACTGACGGGTGGCACAGGCCAAGCTGATCTGACAGATGGACAGACTGACTGAGCAAACCACTTTGGCACTTAAAGAGAATGAGACTTTACTTTTTTTTTTTTTTAACTCGAAGAGGGAAATAGGTTTTATCCCTTCAGCAAGAACTTCATCCAAAGGGCTTTGTCTGTCTATAAAAAATATTTAATTCACTGACCCTTTAGCAGAGATTAAGGGAGGCTCAGTGATGCATAATGATAAAATGGATATGCAAATAGCAAGCAAGCTGGAAACAAAACTCCCATCCCACTACGAGAGCCACTCTGCACCACCAGCAGCTCACTCTGCTTTACAAACTGCATTTGCTGTGGGAGCAGAAATTAGAGAGATGGGATCTGCACAGAGATCCAGCCAGATAAATCACCCACAGCATGGAAAAAATATGGCTTAGCCTGGTGCCAGCACTCAGCTGTGACCAGGAGGGTCTGGGGAAGATGCCTGAGGTGTGGAGGGCTCCGTGCTGCCCATGCAAAGCATTTCAAGGGAAAGGAAGTGGGGCTGGTGATGAATGACCCCACCCCTCAGTGTGGGCTTGGAGCCTGCAGCATCCTCTGCTCTGCTTTGTGATCATCAGCCATTAGGAGATAGCTTTGTCACCACGGGGTCCTTTCTGACTGCACCAGGGGGATGCATGGTGGCTCTGGGAGCAGTTCAGAGCACCCCCAGTTGCATCAGGAGGAGGGGCAGGAGGATCACGGCGGGGCTGGCAGCACAAGGGGGGCTTAATGCTACCAACCCCCTCAAAAGCTTCCTCTCCCTCCCCTGCTCCATTGTCACTGCAAAATCCTGAAGTCCCTCAGTGCCTGGCTCGTGAGAGCAGGAGGAAAGCTCTTGCAAGGTGCTACTGCACAAAAGAAGAGTGCAGCACCCCATTACACCAGTCCCAATCCTTCCCTCCCCTGCACACAGCTGCCATGAGCCTTCCTGCCCTTGTACAAAACAAGGCCATAAATCCAAACTGAGTGAAGTTTTGCCATGAAAAGTTGCCTGAGCCCACAGAAGCAGTCCCTTCCCTTGCCACGGAACACTCACATCAGTTAAGGCAGCATTGATGTAGTTGTTGCTGTCTCCATCCACAGAGATGAGGAAGGGAAGGCATCGGTCGGGCGGCAGGACATCCATGCTGCGGTTGCGCTCCCGGTTGCGGGGCAGGAGCGCGATGCTGCACTCCTCCACATCCAGGTGTGGGGTCACAGAGTTCAGCGTCTGTGGGTACACAGACCCCCCTCAAAGCCCTGCCTTGTCCCAGCAGGGGCGGGCACCAGGAGGGTGAGGACAAGGAGGAGCTGCAGAGGTTTTGGACACTCACCTGGAACTCCTCCCGCAGCTGCGAGGAGTTGCTCTGTGGCTCTATCCTCACCATCTCCTTGTAGGTGGGCTTGAACTCGCTGGCAGGGATGCTGGTCTCCCCACAAAGACAGGCCTCCAGGATGGCATCATGGATGAAGATGTACTGCTCCTTTGGGGAGGGGAGGGGACAGGGCTGAGCCTCCAGAGCTGGCTGGTGACAGCAGCCCCATGTGTCTCCGGCTGTCCCTGACACCCGCTCACCTCTGTCTGTATCATGTTGATCCTCCGCGAGCAGAGGGTCTTCACGCAGTTGTAGATGTCCACGACGCCCTCGCACTCAGCCATGTCCAACATCACATCCAGGACGATGTAACAGCCAGTCCTCCCCGTGCCAGCACTGGGGATGGAGGGGGAAACAGCAAACACATTCCCAGTCTGTGCTGACATCCACACACAGCCCGAAAGGCTGCTGGGCACCAAACAAGGTCTCTGTGGGCAAGGGCTCAACACACAGACCCTGTACCAGGCAACCCCACAGGGCTGCCAAGACCTCACATACCTCAGGAGCCTGGCTTAGCCTTACACACCTGCCCAAACACCCCTGCTGCAGCCCCAAGGGTGTGTGATGGTCAGGCTGTAGATGGGCACCCATGTATGAAGTTCATTTTTAATTTAAGAAAGCAGAACACATGATTTTTGCAACAAAACTGACAACTAAACCATTTAAGTGCCAACAGTCCTCTGGGATCCCAGCCCAAAAGCAGCAAGGAGGGCTCAGCTCTGAGCCCAGGGAGAGCAGAAAGGTTCCCCAGGCATAAGGAGGTCTGAATGCCCCATGGAAGACCCTCAGGGTAAGGCTGAGCCCAGCAGGATGCTCAGAGCCAGCCCAGCAGTAGTGACATCCCAGGCCCTGGCATGGCTGGAGTCATAGACCTACTGTGCCCTGACCCCCCTATGATGTGTCAGGAACAGAATCACAGCCCTGCGCCTTTCCTACAGAGTCTTTTCTAGTGAAATACTAATTTTTGGGGCTGATGAATCACTCACCGTGATTATCAGTGATTACAGGCTACGGGCACTAATCACACTGGCTGTTGAATGAATGCTGATGAGACAGTTGACAGAGAGAAATCAAATAAAAGAATAAAAAAAATTCCTCCCACTCATCAGCTCCTCCTGGTTTGCCCAGTGGAGGAAGAGCCATTAGCCCATCATGTGGGAATGCCTGCTCAGGGCACAGAGAGCCACCAAAGCTGCCCAGATGTGTCACTCATGTCCTCCCAGCTCTGGTGTCCCAGTGGCCGAGCCCTGCTGGGACAGCCCTTGGGTAACCCTGGGAATGGGGCTGTCCTGCTGTCCCCCTGCCTCTCCGTTCAGTCAAGCTGCCCACTGCCATTTCATCCTTGCCCACTGTCACTAGTAACAGGCTGGGGCAGCCCCAAAACAGTGCTGCTCCCTGCTTGTCCCCCTGGACCAGCCCCAGCCCCTCCTCCCTGCTGCCAGCAGCCCAGTGGTGACATTTCAGACAGATGCCATTGCAGAGGGACATCAAGGCCAGGTTGGACAGGGGTTGGAGGAATCTGTACTAGTGGAAGGTGTCCCTGCCCGTGGCAGGGGGATGAGCTTTAGGGTCCCCTTCACCCCACCTGTTCCACGAGCCCTGCCTGCACCTGCAGTGGATGACGACGGGGCCGGCGTCGGGCGGTGTGGACGCTTTCACCCTGCGGATGAAGGCCAGCAGCCCTGTGGCGTGGTAGGGGACACCGTGCTCAGGCCATGACATGAAGTGGAACTGCTTCACCTCGTGCCGAGCCGAGTAACCCCGCTGCAAGGGAAGGATGAGAGGGCAAGGTCACTCAAACACTTGATTTTCTCAGGAATCCACGATTTTGCCAGCTCAGCATCCAGGCAGATGGACCACACACCAGTCACGCACTTGGGCAGCGCCACAGCTCTCCCTTCTTGGCTGCAAGAGGGTTAAAAACCACGAAGGAGAAAAAGGAGGAGGTGGCAGCAGCCTCAGGTCTCTCTGCCCTATAACCAGACAGTAATTTGACATTCCTGTAGATTAAGGGGTAAATTGCACTGGCTCCATCTCCAGTTACCATGCTGCAGAGTGGTGACTACACCTCCAGCCAAGAAGATAGGAATGCATCCTTCACCCCCACCACACTCACATGAAAATTAAACAGTCGCCCACTGTCCAGACGAGGGTGGGACTGAGCCACTCCCCCAAGCACAGGGTGCAGAGCCAGGGAAAAGGCAAAGGAAGCAGCGACTGGTGACCCCATACTGGGTTAAATAAACAGGATACTCCTAAATGCCAAGCTGTAGAGGGTGAGAGGTGCCCAAGGAGGGGTCTCTTCCCTGAGGCAGGGTTGGGCAGGGGCAGGGCCGTACCCTCTCGAGGGTGAAGGTGCGCACAGCGTACTCAGCCAATGTCTCTGAGTCCACCAGCGTGATCTTGATGTCCCCGTACATCTCGGAGTCATCTGGCCAGTACTTGGAACATTTCACCTGCAAGGAGAGCACAGGATGGGAGTTTGGCTCTTCCAGCAGAGCTGGGGCCCGGAGGGATGGGATAGGATCCTTACCCGTCCCACCTCCACCAGCTTGGTGATCATCACGATGCTGGAACAGTGCTCCTGCCACACCATGCGCCAGAAGTCATACACCATCTCCTGCTTGGGCCCTGTCAGACACAGTAAATGCCCCCATGGATGGATAGGCACCAGAAGCAGAAACCAGCCCTGGCAGTGGCCCGATGCCACCATATCCCCACTCCTGCCTCTGAGGCACAAACAGCTCCACAGCACCTCAGAGCCCTTTTCCAAGGCTGTGCAGTGCCAAGGGGAGGCAGGAGGGGTGGGAGCTGCTCCACATTGGACCCCTCCTTTCCTTTCCTGCTCCTGCAAGGCTTAATCCCACCAGGAACAAAACCTGGCTGCTACATCAGGAGCTGAAGAACCACTGGCTGAGAGGGCAAGGCATGACTCACCTTGTGTGGCTATGAAGTGGTTGGACCTGTGGTAGCCCTGCAAGGGAAGCAGAGACATCAGTCCCAGGCTGGGGCACAGACCCTTAGACACTTCCCAGCTACCCAGCTGGTAGAAATTCCCCACAGCCACTGGGCCAGGTTCTGCAAGTCCACTGCAGGAGGAGAAGGTTCAGCAGCCATCCCACACTCAGTACACCCTGGCCTGGGAGGGTGCATCTCCTGCATCCCACAAGAGGCTCATGTAATGCTGAACCCGCACCTCTGGTCTGCACCAAAATCCTTTATCAGTACCTTAAGGGATCCATGAGCTCCAGTCCAGCCACCACACCACTGCCAGGAGAGCCCCATTAGTGACACCCCACTCCACAGCAGCCACCTGGTGCTGAGACAGCCCCACTCCTTTCCTTCATCGCAGCTGTTCAACCCTTAACAAGGGCATGCCAAAGAGCACATTCCAGCCAGGCTACTGCCAGAGGGACTGTGCACCCGGTGTCTCACACCCTGGCCATGGGTCCAGCTGAGTTAAACCACACCACACGCATGGAAGTGGCAGTGGCTTCTCCATCCCCCATGGGTTTTTTCACAGGGGATTTTTGTGGGTCAAATTCAACCCCTTCTCTGAGCACACAGGCCCTGCTTTCCATGCCCCAGTGCTACACAGATCTTGCTTTCCTACTCCCTGGACCATTCCCAGGTTTATGGACACATTTTCCCAGCCTGCTTCTCCCTGATGGTATTTAGACCACACTGCCCAGGCCAAGGCCTGGCAGGAGATGGGAGCAGAGAAGGGAGGAGAGGGGGAACAGTCTACTTACATCTCGGTTAATCCGAATCTTAACGATTCCGTTGGGACACAGATTTGAGAGAAAAAGATCAGAGACATTAGTGAGGCACAGAGCAGAGAGGGGTTAGAGCGCTCGCCCCAGAGCAGGCCATGGAGAGACAGGCAGAAAGGACACAGGGGACACAGACAGGCTGAGGGACACTGCTTGGGCATGGGAATCAGGCCACCACTGACAGACAACACCCTCTGGGCAGGAGGGAAGAATGGGATTTGCTGCTGCTTCCAGGAGCTGGAGCCTTCCTGCACCTGCTTTAGTCTCAGCATCACTGGAAGTGACAGGGGACATCGCTCTTGGGGACACTGCTCTCAGAGGACACCTGGGCAGGGCTCTGCCCAGATTCACACACACCAGCAGGATCGAGGGGTGCCCCAGTGTGAGACCGAAATGGTCCCTTGGTCCTCTCAACCTCTGCATCCCTCACCCAGGGAGAAGGAGATCCACAGTCACATGAACAGGAAGAGGATAGAAAAGCAGAGAGGAAATGAGAAAGAAGGGACAGAGCAGAGCAAGAAGAGATGCAATGAGCAGAAACTGCTGATGAACACAAATCAGGCAGTGTGTTCCAGGGATGCACTGACCAGCCCACCCTGGGCTGGCCAAACTCCTCCAAATGCTGCTGGACAGACCCTGAGATTCCACAGGAAACTCCTGTTGCAACCCAGAGCCCCAAGGATACCAGCCCTGTCCCCACTTACGTCAATGTAGTTGGCGTTGATGTAGTCAGAGTTGGGGTCACCCAGCAGTGGGTGCAGCTTCACACGGTGACGGTCATCTGGGGAACGGGAACAAGGACCCATCAGTGCCTGGTCACCCACTAGGGCACCCTGGGCAATCACTCTGGCCCAGGAATCTGCAGAACACAGGATTCTGAAGCTGTTTGGGGTGTCTAAACCTTTGCTAAAGGCACTCACATGTGGACACATGATCCTGTCTCCCTTTGGTCTTGTCTTTCTTCTTCGAAGCATCCCAGCCTTCAAAGAAGCTCTGTAAGGAAAGGATGGACATCTCAAGCTGAGGGCAGGGCTGTGGGGTCCCCCCTAGGCCCAAAAGCTCCCTGGGGATTATCACAGACAGGGTGGTCCCTCCACCCCAACACCTTGCCACAGCTCCACCTCCACAGCACACTCTGCCAGCTACACACTCCTGCTGCATCCATAAAATAGTCCATTTTCCAGCAAATTACAGACTGCCTATTTTTTTTCAAGGGTTGGTTGTAGTTTTTTTTTCCTAAACCTTCCCAGCTCCTTTCTCTCCCTAGCACAGAACAGGTTTGTGTGTAATAACAGTGACATTCATAGATTGGCGTAAGAGGGGGAAAGTGGAAGGAAATTACATGTTTTCTCCCCTCCCATAATATCTGAGTGCTTTCAAATGACTAGTTCCAAGAACATACAGCAGCTTTTCAAGGAGCACTAATGATTATTGCAAGCCCTGGTCTGTCCAATGTGTGCAAGGGAGGGGGAGAGCTCCTGTTCCTGAAACAGCTGAGAGTAAACAGTAATTTCACTGGGAAATTTCAATCTCTAGACCTGTGGGACACCACGGAGTCAGGAAATGACCCCACTGGCTGTTCTGAGGCAGAGGCTTGTGAAATAACCTGCTCTGTAACGAGTGCTCTGACCAGGCCAGCTGGGATGGACATGATGCTGCCAACAACTCTTGGGAAAGAAATCCCTCCCCTGGCATTACCCTCCCCAGCATCCTCTCCCCAGAGTCTTCATGGTCTTGGAGCTGCCAGATTGCAGAGGATTTGCTTGTCCTTAGGCTACGGTCATGCTTATCACAGGCCAAGTGTGCTTCAGAGCAGAAGGTGACATAGTGATGCCCAGGGGAGGGAAATGGAAAGGAAGGATCAGCCCTGGCCCTTGCAGGAAAGCTGGGATGACATGCTGCAGAGAGGGCTAGCCGGGCTGGTTTGGCTTATCTCAGGGACCTGCTCAAGCTGACAAAAAACCCAGAGCTGCCTGCTCCAGACTCAGGGACACCCCCATGCTGACAATGCCAGCCCAGAGCTGTGAGCTCCAGCTCCCATCCAGAGCTCCAGACCTGCAGCATCCTCTCCTTGCACACAGACCCCATCCATGTCCCCCCTGCCCATCCTACCTCCTACGCACCCTGAGACATGGGCACAAGTTGTCCTCACCTCGTACTCCTGCTTGAAGCCGTAGCCTTCCGCCGTCTTCATCTGGTTGATGTGCTGCAGGAGGTCGGCCACGCGCACAGCCGGGTGCAGCTGCCCCGTGTGGTATGGGGAGCCCTTGCGGCCGCACTGGCGCCGCGGGGAGCCCCCCAGAAGGCTGCTGGACTCGTTGACCACACTGCTGCGCTGGTCACCTGCACAAAGGACGGACAATCAGGGGCTATCAGGGCAGCAAAACCTTGGGCTGCATCCCCATCGCCTCCTCACACCCATAGAGGGGTGGGGGAAACATCCCCAGAAGATGTTGGTGCTGCAGGCCCTATCTGGAGACCACCAGGGGTCCAACCCCAATCCCACTCCCACCCCCTTCATGTTCTCTGCAGCTCCTCCTACACCAGAAAGCAAAAAATTCCCAGTACAGACTTTTACGACCCCAGCAGATCTATTAGAAATCAAAAGGCAAGGCCGTAAGGGGGTAATAACCTCATTTCCCATCGGCTGGAACAATGAGCTCTCATGCAAACAAGCAAGAGCTCCATGCCCAAATATTCACACAAGATCCTGAGCTGAAAAATCACCTTGCCAAAGTCTCCAGCACAGCTTAACAGTTCATTTCCCTCACTGCTAGAGACCAGCACTGGATTCCTCACGCTGCCACAAGTGGAGCTCGCTGCTCTTTGATGGAGAGTCTGTGCGGTATTTACCTGGTTTATGCCCTTGCTTGGTCCTTACCAGCAGAGCCAGGCTAAGATCTCACCCCTGTTTGTCAGGGCAAGTTCCCACACCAGATCCCAAAATCTGGGTTTGCACAAAACCTGATGCTCTGTGCTACTCCCAGAGATGGGCAGGCAGGGACCCATGGAATGGTTTGGGTAGGAAGGGACCTTAAAGCCCATCCACTACCACTCCCTGCCATGGGCAGGAACACCTTCCACTGTGCCCAGGGTGCTCCCAGCCCTGTCCAACCTGGCCTTGGGCACTTTCAGGGATCCAGGGGCAGCCACAGCTTCTCTGGGCACCCTGTGCCAGGGCTTCACCCCCGACAGGGAATTCCTTCCCAATATCCCATCTAACCCTGCCCTCTGGCAGCGGGAACCAACAGGACAACACAGGAGAGTGTCTCCACACCCTATGACCTGACCAATGGGCTCATCAACTGCTGGGATTAATGAGGAATTAATTAATTGCTGGCATTTACAAGGTGCTGTCACAGCCACACGCTGAGGAATCACTTGGGTTTCCATGAGAATTAGTGACTTTCTTTCAAATGCACAGAAACTGAAGTCCGGGGGAGGGGGGGTGGGGGGGGTGGAACAGCCCCCAACCAGTCACCAAGTCATTCATTTCCCTTTGTTAATTAAGGATGTTTGCAGGCAATGGAGACCCTCCCAGCCATGGCAGGCAGCCCGAGCTCCCCAGCTCAGCCCCACCAGCCTTTGAGTTTCAAGCACAGCAACCGAAGAGAAAATACACCTAACCTAGCTCTGTGTATTAAGAGGAGGAAAAGTTTGCCCTCTGGGCTTTAATGATCCATGAGACAATGGTGGGAAGCACATTAATCCCACAGCCGGTGCGGAAGAGCCGCGTGCAGGCAGCATCTTGCAGTTACTGTAACAGATGTTATTAGCATATGGCTGAAACTGGGGCATCCAAAGAGTTATTTTACAACTAAATCAGCATGGAGACACATCCTCCAGTGGGTGTGAAGTTATCAGTCTTCCTCTGATGTGAGCACAGGGGCTCTTTAACCCTTCTAAGCCCAGGCTGCGTGGAGAAGGCTAGGGGAAAGCTTCCAGCCTCAGTGTAAGCCAGGAGGTGGGATTCACTCAGTTCCAGGGGGGTTGCAGCTGGATCCTGAGCCCACAAATGGCCTCAACCTGCCCAGCCACAGATCTTCATGAGAAGATGGAGACCCAGTTCCTCACAAGAACTTCCCCTTCAGCACAGCCTGGATGGTGGCAAAAGCTCCAACACTGATGAAATCCATGCCCTTGGAGATTTACATAGAGCAGGGAAGAGCCTGCTATGCCACACACGCAGTCTAAAACAGATGTAACACTGAGCCTTCAACAGAATCACAGAATATTCTGAGTTCGAAGGGACCCACAGGGACCACTGACTCCACGTCTTGACCCTGCACAGACACCGCGACAATCCCACCCTGTGCCTGAGAGTGTTGTCCAAACACTCCTTGGGCTCTGGCAGGTTGTTTCTGTGATCTTTCGGGGTTATTGGGCACCTTTGCTGTGGCTGGAAGGAAGCAGGGAGATACCAGGGTTCCCATCCTTACCTTGATTGCCACAACTGCGGGATGGGAGCAGGGGGATGCCAGGTTATCACCCTCACCTCTGTTTCCACAGCTGTGGAAGGAGAACGGGAGATGCCAGGTTCCCACTCTCACCTCTGTTTCCGTAGCCATGGGTGTCCATGAAGGACAGCCCCAGGCGCTCATCCTCCTGCAGGGTGCTCTGGTCAGTGAAGCTCCTGTCGATGGCGCTCATCATATGCGTCTTCTCGTGCCGGTAGTTTATGGTGGCTTTGGTCATATTTACAGGTTTCCTGCAGTGGGGAGGAGCAGAAGTGAGCACGGCTCACCATCAGGTGCTCTAAGGCCCTCTCAAAGCTCCTGGGCTCAGATTATTCCAGAGAGCAGGACGGATGATTCGCAGCAGTGTGGTCATCATGCTTTCCTGCTCTGCTGTCCCAAGCCAGTCACAGCTGCATGCGCAGTATCCCTCACTGGCTGCAGCAACTCCAGCTGCTCAACCTCAGTGTCCCCTCCTGTCCCCTGCCCTTCGACAGCCAGGAGTGCTCCTTGGCTGGCTCTCTCCAGCCATCTCCCATCGCATGGATCTGCCCCAGCCCTATTCAGCCCCATTTCTCCAGCCATGACGCCCTGGTCTAATTGAAGGTGTCCCCATCCATGGCAAGAGTTGGAATGAGATGAGCTTTAAGGTCCCTTCCAAGCCATTGAGATTTTCAAGCCATGTCAGGGGCCAAATCCATGCCAAGGGATGGGCTGGACCCCCTGAGTAAACCCATACTCAGTACCCACTGTGGAGGCTTTTCCCCCCATGCAGGGTCTCTATTTAAGACCTAACGAAGACGCTGGGAAATCCCAGTTCTCACTGGGAAATAACCTCACACCCCAAATTCATGTCATTTAGGCAAAGAAACCTGAAGGAATCTTTTTGAGAGGCAGCATCAGGCTTCAAAGCCAGAGCAGTGATTAAACCAGAGGGATGAACAGGAGATCTGAGCCCCTGTCAGCATCATGGTGGGGCTGGAACACTGTAAGGCACTGCTAAAATCCAGAATTCAACTCAGAGTCGCTGACCCTTCCCCTTTACACTGTCTTCTGTCTCTAACAAGCTTGGCAGCATTATTTTCCCTGATCCAAACAGACCCTTAAAATGCACTTGGCAGAGATAAGGACTTGTTTGAGCAGCGGGGTGAGGGGGGCGGCCAGGAGGAGGGGAAAGCAGGAGAATGACAATTACTTACGGGTAATAGGAGTAAGAATAGTAGTTCCTCCTGGCAAGCGTGCAAAGAGAACAGCAGAAATTGCATAAGCACCTTTTCTCCAGCATTGGGAAGGGAGGTTACAGGGCAAGTCAGCTGCCAGAAAATTCAATGCACCATAAAGGAATCAGGCTCCCCTATGGCACCCACAGGTTATTTACTCCGGGCAGGAGCCAGCATCCTGATAGGAGAGCACAAGCACCAGCTCTCAGTGTGACCACACTTGTGGGTGTCCACAGCACCCTTGTCCAAAGGGTTCCTCCATAATTTTTAAGAGTGAACAACAAAGATGTCCCAAATGTAGGGATTTCCCCCAGGCTGCTGGTTAGGGGCCCAGAGGGGGAGATGGGGTTGTAATGTCAGAGATCAGTGCTGGATGAGCCATTCTCAGTGCACCATTTACTAGAGACAAAGGTATTCCAAGGCTGCATTTCCATTCCACCACATCAGTGTTTCTCCAATGGCGAAGTATTCTGGAGAAGATTTATTAGCTCATCCCAGCCTCCCAACAGCCCGAAATTCAGGGCTCTCAGAAGCAGATCTAATTTGTGGCTCTGGTTTATCCTTCAACAGGTTCATCCTGGGGTGCTGAAGCAGAGCTGCTGCTCCTCCTCCTCCTGTCCCACAGCACTGGCAATGGGAATGCAGCAGCCACACTCACAACTTCCTACCCACAGAGTCACCTCTCAAAACACATCAGCACTACTGGCATTTGCTCCATCAGGGAAGGATCCACTGGAGCCACGAGCCAGCCCTGCACCTCAAAGTGTGCAGGGATGCTACAGCCCACCTCTTCCAGCAGCATAAATCTGCAAGGGTCCTTCCAGGGCACACAAAGCCATAAAGAGCTTTGCAGATTTAAAGGGCCAAGGCTCTGCCCTGCTGTTTTTCTCTCCCTCTGGCTGTTCATGTACTTTGTTCCATCCTCCCAAGCCCTGTGTTTAATTGCTGTCCTTTATCCCAGTTCTGAGAGGCCTCCCGGGCCTGGCACTGCCTTGAGCCCTGCACGGAAGAAGCTACTTTTCCAGGACATTGCATCCATGTGAAAAGCAGTGGCCGAATCCCCAGTGCTCCCAGGGATGAGTGTCCCAAAAAGCCCTCACCGTCCTTCCTCCCACCCCATGAGCTCCCCCAGTACAAGCCCACCATGATGGCCACAGCCACATCCATGCTGGATGTGCTCATGCTGGCCTGGCCCAGGCAACAGGGAAGCCCAGAGGCAACATCTCAGCGTAGATCAAGTGGATTTTTGTAATTTTGGGCTCGGGGTGCAAGGCTGCACACCCTGGAGTCCCGTGGCTGTTGTTGGCAGGAAAGAGCTGGTGGGATGGGGACAGCTAGGCTCAGCACTGGTGCAGGGCTTGGGCACAAGCCAGAAGCATTTCCATCCATGCAGGATCACCACAGCAGTACAAAGCCAAGAAGCAGCAGGAAAAGAGGCAAAAGACCAAAAAATATGGGGAAGAGGGACAGTGGAACAAAGCTGCAGAGGGGAAAGGGACATCCCCAGGACTTTGCTGCTTGGCCCCCAGTGTCCCCTGCCGTGCCTGGTGTCACAGAGCACAGGGCCTCTGTGTCCAGTGGGATGCACAGACACACGGAGACACAGCTCGAGGGAGCATCTGGAGCCTGCCCAGCACAGCTGAATCCCCACCAGTAACTCCAGTTAATGCTGGGATGGTGGAGAAGGGTTGAGCTGGGAGGGAGGGATAGATGAAGCACCAGCCCAGGTCCCCTTACCCTTTCCGAATGGCAACGATGATGGCTCCCAGCAGGATAATCAGGACGATGAGCCCCCCGGCACAGATCCCCAGGATCAGACCCATCTCCTCCGAGTGCTGTGACACCTCCAGGGGACGCTTGCTCTCTTTGCAGGCAGCTGCCAGGGGACAAGGACAGGCAGGAGGGGTGGGTGCACAAGGGTGCTGTGAGCACCCACCACACTCCACTCCAGGGGGATTGGCAACATCAGATATGAAAACACTGGGATTCTTCCTATGGGATGCTCGTTTCTCTATGAACACACATTATTCCGCCAAGACGCTACAGAGCTCTGCAGTGCCACACTATGACTGTAGACAAGTCCCTCTTCTCAGTTCCAGTGGAGTGAGACAGTCCCTTTGTACACCTTTCATCACACCCCACATAAGATCATCCATGCCTGGATTCAGCATCCAGCACCACCACTCCAGCCCACCACCTCCACCACAGTAACAGCATTAAGAAGGAAAATTCAACCAAAGATGCCAAAGAGAGTGGAAAACCAAAGAGTGTGGGGTGGGGCTGGAATAACCCATCACATGCAGCTCGACCACCACCAGTGCTGGTCCCAACCCACCAGCACAGCCCCAACCACCAGAGCAGCCGCGGGACCAGAGCCACAGGTGGGATGGGAAAGGGAGGGCTCACCTTTGCGAGCGATCCGGACACAGTTCAGCCGTGTTTCCTACAGAGGTAAAAAAGGGGGGGTCAGTGCTGGATGAGCATCCCAGCAGCTCCACTCCCCCTTCCCGCCCAAGCGAGGCTGGGTGGGCACAGGCCTGGTCCATTGGTGCTTCGGCCCTCAAATTGAGGGAGTCCATGGGTGATTTGTGCTGTAGCACCCAAAGAGCTCCTGGGGACCCACATCCCAAGAGATGCTGCTGAATGACCTGTCCCCAGCATTCCTAGGTTTAGCCAGAGCCACTGCTACTGGCACAGAGGGGATGGCAAAGCTCAAGAGCATGGGAAGACCCAGCAGGTGCAGCCAAGTCACATGTCACCAATGTGCTACCAGCTACAGCTAAAACATTCCCAGGGTGTCATCCAGAGTTTCATGGATTTGTCTTCCATCAGTCAGTTCCAAGCCCCAGTCCTGGTGCTCTGCACCTGCTGCCAAGGTTGCCATGAGGTTCCAGCTCAAGTCTCCAATAGTTTTAACATTTGCAATTTAGGGATGGGTTCAGCTAAAATAATCCATTTTTCCATGCATCCAACTCCTGTTGCAAAATAAAAAGCAACATTTTTGCAGTATTGTCTTCTTCTCCAAACATCCTCCAGTCTCTCAGGACACCAGGCACCAATGCTGCTCCACCCACCCTCAGCCCAAGACCTGCCCATGCCACATGCCCAGGCCAGGGCCAGCCACAGCACTGCTCTCCCTGGGATTTCCAGCTTTTCCCTCTCCTGCTTCTCGCTTCATCTGGCACAAAAACCATGAAAACCCCAGCTACGATCTAGCGTTTTTCCAACATCTGATGGCAGCTGGCATAAATCCATTGCCTCCCAGCAGGAACACAGCATCAGCCACCAGTTATTATCCAGCAGTGCCAAGTGAGCGAGAGCCGAGATCTTCCCTGTCCCTCTCGGCTCAAATTTACAACGCAGCGAGGTGTGAACAATCCTGGAGCAATGAAAAGGACTCAGTAACCACTTTCCAGCAGGATGGAGATGTGCAGGATGAGGATGTTCCTGCGGGTGGGACACGAGCTGCTGGAGCAGGTGATGTCGAGAAGGGTCCCCACAGGGTCCCGGTGGTCCTGCCGGTGACTTGGAGGAATCAGCCCTGGGGATGCAGGGGGTGCAGCTCCACAGAGGAAACCGGCAGCAGCACAGAGGAAAAGGCAACCCGGGAGCTCCCAGCAGTTCTCTGGAGCTAGGACTGGCCATCCTGCCAGCGCTGGGTCCCAGCAATGACACACAGCTCTGGCTGCCCAAACAAACCTTCTCCAACCCAGGAGCAGCCCCAGGAATGGAGTCTCCCCTGCACTGGTGCTTGTTGGTGTCCTGGTTAGTACTACAGTGGGTGGAGGAAATTAGGCTACTCCACCCTCAGCATCAGCAGAGAGATAAGGACAGGCACCACCCAGGGATGCTGGAGCAGGACACCCACCCATGCCATAAGGGTGGCCTGGAGCACCAACTGCCCCCTGGCAGGACATCAGGGGTGAACCCAGAGGGTGACCTAAAAGTAGTCCCATTTTTACCAACCCTCAGACCCCAGACCTGCCTTTACCTGGTCCAACCCCTGGCTGGAGCACAGTGCCAGGGCTACTCACCCCTTTGAGGTTGCTCATGGCCTGGAAGTAGATGAGATAGGCCTTCTTGGGCTCCAAGGGTGGGTTCCAGTAGCCACTGTAGGTCTGGTTGTCCCCCACAGTGAAGGGCTTGGCCTCGGTGAGGCTGCTGGCAGGCAGCTCTGCCCCGAAGTAGTGCACGGAGCCGCGGGACACAGCATCGTCAAAGGTGAGCGGCACTGGGAAGCACTCCTGCCCCCCCAGCTCCCGTTTCAGCTTCTTGGGCCGGTCCTCCTCCACGATCACCTGATAGGTGCTGGTGAGGGCCAGGCACGGGTTAGCTTTGGGAAGAACAGTTCTGCCCTTCCTTGGACCCCGCTCTTTCACACCCTGTTTCGGGGTCTTACCCTCTTGCAGCCCCAACCTACCTGATGGGAGCCCCTCTGCCCTGGGCCGGCCGCAGCAGTACCGTGATGGTGCTCTCTGACTCGCTCAGCGGAGATGGCATGTCCCCGTAGTCAAAGGTGGGAGCTGCAACGGGAGCTGGGGTGAGTCCCGGGGCCCCCCTGGGTTAGGGGGAAACTGAGGCATGAGCAGCTTTGCCCAGGGCAAAGTATCACCTAGTGGCGTAATATGAATTATT
The DNA here is from genome assembly GCA_013399915.1 of Illadopsis cleaveri. NCBI lineage: Eukaryota > Metazoa > Chordata > Aves > Passeriformes > Timaliidae > Illadopsis > Illadopsis cleaveri. Next base: position 187,135 of record VXBB01012519.1, read on the forward strand.
GCAAATAAAGAAAAGAACCTCTCCAAGGAGTGGAGAGAGGACCCCTGGGTGTGCACAAGGGAGGTTACCAACATCAGTCCAGCAGAGGGGAAGAAACCAAGAGTGGGATCCAACCTCAGCAGGACCCGAATGCTCATTTTGAGATGTGCCCAAGAACACCACCACTCAGAATCACTGGCAGTGTGAGCTTCCTCCACTCCAGGGCAGAAGCACACCTGAGCCAGCCTAGCAGCACCCTCAGACCAAGGTGGGGGACCCCCCTCATGCCTGGCATAGCCTTGTGGTCCCCAAACCAACACTGGCAGCCACTGCTTTGTCCCAGTGCCCCCATTCACACTCAGCTCAGCCCAATTCCTGCAGTTAATGCGGTGCCATGGACATGAGCAAAGAGCCCCAAGTACTGCACAGTTTATTAACAAAGGCAAATTAATCTCTTGCTCTGAGAGCTCAGACAGCACCAGTCACCAGCACTGGGCTGGCCAGACTCCCCAGACAGGGACCCACCAGTCTGGGGACTGCCCAGGGGCTCACAGCCCAGCTGCCACCACCAAGAGCATCTTTCTATGGCAGCATCCAGCCATCAAACCACTCCCAGTCACCAAAACCACGGGAGTGAGGCAGAGGCTCCACACCACCATAGGACACCTGAGTGAAGGAGAAGCCCCAGCAGCAGGAATGGTGTGGTAAAACCTACCAGAGATGTTGGTGGTGATCTCAGTGAGTGCCGTCTGGCCAAAGCCCTTGCCGGTGCGGGCACGCACCGAGAACAGGTAGGTGGTGCCGGGGTGGAGGTTGGAGAACACGTGGTAGGTCTCGTTGCGCAACTTGGACACCGTGCGTCGCGGGCCCGGCACGTTCACCGCAGGGTCTGAGGACTCAATGCTCTGGTAGCTGATCTACAAGGACAGGGCACAGCATCACCCATGGCCATAGGAGAGGGGACAGAGCCCAGATTCAGGTGGAGAACAGATTAAAGCAATTAATTCAGAGTGAGGGGACAGTCACAGGGCAGCCTGGAGGCAGCCAGGGACTTTCTGAGGTGCAACAAAAGCAAAGGTTCACTGGAAAAGCCAAAGAGCTCAAGGGTAGCAGCAGCTGCCTCTAATCCCCGTAGCCAACAGCAGAGGTTGTTCCAGACCGCTCCAGCACACAGGACCCTCCCATGTCCCCCAGGTGTCACACCACCAGGACGTACCTCATACTGCGTGATGAGGCCATTGGGCTCCATTGGTTCCTCCCACTTGAGGAATATCATGTCCTCCAGCGGGGTGAAGGTGAGAGACTCGGAGGCTATGCCGCCAGGCACTGGGGAAGGAAACGAGATGTGCTTGGATGCAGCTGGAAATCAGTCTGTAAGGAGAAATCCTCCAGGAAACCCCTCCAGGTGGCTGTGGCAGTTGTGCCCTGTGACCGAGTGTCATGGGTTGAAACAGTATCACCCTGCTAGGACACCAAGCCACCACATTCCCTTTGCCCTGTCACCCGTCTTCAGCATGTGCCAACCAGACAGGGCTGGTGGCTCCTCAGGGAGACACCCAAGGCATCGATACTCCTGGACTCACTGGTGACACTTTGCCATGGGAGGGGGAGGTCTCCACACCACCACAAACCCTGGAAGTACCACTTCCAGCACCTCAGCCCAGGCACCGGCAGCAGCACAGGTGCTCAAGTTTTGCAGCATGACGAAAAGAAATAAATTCCCTTTTCCGCCCTGGAGCCATTAGCATCCTGTGGAGACAGTGCCAGCAAGCAGCAACATCCTCACATCCAGACGGGCTTGATGTGGCCCAGCCTCCCCTCTAATTAACACCACCACAATAATAACTGTAATCACTGACGGCAATCAGCGGTGCCAGGATCAATATCCGCTCCCTTATGATAGATTTCTCCACCCGAGGCGGTCAGCAAGGAAAGGCAAGGCAATGGCTCGGGAAGGCACCAGCAGCATCCCCCACTCCCAAACCTTGCAGGGGACAGCAGCTCTTCTCTCTGATTGGCTTTTTCCACAGCTTTTGTTCGGGTGTAATTACAGGCCGGGAGAGAGGGATCACCTCCTGCGCTTCTCGTGCGGTTTCCACCTGATTTACAAGTTAATTTAATCAGAGGCACTGTGTCCTACACGTGTACACAGGCACTTATTAAATTCAGGAAGAATTACAGAAACCTGTAGGGCAGGAAAGTGTGTACCTACAGAGACTGGTTTTTAATATACCAAACCTACACTATATATAATTATATGTTATTTTCTATTATTATATATAGCCTGCATTATATAGGCAATTACATATTACTTTCTGTTATTATATGTTGTATCATTTTTACTGTCTATAGGATAATTGATATCTCAATATTATAATACCTATATATTCACATATGTAAGTACAGGTATCGTGCTTCCATCCCAGGTTGACAGAAGCAGAGGATGCACACAACAGCTCCCAGGTATGCACATACCCCTCTGCTATCCATATCTGCACACACATTTATTTATGGAATTATATATATTTATCCTGGCTTGCATCGCATGCACCTTGCCTGCACGGGGGAAAACTGACTTCCTGCAGCACCATCACACTGCAGGGCTATTTCCACAGGTCCCTGGGATTGAATTTCATCATTTCATGCACACACAGAATTAAGTCTCCAGCTGTGGGTCACCTGGGTCCATAGAGGACACCGAAACACCAGCTGGACAACCTATGGACGCAGCACACTTTCCTCAGTGTCCTGCCCACCACCCAGCACAGCTTTGCCCAGGGTCCAAGAGGGATGCTGTAAACAACAGCCTTGGTTGGGCCCAGTTACTTGGATTTTCCAGCCCAAAACCAGGGTTTACCACTCGGGATGGGGAGCTGCATCTTTGCACCCCAACAGCAGCCCCAGGGGATGCTTTTGCCAAAACTGGCCTCGTGCCAAAATAAACTACAATTAAGAGTCCTATCATTAATGAGCCTTTGACACCTTGGTTTACTTGCATGGGCAGCTGCTCATACTGCAGTTCCAGGAGCTCAAACCCTCATCATCCTCCCAGGCAGGCTGGGCCAGACGTGAGGAATATCTGCCACATATCCATAGCAGGATATCCATAGATCCATCTCCATGAGACCAAATGTATACATAGCCTCAAGTTCAATCCAAGGGGGAAGCCACCAGCCCCATTTAATTGAGGCACAGGGAAAAGCAGCTGGAGTGATTACTGTATAGCAAAAAGACATCTGGAGCTCCTGTATTAATATTCCATAAGCAAACAGCTGGAGCAGTCACAGCCCAGTGAGAACAACTGGAGCAATTATGGCTGGAAAATAAACCACTGGCAGGGTGGAGCTGGATGCCCCTGCTGGGGCAGGCTCAGGGTTGGGGATGTGGAAAGCACTGGTATGCAGAGGAAGGTGCTGGATTTAGGCTTTGAAGATGAAAAAGGACGTGGAGACACTTTCAGCTCTGCTCCAGCTCTTCAGGTTTTGCTTTCCAACCTGGGAGACAGGAGTGAGCATTGCACACATAATGGCAAGTCCTATGCAGGGAAATTCCATGGCAGGCTTCTCCTCAGGAGTCCTCCGGAGCTCTGGAGCCAGCTCAATCCTTTGCAATCACCAGTTCCTTCACTTTAATTGCCAATTCTTGATGTTAAAAAGTGCTTTGGAGATTAATTTCATTCTTGCTTAACAGATGACTCCGTTGACAGCCAGGGATGCTCCAGCCACACTGAGCTCCCAGCAGTCAGCAATGGGAGAGGCCAGCCCTGGATGTGGCTGTCACTGATGGGTGGCACTGGACACACGGAGTCAGCTCTGTCCTGTAGCTTCTGCCATATCCACTGGATCTACAGAGCCCAGAGTGACTCACGCATTGCTGATGGCATGCTGCAGTCACAGTGAGGGGCAGGTGAAGCTGGATCTGAGAGACCTCTCCAGGAGCCTCAGCATGAGCAGATCCTCAGGGAAAGGCTCGACAGAGCAAGAGATTCCAAGACCAAGAAGTTCTGGATTAATACTGGAGTGTCCATAAAGGATGTCCTCCTGCCAAGGTGACAGGGAACCCAGAAGAGGGCACAGCCAGAACAGGGAAAACAGGAGCAAAGCTGCTTCCAGAAACTGGGGCCTTATCACTGCAGAGCTCTCTGCACAAACCCAAACCCACCCGAGAGCAAACTTCACCATGGAAGAGCACCAGGGAAGCCAAGAAAAGCTGCATCTTGCCCTGGTGAACAGCACTTTCCCAGAAACACAGCAGTGCTGATTTCATCGGCAACCAAGCAGATAAAAGATGCTACCTGAGTGCAAAGCATTAATTGTTTTAATTGCTGTTATGGCTGCCAGGCTTTGGTTCCCAATAACAGGTGAGTGAGGATGACTCGTGCTGAGAGAAGCTGAGTATCAGCCAACTCCCACACCCTCCATTGGACCAGCCATGGGTAAAATTCCACTTCAAGGATGAGGGCAGTGTGTCCACAGTGACATCCTCATCCACTCCCTAAGCCCCCCAGGCATCTCCCTTCCCCAAACACCGTCACTGCCCCTTTCTTTCACCTCCTATTGCACAGCTCTGGGGCTGTGGGATCCTTTTCACTTCCCCATTGGCTCAGGAGATATTGCCATCATGCCCATGGGCCAGGAGCCAGGGATGCACACATGCCACAGGAAACACCTCAGCAGCTCACCAGCTACAGAGTTCCAGTTTTGGGGATGATGCATGTCCCCGAGCAGACTCACCATCCTCATCTGTCTGGAATATCACCTCCTTGCCCTCCTTGCGCCCCTCAGGGTTAGAGAGGATGAGCTTGACGTGGATGTTCTTGTAGGGCAGCAGGTTTTTGATGGTGTAGCGGTTGGCATTCCGCTCCATCTTCACACACTCCTGGAAGGTCTGGTTGTGGCCGCTGCCCACGAAGTAGCGGTAGCACAGGGACATGGTGTACGTGTGGCAGCGGGTCAGGTTGTAGCCCAATGGCTCCCACTGCAATGTCAGCTGTCTGGACTGGATTTCGGAGAAAGCCAGGCCTTTGGGGGCTCGCATGGGCTCTGTGGGGGAACAGAGATGGGGAGAGGTGAGTGAGGAGGCAAACATCTCATGGATTTACGTGTCTTATCAGGGTAAACCTTTGTACAGCACAGGGACAAAAAGCACAAGTGCAGAGACCAACCCCAACTGCAAAACTGGGACCAGCCCCAGCACAGGATGCTGCTGCCCTGCACACAGGGGTGGGGACACCACTGGGGACATCTCTCAGCCACCAACCCTGCAGGGACAGCAGCCCCCACAGGTTCATCCTTCTCTGTGGAGGTGAAGCAGGGTACCAGCCCCACAAGCAGCCCCAGATACCCAGAGAAAGGTGCCTGCACCATGGAAGCCCTCGTGCTGTCATCAAGTCCAAGTGAGGCTCTTGAGACAAGAAGGACCAAGTGCCATCAGTGGGAGGGAGTTTAATCAGCTTTAATTGGAGTGAATGGAGAAGTTAATGAGGGGATGCCTCTGCCAACAGCACATACAGCCTTGGGTTAGCTCCTCTCCTCACCACAGGAAGTTGGGGCTCAGGGTGCCAGGAGAGCTCTCCCATGGATGCCATGGGACTCACCTGCGCACTTGGTGCGGCTGATGAGGGGTGGCCCCGGTTTGCCAGTGCCCCCCTCACCAGGCCGGGTGAGCAAGACACTGATCTCGTACTCCGTGTCAGGGTCCAGGTGCCAGAGCTTGTAAGTCTGCATGTTGACAGCGTGGACCTCCGACCAGGGCCCTGAGGTCATGCGGTACTCGATCTCCTTGCGCACAATGGGGCCATCACCGATGATGGAGTTGGTGTTGAGCTGGATGATGAGGTAGGTGGAGCCAGCCCGGAGCAGCTGGGGTGGGGCGATAGGGGTGGGGGGCTCTGGAAGAGAGCGCAGAAGGGGCAGGTGGAGCATCCCCAGAGCCAGGCCAGTGCTGGCACAACCACAGGTACCACGGGTTTTATTTTATTGTTTACAGGCTGCAGCCAACACATTTCCAGTGTCTCTTCCCACACCAACCCACCACTCAGGCTAGAGAAGAGAACCTTTGGAGTGACCTAACTGTGGCCTTCCAGTATCTGAAGGGGCTACAAAAGAAGACAGAGAGGGACTTTTTACGAGAGCATGTAGTGACTGGACAAAGGGGAATAGTTTCACACTGACAGAGAGTAGGTTTAGATTAGATATCAGGAAAAGATTCTTCCCTGTGAGGGGGAGGAGGCCCTGGCACAGGCTGCCCACAGAAGCTGTGGCTGCCGCATTCCTGGAAGTGTCCAAGGCCAGGCTGGAGAGAGCTCTGAGCAACTTGGTCAAGTGGAAGATGTCCCTTCCCACAGCAGGAGGTGGGACTGCATGAGTTTTAAGGTCCCTTTCAACCCAAACCATTATGGGATTTGTGCTGCAGAGCACAGAACTAACTCAGATTCCCCACCCAGAGGACATGGGAGTTACCCAAGTACAGGAAGGCACCATCCAGTCTTCAAACTTCAGTCTGTGCCCTCCATCACTTTCAGAAGGCTTTAACAGCTGCAATAGGATTTCATCTGATCAAACCTTAATTATCTTTATAAGTCACATAGCCCAGCGTGGTGCTGCACAGTTCCACCATAATTAATTAATTCCCACCTACTGCAATCAAAAATAAATGATCTAAGGCCACCAGGAAAGGGAGTTTCTGGTTTTATGCTGCACAGTCCACATTAAGCAACTTGTCCACGGTGAGAAACTGCAATCCCAGTGTCCTGGGCATCCCACCTTCCTCTGCACACAGCGGAGCAGGAGTGGCCCATCCATGACCCAGAGTGGCCAAGGGCAGCTCACCTACCTTTGACAATGAGCTCGGCGAAGTTGGAGACGCCAGCGCCGCGGGCAGACTGGGTGACACAGCGGTACAGGTCCTGCTCCGCCTTGGACACCACGTCCAGCTGGAACGTGGCCAGGAAGCGCCGGTGGCTGATGTGTTTCACCGAGGCGGCAGGGACCACCTCACCGCTCTGCCTCTGCCCAAGGGACACACATGGTGTCATGAGGGGCATCGCGGCACCTCTGGAGCCACCACAGGTGTCCCCAAATGATGTCTGCTTAAAAGCAGGGGGACTGCCCTTTTCCTGCCATGTCCAGCAGGGTTTTCTCCCACAGGAAAGCTGTGTGCGGGGCTGGCTGTGGCGGTTTCATCACCACCATCCCTCACCTGCATGAGGAAGCGCTCAGCCTCGGCAGCCTTGCCAGCAGCCACGCACTGGAAGGTGGCGTTTTGTCCCGCATTCACCTCCACATCGCCAAGGCGGGAGAAATGGGGCGCTTTCGCTGCCGAGGGACAAAGTGAGAGGTGAGGAAGAACCTGAGCTCCGCAGCAGCATACCCACGGCAGCACTGCTGCAAAAAATCCCTCCACATCCATAAACCCACCCAGGATGTCAGGGCAGTGCCAAGCTCTGGACAGGCCCAATGCCCACCCTCCCAGCCTGGCTCTGAGTGAGGTATGTGTTCCTGTCCCCACAGAATGAGCCAGTGTCCCAGGGAGGGATGAGCTTTTCTCTCCAGCACACAGCAGTACTGGTGCCAGATGCAGGGTATGGGACTGATAGAGGGTGATCCCAAGAGCCAATGTGTTGGGACTGTCTGGGATTTTGGGTTGCCACCAGCCCGGGTAGCCCCTCTTGGTGGGGACACTCAGGCCTCATGTTCAGTCTGTGCTTTTCCAAGATTTTATAAAAACTAAAGCAATGTTGGAGCTGGTGGGGATAGGGACGGAGATGCAAAAAAGGAGCCAGCAGGCTGCACCCTGGCATTAGGCCCTCTGCTCTCCCCAAGACCATCCCAGTGGACACCAGCTCCAAGCCCTGCAGCTCAGCCCAGCAACATCCCCCCCTCAGGGCCCATCCCATGGCACTCACAGCACGGATAATTCAGGAGCAAAATGTCATCCAGGCCCAGGTACCCCCTGCGCTCACTGGAAACCACCGCCTCGAAGAGCACCTGCGGCACCAAACAGGGGTCACCCGTGGCCACAGGGTCCAGGCTGGGGTGAGGGGGGGCTGCTGGGCCTCACCTGATACTCGCTGGGCCAGAAGAGGCTGACCGCCAGCTCTGCCTGGTGCCACTGGCGGCCGTGCGAGCCGGACGCATTCCAGACGGCGCTGCCCACCAGGCCCCCGGTGACCCGGACGTAGGCACTGAGGGTGCCGGGGCTGTGGCCGTCCCGGCTGAACATGAAGTAGCTGAACTGGAGGCAGTGGGTGTCATTCTCACTCAGTGCCTGGAAGAGCAGGTGAGCCTTCTGACCTGGGGTGTGCTGAGAGGAGTTCACCATCAGGTAGGAGCCTGTGGATCATTTACCATAAAAAGCAGAGACACCTTGTAGACAACTGAAGTTTTAGTCCCCTCTACAATTTAAAGACAGCTCCACATTATGTGACAGTAATGATTAAAACTGGCCTGAGGGTTGTGTTTGATTTTAGCCACCTTATAGAATCATAGAATGGTTTGGGTAGGCACGGTGGGGAGAAGGGGAGAGAGTGGAGTAACTACGAAAATGGTGAAGGGTCTGGAGGGACCATACAGGGAGTGGCTGAGGGCACTTGGTGTGTTCAGCTGGAGCAAAGGACACTGACAGCAGAGCTCATCAGGAGCTACAGCTCCTCCCAAGGGGCATCTCTGATCTCTGCTCCCTGGGACAGCGACAGGAGCCAGGGAATGGCTGGAGCTGGGCCAGGGCAGGCTCAGGCTGCAGATCAGGGAAAGGTTCTTCCCCAGAGGGTGCTGGGCACTGCCCAGGCTCCCTAGGGAATGGGCACGGCCCCAAGGCTGCCAGAGCTCCAGGAATGCTCAGGCTGGGATTGTTGGAGGGTCTGGGCAGGGCCTGGGGTTGGACTCAATGATCCCTGTGGGTCCCTCCCAACTAAGGAGATTCTATGATTCTAATCCCCCTGTTCCACCTCTCCTGAGCTTTGCCAGCAGGCATACAGAAGATGGAGGATGTGGGACCACAAAGATTCCCATGTCCCCCAGGGCACTGGTCCATGACAGCCCGTGAGGCTGTGCAGGGCAGGAGGGACCTGGGATGGAGTCTGGGGCAGATG
>VXBB01012519.1:197503-218268 GCA_013399915.1 Illadopsis cleaveri
CATCAGGTAGGAGCCTGTGGATCATTTACCATAAAAAGCAGAGACACCTTGTAGACAACTGAAGTTTTAGTCCCCTCTACAATTAAAAGACAGCTCCACATTATGTGACAGTAATGATTAAAACTGGCCTGAGGGTTGTGTTTGATTTTAGCCACCTTATAGAATCATAGAATGGTTTGGGTAGGCACGGTGGGGAGAAGGGGAGAGAGTGGAGTAACTACGAAAATGGTGAAGGGTCTGGAGGGACCATACAGGGAGTGGCTGAGGGCACTTGGTGTGTTCAGCTGGAGCAAAGGACACTGACAGCAGAGCTCATCAGGAGCTACAGCTCCTCCCAAGGGGCATCTCTGATCTCTGCTCCCTGGGACAGCGACAGGAGCCAGGGAATGGCTGGGGGTGGGGCAGGGCAGGCTNGGAAAGGTTCTTCCCCAGAGGGTGCTGGGCACTGCCCAGGCTCCCTAGGGAATGGGCACGGCCCCAAGGCTGCCAGAGCTCCAGGAATGCTCAGGCTGGGATTGTTGGAGGGTCTGGGCAGGGCCTGGGGTTGGACTCAATGATCCCTGTGGGTCCCTCCCAACTAAGGAGATTCTATGATTCTAATCCCCCTGTTCCACCTCTCCTGAGCTTTGCCAGCAGGCATACAGAAGATGGAGGATGTGGGACCACAAAGATTCCCATGTCCCCCAGGGCACTGGTCCATGACAGCCCGTGAGGCTGTGCAGGGCAGGAGGGACCTGGGATGGAGTCTGGGGCAGATGCCTTTTGGGCAGCAGCAGGACACCGCAGTGGGACCTGGCTGCTGGGTGAGGAGGGGAGGATCAGAACTGCTGTCTCCCCCAGGCACCGGGGTCAGGAAAGGCTCTGATGTCACCCTCCTTTAACTCTCACAGCTTTGGTTGCATCAATCCCCCTCCCCAGCCGGGCCCCAGCTGTTTAACTACATTCCAGATCCTTGTATCATTTACCATGCAATTGTCACCACATTTAAACTGTGCTCAGCAGATACTCGCAGGGGGAAAACCTCATTGGCTTAACCAGCAGCAACAGCATCCCAGCTCTTGGGGATGCCTGGGATGTCACTCCCAGATCTGCCTCACCAACAGCAGCTGTTGAGATCCCACCTCCCACCACCCAACATCACCAGCAGCAAAACAAAGAGCCCCAGCATTGCCTTGAAGCCATACTTATAGGGCAGGCAGGATGACAATCCCAAAGGGGATCCCAAAGGCAGCATCGTTCCCTGTCCTGCATGCTCCAACCCAGGCAGTCTGGAGCAGGAGGGGGATGCAGGAGTCCCAGCTCTTCGTGGCAGCTCCCAGAGCTGTCCATCATAGCCATGAGGCTGGCACACAGGATGGATGGGATACAGGATGGATGGGAAGCTGCCCCACCAAATCCTCCCCCTCACCGAAGGCAAGGGGATTATTAATCTCCATTTTAATACCAGCAGAAGCTGTAAGTAACAAAGCTGGGCCATTTATTCAAGCCTACCATTGTTTTCCTGACAGTCAGTGCTTTGTTATTAATTAATTCTAAACTCAGGCACTTTCCTCCCATCAACTCCCACTGAGCAGCTCCAAGAAAAGCCTAAGGAAGGTGAAGGGGAATTGTAGAGAGCACCCAGCCATCTCCCTGCAGCACTTGGGATCGCAGGGGGCACCCATCCATGCACATGCAGCATTTGGGATCACAGGGGGCTTGGGACCTGCACCTGCGGGGACCCCAAAACACCCTGGGGGTCACAGCACCAGCTGGGGAGACATGGTGCCAGTACTACACACATCTCCCAGCACATCCTTCAGGGACAGGAGCTGGAACAAGGGAAAGAAATCCCTAAAAGGGAAATTTTCACCACACCACTGACCCGTGTTGGCTGCCTGGCCCTGCCAGCCCCTTGGGGTGGCTACTCAGGGTGAAATAAAACGATGACAATTTATTTCCTCGGAGTCCAGCACAGCTCGTTTCACCCACTGAGGGGAAGCTACTGTGTCCATGCTCCTCTTTTTTCTCCTCTCGTTTCCCCCAGCAAAATTACTTCTGCTCTAATGAGATCAGCTCCATTTGGTCCAGGCAACAGCAGAGTGCAGAGAGACCATTGACCCACCCCATGCCAGGGGACATCTCTCAAAAGCCACCTCATTAATGAATGGGCTCTCGTTAACAAACACAGGCCCTTCCTCTGCCCTCCCTTTACAAACAAAAAGCCACAGGACCAAAATAAAGAGGCCAAGACTAAAATTAAACCAGTGATGAGTTATTTTAAAAGACAGAGAATGCCCCTAAGGTCACCTGGGAGCAGGGATGCACCTGAGCATCCCTCATTGGGCAGGGCTTCCCACACACTATTTTCCCCTCTTAATTTTCTTCCTGGTATTGCAGCATTGGAAAAAGCAGGTTCCAACCCCTCGCTTTTGTGTTATTTTTATCCTCCTCTGCTGTAAATATCTGGCATTAGCCCGAAGCCCAAGGTGTGGGCTGGGTTTCTTTTATAAATATAAGAGAAGCAGAGGTACTTTAAACTGCCAGAGGGCAGGGTCAGATGGGATACTGGGAAGGGATTGTTCCCCGTGAGGATGGGGAGGGCCTGGCACAGGGTGCCCAGAGAAGCCATGGCTGCCCCATCCCTCGAAGTTCCCAAGGCCAGTTGAAGCCCCATTTGCCCAATGGGAAGGGGCAGCTCTTCCCATCATGCTTCCCATCCCAAGGGTCCTGCCTGCCACTGCATCCCTCCAGGAAAAATCCAAACAGCCCTGCAAGACGAGGTGGGAAGAATCCACACCCCCTGCTTCCCTGTCTCAATGAGTTTTTCCTCCTACAAAATCTCCGAGAGATAAAAATAAAGAAAACCTTCCAACAGCTATTAAAAGGCAGGGAAGGCAGGCAGGATGACAAGGAGAGGGCAGCACTGCCAGACAAGAGGTGCCAGGGGACCAAGTCTGAGCACTGCAGCATCTGTCTCCAGGAATTGCAACTGGAAGACAAAGCTGACTTGTGCTGGATCCTTCTCCATGTTAGAGCCGGCACAGGAATCAGGGAACTACTCCCCAGTTTGGTGCTAAGCATCTCCCAAGGCAGCCCCAGCACAAAGGGCTGATCTCCCACCACCACGGGGTCCTTGGATGCACTCCAGCAACTCCCATGGGAGCAAACAATCAGGCTTCATTGTTCAAGGGTTTTATGGATGCACAGCAGGAGCTGATTGGGAAGCAGTGCTGGAGCTGAGAGCCGAAGGAGCAACTCCTTGGATGGGATGGGGATGCATCAGAGCTCTTCAGGGTGGGGAACACAGCTCAGTCCCCCCCAGCACAGGGACAGGGTTGTGCAGAGACACAGCAGGTCCATGCACCGATGAATAGGGGGTTTCCTAATGTCAGTGAATTTGGAAGGAAAATCTAGGAAAAAGCACATTTGAGGAAAAAACCCACCCACAAATATGTTGTTTTAGTATTTTGAGTGAGAGACCTTAGAGCCCCTTTAAGTGCCAAAAGAGACTCCAGGAAAGCTGGAGAGGGACTTGGGACAAGGCATGGAGGGACAGGACAACAGGGAATGGCTTCTCACTGCCAGAGGGCAGGGATGGATGGGAGATTGGGAAGGAATTCTTCTCTGAGAGGGTAGGGAGGCTCTGGCAAAGGGTACCCAGAGAAGCTGTGGCTGCCCCTGGGTCCCTGGCACTGTCCAAAGCCAGGCTGGACAGGGCTTGGAGCACCCTGGGACAGTGGAAGGTGCCCCTGCCCATGGCAGGAGGTGAGACTGGATGAGTTTTAAGGTCCCTTCCAACCCAAGCCAGTCTGGGATTGCAGGCTCATACCTGCCTTACCCAGCTCCCTGCAGCTGCTCCTTTAAAGACAGAACAATAAAGAAATGAAAAAAAAAAAAATCACAATTGCAACATGTGAGAAACCCATCCATCATCTTCAGGTGAAAGAGAGACAAGTCAAGAGAAAGGATGTTTGGTCCAAACCAAACAAGAGGAGAGTGGGATGGAAAGGTAGCAGCAGGTGGCCAGCAGCCAGCACTGGCTCCAATAAATCCTACACTCCTTGAAGCTGGCTGATCTACAATAAAAACTCATTTTAATCTGAGACCACGAGACTGCTTTGGGAAGTGCTCCCTGGAGAGGCCCTGGCACTGTGAAATCCCTTTGATCCCCTGAGTTGCTGCAAGGACCAAGGGGGTGATGGGGCTGCAGGAGCCTCATGCACAGCCCCCCACCCAAAATGGGTAAAACCACCCAAGGGTGGTGCAGGGCCCCTGCACACCCCTGGTGCCTCAAGACCATGAGCAAACAGCATCTGTGTGGTCATAGGGGAGCTACAGGAAGAAGCATCCTCTTCCCAGGGTAACACTGCAATGTTCACACCACCCAACCTGAGATGTCACACCCACTTCCCCATCAATCCTGGAGTTTATTCCTTAAACTCTTTGCATTTCTTTAAGCCACCATCTCCTGCTAACCCACTTTTTTTCCCCAAGTAGGGAGAGAAGCCACATTCCACCCAACCCTCCAGACCCCTGCAAGCCTTCAGGCTTTAAACTCAGGCAGTTCACTGTAGATTTTAAATTACAGCTGAATATTGAGCAAAAAACTCAATTAATTACAGGTTTCAGACTCTCCATCATGAACCACCTCAACCCCCAGCTCTGCTTTCCCCAGGAAACTCCCCCTCCCCCGACACACATCAATTAGGACAGCTCAGTTTAAAGCAAATACTTGGAAAAATCATCAAGGGCGGAGCAGGGATCCATCAGCAGATCTCTGGGGGTTATTTGCCCTCATCCAGCACATGCCAGGATGGAAGGAAAAGGTGACGGGGAAAGGTAATGGCAGAGGAGAGTTAGTGGAGGGGGAAAGCCAAATCAAGGCCTTTGATGAACAACGCACAAGATAAACAGCTGAAGGCAGGACGGAACAGTAAAGAGTTTCCTATAAAGTGGGTTATATTTTAATGAACAGAAAAGGTTATTTTTACTGATGAGCTCCAAACAAGTTCTCCTATCTTTCTGCCCATTCTCAGCACAGGACTTGGCCTTCAGGATCAGGCAGGAGCCAGCAGTCCCAAAAACAAAGAGTATCCAAAGTCCAGTGAACCTCACTGAGCAAATGGGTTCAGGGATGACTCAAGGGGGTCACAGCAGGACAGACCTCAGAGCAGGGAACGAACAAAGCCCCCAAATGCATCCAAGCATGGTGCCCACACCATCCTCATGGAGAGGGGAGATCCTCACAGCTGCCTGGCTGGCTCTGCTCCCCCAGCCTGGCCACCAGAGAGGACATGGACCCAGAAAATAACAAAAAATGGTTTAAAACCAATGAGATTTTTTTAAAAGTCCATTTTCATCTTCTTCCTTACCATCTCCAAGACTTTGGAGATGCCTTCAACTCACAAGCCCTTCCTCACACTTGAAAAAGCCAAAAACATGGTTTTTTTCCCATTTCCCATGTAACCAGGGAGAAGCTAAGTCTAAAAAACTGTAGGAATTAAACCAGGAGGAGCCACATAGTCCAGCCCTGGGGTAAAGGACACATAGGCAGGGTAGGGACAGAGGCTCCCAGGGACACGGGGGGACCCCAGGACTCACCATGAGGCAGGTCAGGTGTCAGGTGAGGCATCAGATAACTGCGGAGGAGCTCCCAGTCGAAGTCATCGTCCTCACCCTGGCTGTACTCACACTGGTTGGGGTCACTGTCCTCCTCAAAGGTGCAGCCAGCTGTGGGGACAGACCCATCAGCCCGAGACCCCAGAGTAGCCGCTCCCTCCCCAAACGCCCAACAGGACAGTGTGATGCCCCTGGAATGCTGAGGGACTCCAGGCAATCCCCAAGGGCACCATGAGCAGGAGTCTGATCCTGGGTGCTGCCAGGGCCCCACAGCTCCTGTGCAGCTCCACCAGTGACACGAGCTGGCATGTCTCAGGTCCTGGGGAGGCATCAGCAACAGGAGCAGGACGCAGCTCCCAGCTTTGCTTTTCGAGGGTCGGTAACACAAGGCATTTCCCCCAAGAAAGAGCATTCGGCTGTGGTGGCCACACAAAATTCCTGCTTTGATCCCAACTTTCCACCTGCAGATTGGGCTCTTGGGAGTCTCTCCATGGCCTGATGAGTGTGGCAGTTCTGAGCCAGGACCTCCAATCCCCCTGAACACAGCCCTGACCCCCACCCCCACTTGGCACTGCTGAGTCCTTGTGGCAGTTGTATTTTATTACAGATTTATCTCCTGGGGGTCTGAGGGTGTTTACACAGCACCTCCCTGGTCCACAGCATGCTCGGCTGAGCATGGAGAAGTGGAGCAAATGCCAAAAGGCCACTTGTTCCCATGGGAGGTGACACAGAGAGAGCCCCCTCATCCCGCATCCAGCCCCCTCCCATGATCCCACATTACAGTCCTCCCCCACTTCCCAGCTCCCCCATCCAGCCCTCCAATCATCCCACATCCATCCAACCCTGGAGCTCAGGTCGGCTTTGCCGTGGGGCCACTGGGGGCTGGTTGGTTCACACTGCCCCATTGTCCCATTAAACCCACGATTACAGAGACCAGGGCACAGCGCTAATTAACAGGACCTGGGCTGACGAGGGGCCCCAGGAAGCCCTGAGCAAGCGGAATGAACAAAGGCAAATATCCCCTAATGGGCTGGCAGGAAAACAGAGCTGGGCCAAGGGATTATTTCCACTGTTTTCTTCCTATTTTATCCCAAATTACATCAGTAATTCCCCCCGCTACCCAGGGATTTGGCAGTTAATGGCCTCACTGCCAGCACGGGTTGTGCTTGCCTGTGCTCAGGGATGCTTGGATGCAACACTTAGTCAAACATGAGTCCAAACATTGGGAAAAAAGCCCATAAGATGCCCAGGAAATTTCAATTCCCAACTCTTTCATATATAAGAAGACATTTGTGGCTTTTTTCGCCCCTTCGCACTCATTTTTTAAAGCACGAGGGCACATTCCAGCTCCATCACCAACTGTTTCTTCCTCTCAGAGCCACAAGAAACTTCTTTTTAAAAACTGAAAGCAAATTCTCTCCTATGCATATGTCTGGAGGCACTGAGACATCACAGCTTTCTTAAAGCCCTTCCCGAAATGGAGCGTCTGCCCAGCCCACGTGCGGATGCGCCCCCGCACCACAGCCCCTGGTCCTCAGCTCTCACCACGAGATGTGTCGGATTTTAGAGTCTGGAACTTGGCTGCACTTTCCAACGGGAGGAAAAGCACAAATCTGTCAAAATTTTCCAGGAAGGAAGGAAAATAAAGTAAATTTCAAAATAAAACAGTGTCAGAGAATAAGTGCCAAGTGATTTAAAAGAAAAAAAAGCCCAAGTGTTTCTTTCCAAGATCTGCTGAGCGGGATATTCTGGGAGGCAGAAATTTGTTCTTGGGGGATTATTTTTTGGCCTGAGAAACCAGAGCAGAGACAAACAATGTTTCAGGCTGGCAGAGCCCCATTTCCCAGGGAAAAGTGACTCCTTCACCCCCAGTAAACTATTCCCAGCTGATGAAAACATCATGAGATATTTATCCTCCTCCTGGACTGCAGCCCCCCACCCAAATCCCACTGCCATCCCCAGCACAGCCACTGCCATCAACCCATGGCTCCATCACCCCACGACTGCATCCTCAGCCACCCACAAGAGCCTGGTCTCCAGAAGCTTAAAATGCAATTACAGAGCAGATATTGTGCTGGCTGAGCTGATCCATCTCCCTCCTTCGGACAGGTTTATTGCCATGGCTTTTCCCAGCACAAGCCCTCCCTCTCATCCACAAAATGAAGGCTGTTCCACTGGCCACTCCATTTCCCTGACTAATTTATCCATGATTTGTACACACAGGAAAAAAAGCCAAAGGGTTTCACAGACCCTTGGTTTCCATGAGTTATGGGATGCTTCTGGCACCATCTCTCCCCAGCCAAGGACAGGGCTGGGAGAAACTCGACCTCCAGCAGGTTCTCCCTCCTCATCACAAGATTAAGAGCATAAAATTAACACCTGAGCAATTAAATGCCAACAGCCCAACTCCACAGGGCGTGGCTCCAGCAGCTGTGGAAAGTCAGAGAGGGGAAACCCAGAGCAACCTGCAAAAATTTAATGTTTCATAACAACGTTTGCAAGGAGGGCAGGGAGGCTGCAACCCAAAACATCCGCCGGCAGCAGTGGGAGGGTTAGTGCATCCCAAGGGCAGCAGGACAGGGACTGTAGGAGTTGGGTGAGACTGCTCTGGGTATTGATACACCCTAAAAACAAACCAAGGAGCCCCCAGTTCCCTGAGCTGGCTCCAGGCCATGGCGACAGCAGCTCCGGGTGCAGAGGTGAAGGCAGCGCGCGCAGGAGGTGTGATCCCACCGTGACAGCAACTAAAAATACTGCAGGGAGCTGGGGGTCTGCCCCCGGGTGTGGGATGTGTCCCAGACACAGCCTGAACACCTCAAAGCTGCCTACACCACCTGAACACAGAGCCTGTCCCATGCACGAGAGGCAGCCTGTGCCAAGAATGAGATGTGCCCCGTCAAACAACCCACACAAAAACCCTGTAGCATCACAGCGTTCCTGGGCAGAGGGGAGAGAGGTCTGAGCACTAACATGGGGGTTTAACACCAGATGGACCAGTTTTTAAAAAAGAAAGAAAAAGGTGGTTTGAGAGATTTGCTAAGGAGATGGGACCAGTGCTGCACAGCCTCCTCCAGCTACTGCTGCCACCTCCATGGATCCACTACATGCCCAGGCAGAAGGAAGCACAGAGACAGGCACAAATGTAGAATTTAAACACCAGATGAAGCAAAACTGTTTGAAAGAAAACAAAAAAAGGTGGCTTGAGGGGTTTGTCAGGGAACCTGTCAGCAGGCTTCGCATCCCCATGGGTACCACTGCAGCACCAGGGCATGCTGAGAGAGCAGAGACATGGGCACCAACATGGGGGTTAAACACCAGGTGGACTAAATTTTTTTAAAAAGAAAGAAAAGTAGGTGGCTTAATGGATTCACAACGAAGAAGAGCACCACTGCCACTCAGCATCCCTTGGGAACCCCTGCCACCCAGCATCCCCCTCTACAGCGATGGAGAGGAGGAAATCTGGGGTGGGGGTGGGGAGGGACTAGTGATTCACAAAGAAGAGGGAGGAAAAGAAAGACCAAACAGCCAAGTACAAAGGACAGAATCTAATTAATTCTCTGCGGCCACCGAGGAATGTGGCTGCCTGCCCACAGCCCACCCCGCGCTCTTTCATCCACAGAGTCTACGCTGCTCTCGCTTCAAAGTTAATTACACACTTAAACCTTTCCTGTTTAACCTCCTGCACCATGGGACATGATCCATGGCTTCTCCTGCCTTTTATTGAGCAGCCTTGAGAAGGCTCCTGTGCCAAAGGGCAGCCCAGCACCATCCAGGATTGGGATCACAGCCCAGCACCATCAGGAATTGCAGGATTGGGACCACAGCCCAGAACCATCCAGGACAGCAGGACTGTGCTCTCCCCCACTCAAGACCCTCTAGGGTATCATCTGATGGGAATCATACACCAATAATGTCCCAAAACGGGGACAGGGGTTTTGAAAAATGGATTCATACCAAAACTTTAAGAAGTGCTGCTTCCCCAGAGCTAAAAATACAGTACAGCCACCCAGGACATGCAGTCTTGATGGGAAAAAGCCCATTTTGCTCCTACCCTGGCTTAACCAGGACTGGATCAGCCCCATGGTCATCTCTGGGGTGCAGCATCTCGGGAGCACAAGGCACAGCACCCCCAGGCACAGGCACCAGCCAGGGGAGATAACACTGGTCATCTTTCAGAGTCAAGATAAATTTTTTATTCCTAGCCTTTTCCAGCAGCTCCAGTCCTTCACCCTTCACCCAAAGGAATCCTCAGCAGGAAATGGGGAGGACTCAGGTACCCCACAGGACACATGACACACTGCCCTGGCAGCCAAGTGCAAACACTCTGCAGAGTGAAACCATCATCTGACCACACCGAGATGTGGCAGGGGGTGAACAGAGCTCTCTTGCCATCAAATCCAGAGTGAACCTGCCTCCCAGGAGAAGGGATGGAGGCAGAGGCTTCGCAGTTGCACACCCCCAAACTATCACACCCAAGATCTCTCCTCTTAAGCACACGTGAGGAAGATGCTCTTTGCTTGCACCAAAGGATGAAACTCTTTACACGGGACAAGTGGTCAATGAGCCACTGCAAATGGGGAAACCAAGGCACAGAGGGGATGTGGTGAAGTCCCAGAACATCGGCAGCCCAGGATCACCCCAAGGGTGGCAGAGAGCCCAGGAAGCTGGGTTTGCTGGGATACAGAACCACAGCTCCAGCAGATCCCGGCAAGGTGCCATCCCTTCCCCAGCACCCCCGGAGCGGAGCCAGCCTTCCACCTCCCAGATCCCAGCTGCTATTTAAAGGTGCTTTCCTTGGCACACTCCTACGGGAACGTGCCCTGGGAAGGAAACACTGGGAGTTGCTTCCCTCTGGGTGCCAGCAGACATGGGGGACAGGGGGCACGTTCTGTAACCCATCTAAAATTAGATGCACTTCTCAGCCAGTGAGATCCTGTACACAGCACCCCACAGGCTCCTGGGTGATAAGAGATCCGGGATCATTTCCATCTGCAGGGGGCTCAGATTCCCAGGAGTGGGATGTTACAGGGGCTGGGGCTGTTTGGCACTGAGGAATCCAGCTCAGTGGGAAAATCCAGACAGGGAGAGGGTCCTGTGTACCAGCACCCCAACATCTCACACTGTCCGGGACCCCCACAATGCCGGGTACAATAGCAGCTCCATAGCCAAGCCCAAACACTCCAGGATTTCACTGGGAAAACTTCTTCCAGCCCAAAGGGGAGCTGAATCCCTCCATAGCTGCACTTGGCACATGCAGAGGGCCTGGGGCACTGGCACACCACCAGAAGTGTTTCTTCATCACGCCCCAGAGATGACAACAAACCCCCACCCTGCTCCCCACTTCTCCCAAAGAGAAACTTTTAAGAGAAACATCACTGATTTTTCAGCCCCAATAAAAGCTGATTGGGAGAATATGGAAAGCAGCACCATTAGAATTCTCACCAGTAGTTTGTTTTGGTTCTCCAAATCATTTTAAATATTGTATTTAATAGAAAAATAATTTGCTCAGCTGTAAGAAACATCAATTTTCAACTTGAAGCCATGTATATTAGCCAGAGAAGCTAATGTGTAAACATTAGCAGCTCCAGGAACATGTGGGGTTTGGCCAATTCAATTCCAGGGAGAGAGCAGCCAGATATCAAGAAGGAGATTTGCATAATAAGTCACTTATGCCTGATAACCTCAGTGTTTGGAATACGCAGGACTAGAGAACAATATCCATCTGCTAGCAGCTACAGAAGACAAATCTCCTTTTTCCCCTTTTCTTCCTTTTTCTTTTTTTTTTTTTTAATGGCTGGTAAAGACTCTATGACTTTTACCTGAAGGTCCCCGAGGAGTTGTCAAACCTCCTGCAGCAAGTACCCAGTCCCAGCAGCCTCCAAGGAACCCCAGAGATGGGAGAGAATTGGCAAATCTGGATTCATTACAGACATTTTGAAGCAAATACAACTGGGAAAATACAACTCCGAAGCCTTTGCAATGCTACAGGGATGGCTTGTGCTTGGGCAAGGACCAAGTGTGCTATACATCACTGTGCGGTGAAAATGCATTTAAAAGCAAAGGGGGAATAATTCATCTTGCCAGAATTCTTCCTTGAGGCAAATCCAGTTGCCAACTGCAGTGCCACATGCTCTTAGCTTCAGAGGGATCAGCACTCCTGGTGCTGCATCATCCCGCTGCAGGTGGCACCAGGAATGTCTCCCTGGAGCGCACCTCCCTGGAGATGCTGGGGGACCCAAGCCAGAAGGCTTTAGCTCCATGCCCAGAGGGGATGTGGGGATTTAACATCCCATCCAAGGGCTGTTCATGCCCAGCACCCGGATCCAGCCAGTGCTGTCCCCAAGGAAGGACCAGCATCACTCCATTACTCAAACCCTGCTCAAGAGAGGTCCGGCAGCACAAAAACACCCTCAAGCTGCACAGCCAGGAGGCCACTAACCTGCAGCACAAGTGCTTTAATAATGAACCATCACTTAATTAACATCATCAGTGCTGCCTCTTGGACTCCATGTGAAGAAAAACAAGGCAGGAAACCTTTGGAAGCCTCCGTACTGTCGTTATTGATCACTCCCCGTGCAATTACAGCTCACGGGCTGTGGAGCTGTGCGACACCTTGGGGAAAAAAAATGGGAACAAATTAAAATAAACTGGAAAAGGCAGGGGGAATAAAACTCATTTCTCCCCCTGGCTCCTTCATTACTATCAGGTCTCCCAAGTCTCTGCTGAGGCTCCCACATGCCCAGCGACCCAGAGAGACCAGGACCATGAGTCCCAAGGGGCACACGCTGCTTTCAGGGGATGCCTGAGGACACAGAGATGCCTTGGCATGAATTCAGGCAGGAAAAGCAGCAGGACACAACAGCACCACCAAAGCCCTGGGGGACTCCAACACCAGCTGCAGAAACATTGTGAGAGACCAAGTTTTCCAAACCAACCCCACTCTGCAGGGGATAAAAAGCAGAGAACCCTCAGTCTCCCCTTGCACAGGAGGTCCTGCCTCTCCACAGTGATGGATGTGGGAGTGCAGTACTGGGAGACTCATCCTCCCAGGATGGAGGATGTGCTATCACTGGGAGGGCCGTGGGAGGCAGCTCCGAGGGTCATTTATGGCCTTTCAGGGCAGAGAATGGAGCCGGAGAGCCCTCAGCCCCCATTCAGCAATTAGGCCGCCGCATCCCCACCGTGCCCAGCATCCCAGCCAGCCCCGAACGAGATAAAGGGGGAGAAGAGGAATACGGCTCAGCGCCATGCAAAATCCAGGTCACCATCCTCCTCCTCCTTCTGTGTCACCAGCAGAGCCAGGAACAGCAGTGTGGGCTGACTGACACGGGCTGGAAGGTGACGTGTGACATGGGCACATCCATCACCAGTTCCAGGGCTCAGCTGAACCTCTGCTGTGGAATGGGAAGTTAAAGGCAGGAGCCCTCACGGGAGGAATTAAAAGGAGCCCCGTGCCCAGTGGGTCTGTCACAGCTCTGGGGAACATGCTGGACCATGCCAGGCACCCTTCAGCCAGGCAAAGGTAATGAAATGGCAAATCAAGCCCAGAAAAAACAGCTTTGTTTTTACCAGTCCATGAATTTGGCTCAGCCACCCCAGTCAGCATTGGTTGGACACCCATCCATCCTGACCTGCAGCACCTTCAACCCATTCCAGCAAAAACTCTGGAATTACACTAAGAGTGCAGAAATAACTGAGGAGTCCCTGCAGTGCCAAAAGTGCACACAACACACTACAACCTCATGGGAGAACCATGAAATCCCAATGACCAGCACCTTCCATCTCCTCCCTGCACAAATCCTGCCCCAGACAGATGCCAGCTCCCACTCCTGACCAGCTGCAGCCACCATTCCGTGGGAAGGAAGGCAGGAAACAGCCTCTTGCACAGAGAAGTGTCATTCAGAGCCAGCAGCTCCCCAGACAGAAGCCTGGGTGAGAGACTAAATAAAAAGTTCAGCTGATATAAAGAGAAACAGTCCAACGCGGAGATGCACTGCTTTAGTTTAATATTGTTATAATACAGGGAAAGCAGGCTGGTTGCTGGCTGCAGAAAATCAATGGGATATTATCACTCAGCAGACAGATGAAAATACAGTAAAAATAAGTAGAAATAATAACAGAAATAAGAGAGTTCTTGAGAAGAGCCGCAGAAGGGAAGTGGCTGAACCTGCACCACAGGGAGAGTTCAGAGTCTGCCCTGGCATTGTGGGGCTTCCCAAGCTGCTCCTTCCCAAAAAACACACTGGAAAGCTCCAGTACCCACTTCCATAGGGCGCATAGGCAAATGCCCCATTGACATAAAAACCACAGAACCAGAAGTCCCAGTAAGGACTTTGAGGCACCAAGGGGTGCCCAGGATCACCCACCTGCACTAATTCAATTAACACTGAAGAACCTGGTAATTAAGGTAAGAGCATTTATGCAGATAAATACCCAGGGTGTCAGTGTACCTCTGCTAAAAGGCAGGATGTGCTGGCAGGAGATGAGGACCTGGCACCCAGTGTGGGGCTGTTATAGGTCCTCATCTCCACTGGTGGGCTGCCAGCAGTAGGGAAGGACTTTGGAGGAGACACCATCCTTGGGTGGATCTGCCTGAACTTCCTGACCAGCCTTGAAAATTGCTGCTGTTGAACCCTCCACCATCACAGCTTTTTGGAGGAACCCAAGGCTCCAGGGTCATACAGCACAGGACAGAGAGGGGTCTGCACCCTGAGGAGCCCTACAGAGCACCTCCAAAACCACAGCAGCTCCACAGGCACCTCCAAATCCATCCAAGCAAGGAATGCAGTTTGCTGTAGTCCATCCCTCCACCTGCTCTTGCCTTTGTATGCAAGTGGCCGCAATGTTCTATCCCCTCTGGAGAAAAGCCATTCCCACATCTGTCAGGACATAGGAGGAAGATTCCTCAGGCAGTGCCCCAAAGTCAAGCCCTCCACTCTGGGGGACCAGCTGGGCCACAGCAAGTGATTCATCTCCTTATCTAGACTGGCCACCACTCGCCTCTGGTGACATCCTGCTCTGGGAGATGCTGCCCCAGCTAGCATGTCCAGCAGCTGAGGGTCCGATTGCTGGACCAGAGCCACACACGCTCCTTGGCTCGGCTAACTGGGCTAATTAGGCTGAAGACCTCCAGCACAAAGCAGCACATAAGCTCAAAATGACCAGTGGTCACCAAGGCTTGTCTCCTGAGCAGGGCTGTGGGGACAGTAGCCTTGTTAAGACTCAGGTCATCAGTGTCCCTGTCCCTCATCCTCAGAGCATCTCCTGCCATCTCATCCCAGCCACAATCCTGATTAACTTAATGATGTCAGGAAAGGTTAGATCCACATGGGGACTCCAGGGAGCCAAAGCAGTTATTGGTTAATTTAGGACTCCCCAGCACCAGCACAGCCCTGGAATAGGGAAGGATGGACCCTCTGGCAGCCCAGGAAGGCTGCAGAGTGCTGGGGAAGCTGTGCCAGCACAGCCACCCTGTCACGGGTGATTTGCCAGTATTTTTCAAGCCCAATTTTTAAAAAGGCATCAAAAAATTGTGCATGACAAAAATATTCAGGAAGTTGCTCCAGCTGCAACATACTCCCACTCCTCAGCTGCAGTGCAACACCCTGCTCCCACTGCATCCCTGTCAGGGATGGGGGCTTTCCTAGCTTCCAGTCAGGGCCCACCCTGGGTGGGCAGTGGGGTCCCCAGGCAACAAGGGCATGGCAGGGACATCCCTGCCCCGGCAGGGCTGCCCAGAGCCCCCCACCCCCAAGCTGGGGTCACCATCCCCGCTGCAGGACACTGGGGTCAGACAAGGGCCAAAGGGGTGCCAAGCACTCTCCCTTACCCTCCTCCAGTTCCTCAACATCTGGAGCACTTTGGGAGGCAGGAACGTCAGGAAATAACGAATTTATGGCCAACGCCAGCCAAGAGGTTCCTTCCAGCTGTGAATCTGTCACACAGTCAAGGTCACACCCCAAGACCCCACTGAGCCCCAAACTGCAGGAGCACTGCATTCCTGGCATTCCCACTGCAGCCCAGTCTCCTCTCTGGAGCAAGTAGCATCCCAGTGGCCAGGCACCCACAGGGACAGCCCCTGCACCCCTTGGTACCCCATGGCACAGGTGGGGTTCTGCTGTCCTGCTCCTGCAGCGAGCAGAGCACCAGCACCCAGTTTTGGGGTCTGGCAGAGGCATCCAGGGACAGGAAACAGGGACAGCCCCAGACTGGCTCGCCACAATCCACGCTTGGATTCACTCTCCAGGTGACAGAAATTAGGGTGCAAAGCATGGGCCCCGTAAAACATGCAGTAAACATGCAGTAAACATGCAGTAAACATGCAGTAAACATGCAGTAAACATGCAGTAAACATGCAGTAAACATGGTCCCCCCACCAGTGCACCAGTGCTGCAAACCTGGGCTGTGACATCCAGGCAGGACCTGGAGCAGCACACAAGCAGACAGGAATGAGCTGCAGCCAACAACCACCCAGTCACCAGGAACAACACTCCTGATTTTAAAAAAATACATAAAATAACAGCTGCAAAGGACAGCTGACGTGAGTCCCCAGTGCTGGCAGCAGGGAGGGAGAAAGGGCTGCTCCACAGGCAAGGGCTCCTCTGCCTTTGCCTTCCCGCAGCTGGAAGAGCTGGACTTTGGCTTTTGATCTAGGCAGAAGGTGCAGAACCTGCCACTCCCAGGGCGAGGAAAGCAACAGCTCAGGAACACATACAAAAGTCCCTCTGGCACTTGCCAGCTCCACAGCCACTCCCCAGAGACACTTTCACCTTTGTAAAGAGGAGCAGATCCCATGTCCCCAGGACCATTCCAGCCAGGCAGCTGCAGGCTGGCAACCCCTCCCCACCCCATCACCCACCCACATCCATCCCAGCATGGACAAAAGCAGCAGCAGCTCCTGCCAGGCCACCTGCAGTGGAAAGGAAAAGCTCCATCTCCAGGATCTATTTATTCTAAGGCTGCCACCAAGGAGGCAATTAGCTGCAGGGGAATAATTGTTGGGAATCCTTCTTGTCCAGAGGGGAAAGCCTCAGTTTCACCAAGTAAAAGGAGGGGTCTCCAGGCTGGAATGGGAGAGCAGAATCCCAGGAAAGCTGCAAAGCAAATCCCGAGTTGCCATGGGGGAGAAGAAGTCTGGGAATCTTGACATTTAATCATGCAGTAACTAAAGGTTCCCAGACATGTCTAATAAGACAATTATAGTGCATGTTAATAATAGATTATTAAAAATCTTATTTATGGAGGTTTAAGCAGCCAGATGGCAAGGCCATGTCTATAAGGCTCTCCAGAGCCTGTGCTATCTCCCAGCTCCCAGGAATGCGGCAGGGATTTGCCTTCCCCTGCCTACAGACCCTCGTGCTTAACCCTCACACGACAGCCCAAAGCAAAGTAGCAAATCCCGGCAGAGGGACTGCAGCCAGGAGAAGATTGTTAGGGGCATTCTGCAATACTCAGAGCTCCCAGCCCCTCTCCAGAGCAAGGATTGGGTGATGAAGTGATGGAAAAGCTCCATCCCAGGTGCAGTTAAGGGAAAAACCAACCTTAACAGGCAGCAAGGAGATTGTCACAGGCAGGACAGGGGTTAAAGCCACCAACACCTGTCTTGGTCTTCCAAGGGGGTGTCCCTCTTTCCCCAGGGCTGATCCTGTAGGCTTTATTCTGGGAAAGCTCCCAGGGAAGCTGGAATAGGGCTGTTTTTTCTTAGTTTAGATAACAAAAGGAAAAATGTGCATTGTGGGCCAGGAGGTGACTCACCAGCATCCCAGTTCCCGGGGCCAGGGCAGGTCCAGGCAACCAGAGGAAAAACATGAAACAGGAGTTTTGGAACAAGAAGAAAAGGGTAAAAATGAAATAAATGCAACTGCAAGTCTTGATGGGGGAGAAAAAAAAACAGGCATTGCCAGGCTCCACCATGGAGCTGCAGATATAGAGCCAGAGGAAAAAGTCCATCCAGGAGCATCAGCATCACTCGAAGCCTCCCTAAATTCTGCTTCTCCCTCACGGATAGCGAAAATCCACCACATTCCAGTGTCCCTCTGCATACACTGGAGAGCCAAGGGCTCAGGAGCCAGAAACCTCTGCCCTGGGCACACTTCAGCATGTCAACAGGATTTTCCAGAGCATCCCAATGCAGGAGCCTCACGGCTGTTTGCACTGTCTGGGCACTCTGGGAAAAGGGTATGGCATTCCCAGGGCTTTAAAAACACACGTAGAAGCAAACAAGAGGAAGAGTTTCTTCCCTGGCGCGACAGAACAGGCAAGAGGAGAAAAAAAAAAAAAAAGAAAAAANAAGCCTGAAACAAGCTGACAAAGAAAATGTAACGTTCTCGCACATTTTATGTGCTTGGTGAAGGTGGGGTGGGGAGAATAAAAACGCCTTGGCATGGGAGAGCCCATAGACAGCCAGGTGGAGGGAAACAAACACCGGGAAAAGCAGCACCAGGCACCTGAGCATCCGGAGGGCACGAAACACTGATCCTGACCCCCAGCAGCAGCAGGGGACACTCCTGCTCCTAACTCCCCTTCCCCGGGCATCCCCTGCTGATCCCTTCTCCCGGCACCTCCCGAGCCCCCGTGACCGTTAACGGGCGGGGACTGCCCCGCTCCCGACCCCAATCCCAGCCCCGGGAACAGCGTCTGCTCGGCTGTTCCCATTCACTCGACCGAGAAAGCACCACGGCGTCGGGGTCAGGGTCACCCGTGCCACCTCCTGCCAGCGCTGTCCCCCGGGGACAGGGACGCTTGGGGGGCCCCGTCCCCCCTACCTGACCCCAGCTGGTCACCACAGCTGGCAGTCACGTCCTCCAGCCCCCCCTGCCCAAGTAGTCTGAGTGCCTCCGGAGACGCCACCAGCCCCAGTCCAGTGCTCCCTGGCAATCCCAACCTCCCAAGTGGAAGCTGCAAACCCAAATATTTTATTTGCTTAATTGCTGCTAACGAAGCTGGAGACAAGCACAAACAGTTCCCGCACAATTCCGGCAGGAGTGCCACGCAGCACCACGGCTGTGTCCCCACCGCTGGAAAACAGCCTGGGAGCATGGGGAACACGGGCTGGGACCCCTGAGCAGCTCACTGCTGAATTCCTGGGCTGCAATACAGAGAAGCAGAGTTGCACCTTACCTTGGAATCATTTGGGTTGGGAAACATCACTGAGTCCAACCATGCCCCCAACACATCCCCAAGTGCTACATCCACCTTTCCTGGCAGGGAAGGCAAAAAGCGGAGGGAAATACCTGAGCCTGCACAACCTCCTGACCTCGGGCCCAGCGTGGAGCCCTGTGAGCCAGGCGGCTCCTGGCCATGGTCTTCCAGCAGGGAAAGGCTCCTTGTCCTGCTGCAAAGAGCTCAGGGAGGAGAGATGGGGCTGGCAAAGGCCGCTGGTGCCAAGCACAGGTCCCCGTCCCAGCCTGCTGATACCACACGAGGCCCCACATCACTCAGTTCAGGGGGTCAGCCAGTGCCTCCCATCACCACCCGGACAGGCTGGCAACGACAGCTCAGTCACTGCAAAACCTTCATGAACTACAAAAAGTTTGAAGGCTGTCAGAAGAAGCAAAGAACACCCTAAGGCCGTGGGGAGCTGTGACCAGGGCATGCCACTTCCTCCCTGTGCCTCACTTTCCCTACCTATAGAAGGGACCACACTGCGCCCCTTCTTCACAAAGGCACAGCTAAAAAAATCCCATCTTCTGAAAATATCACCAAGACAAGCATCTGGTCCTCCCCAACAGCCCAGAGCACTTGCAAATGGCTTAAATATTTTTTTCCCAGCCCTGCCCTCTATGCAGCCCAAGGGACGAGCCGGGCAACCTCCCCACAGCCAGCCAAGCCACATCAGCAGGAGCAAACAGCAGATCCAGAAGAAAAGCTGCCTGCAGTGGAGCGGGAGGCTGGCAGCAGACCCCTCACCTCCAGCTAGATCCAGTCCCTTCGGCTTCACTGCGGAGCTGAGCCTGCTCTGCACCTGCGAGGGAAATGGAGCTAACGCACTCCTGATTTACACCAGCAGCGGGCTCGATCCTGCCCTTTGCCAATGCCGTCCTGCAGGGACGGGAACCCACCGAGGGAAAAGAGTTTGCTCAGGAGGGGACCCTCCCCACAAAGCCCCCCCCAGTCCCCAGTGCGTCCCCACCACTGCCCCTCCAGCCCCTCACGGGCTGCGGTAGCTCAGCGCTGAGAGCCACCAGAGCATCACACACCAGGGCTGGGGAGCAGCAAACCCCCTCTCTGAAACCGGAGGGGCAGAAGCCCCTTACTCCAGCAGAGCACTGAGCCCCCCACCAGCTCCATGCTTCAGTTTCCCCATCACCCCCTGCTCAGCCCCGAAGCTCAGAACAGCAGCTTCCCCAGCATACAACCTCCCCCTCAAAATACAAACCCATTCTCTCCCCATTTCCCCCACCCTGCGTGAGCCGGGGGAGCCTCAACGGCTTCACATGCCCCCACCTATCGTCGCTCCATCCCCCACGCACGGGTCAGCCGCCGCTCGTTTTCTGCTGATGGGTGTCACTACTTATAATCTTTGAAGAAATGCCACTATCCAAAAAAACAAAATCAATGCACCACCATAGAGACTGCATGAAGGTGAGCAGCTTGGATTTAAAGGTAAAAACCAAAGAACTAGGCAAAAATACACTTTAATGTGATCAGCACCACCTGGGAGCTGGGGGCGACAGCACCAGGGACCCCTTGGAGTGAGGCACCAACTCCCCGTTCCCCCAAAAAGCGCTCGCAGCCCCCGGTAGCGCCTCGGGAGCCCCAAATTCCCATTCCCCGCAGCACCCAACCCCGTTCCAGCTTCCCGAAGGGATCGGGTGCGAGTCGTCGTCCCTCTGCACTAGCTCTTCCCCAGCCTGTACCTGGGGGGTGCCGGGGGGCGCAGGGCTCAGCGCCGGGGTGCTCAGGAGGAGAAGGAAAAAATATAAAATATGGAAATTAATCAAATTAATCGATCGATCGTTTTTCGGTACACCTCTCCCGGTCCCCCCGCAGCACAACGAGAGCCGGATGGCTGCGACCGGAGCCGCCGCAACCGCCACCTGTTCCTACTGGAGGGTCCCCAGCTTCCCGTCGGGGCCCCCAGTGAAACCACCGGGATCCTGCCGCCCCCGAGCACCGGCAGGAGGGCTCCTGTCGCCCGCGTTACCCCCGCCGCCACCGGGGGA
>VXBB01012519.1:218928-237907 GCA_013399915.1 Illadopsis cleaveri
TGTCTCCTGTTGCAGCGGGGGCACCCGGCTGCAGGGGGAAGAGAGGCTCCCTGCGTGCAGGAGGCTGCCAGGCTTTGGCGGAGGTCGCTGGTTTTCCGGGTGTGCAGGGATGTAGGAATAGTCCCCAGCTTGGGGGGGCCTGCCTCCAGAAGGGTCCCCAAGACCCCCCTGATGCAAGGGGGTGACCTCAGGGGTCCCAGCTGTGGAGTCCTCCCCAAGTTGGAGTGGATCCTGCAGGGTTTCCAGCTGCAGGACGGGTGCTGGGAGGAGTCTGGGACAGAGGGACGTGACGGTGACACCCACTCTGGGTGCCCCCCATCACCCCTGGGCTGTGCCCGAGGCTGTGGGCAGAGACAACACCCTATGGGTTGGACACTGGGGACAGAGCCTCCTGCTCATCCCAGGGTGTCCTTGGACCCTTAAAGCCCTCTGGTCCTCCACCACAGGCTGGATGTCCTTGAGGGACAGGGACAGGATGCTTTGCTCCACAGGATGGTGACAGGGAGAGCTGAACAAGGCTCTATGGGAGTGGCAGTGGCACCTGAGATCCCAGTGACGCCCAGCAAAGCCACCATTCCCCGGGGTGGGAAGAGGGTGACAGAGGGAGGTGCAGGATCTAAGTCAGAGTGAGCAGAAGGGAGAAAAACCCACAAGGATGTAAAAGGAGGAAAATCTCTGTCTCTTTCCCAGCCGAGTGCACAGGATCAGGCACAGAGCGCTGGCAGCCCTGGTGTCCCTGCCGGCAGTGCCAGCGGGGATGAAAGGCCCCTTGTTCATTGACATCCTTTCCAGCCCTATTTCTGGAGGAAAATATTTTCCCAAAGGTTTGGGATGAGGAGGAGGGGAACTTTGCATCAGCTTTCCGGTGTGATCTGTGCTTGGGTCACCTCACCCTGGCTGCGATTCCAGGGTGGGAAACTGCCTGGGCACAGGAAAACTTGGAAAGCAGAGGGAACAATGCTGGAAATACTGGGACTTCTTACCCCAAATTACACAGGGAGAGTCTCTGGCATTAGCATCATCTTGCAATGATTCGGCCTTGTCCTGAAAGAACAGCACCCAGTTACCAGCACCCAGCAGGATGACAGAGAGACAGGGGATGGTACCTGGGTGTTGCTGAGCCCAGTGAACCCACCAGGAAGCTCCCAGCCCTGGAAGTAGAACAACACTACCCGCCAGCTTCATCCAAGTTCAGCTCATCCCTAGGGATGCTGCTGTGCTGCTTCTCTGTGTTGGGCTGGCTTCATTATCTGGGGACAGTGCACAGCCCTGGGGACACTGCATTGACACAGGGCACTGCACAGCCCTGGGGACACTGCAGAGCCCCCTCCTGGCCCCCTCCTCCCTGGGAGAGGAGTTCAACACATCTGGGGTCACCTCAGAGCTGGCCACCCCAAATACTCCTCCTGGCAGTGTCCCATGTGTCACCTCTCCCTGTGCCACAGGGGTACAAAACGTTTATCTTCCATTCCCAGTTGCCCCCAGTTGCTCCCCAAGCAGCCCAATTGCTCCCAGTAGCCCCCCAAGCAGGTTAGCACCATGGCGCCACTTCTTGCAAGGATGCATCAGTCCCCATGGATCTGGGGACAAATCAGACCAGTCCTGTGTGTCCCCCAGCCAGGACAGCACATCTGGGGTGAGGGCAGAGGGTGATGGACAGTCCTCTCTATGTTGCCCCACACTGAGCATGGAGTGATCCTAACAAATCCTCTCCCCAGCAACACTAAAAGCCTGTTAAAATAATGCCTGATAAGGGAATTAAGCTGCTTAGATGTGTGGCAGCAAAGGCAGGAGAAGGCTGGCACAGTGCTAACTCTGCAGGGTCCCCCTGGAGTTTTTTGGAGAAAAATTCCCCAAATCCTTCTGGGAAGAGAAGCTGGGTGACACAGCAGCTGAGCGATGAGCTGGGGAGGGATGAGCAGTCCAGCCTGGGGAGGAATCTGGGGGGGTCTTCTCCCAGCAGCTGAACTGAAACAGTTCAGGGGGGAAATGAAGCCAAGAGGAAGCAGAAGCAGGATATTCCCAGGATTCTGGGGGAATCAACCAGGAAACATTGAGTTTTTAAGCTGCATAAGCCTGTTGGAGCACTGAGCCGTGCTTTCCACCACCTTTTAAACCCCTAAAATGTATTTCCAAACCAACCACTTCACAAAACAATTAAAATGGGGTTTTGTTGCAGCCAGCATATCACAACAGACCTGTTCCCCATTCCCTGTGGGTCACCATCCTGCTCCAACACTCCACAGCCCAACCGTGCCACCTCCTCCTGTGAGCCCTGGGATTCATGGTGACACTCCCGTGCTTCTGTCTCCACGGGGATCATTAATGCACCCAGGACCTACCGTGCATTGGGGCACAGCACGAATTTCGCATGAGCGGAGCAGGAGGGACACGGGGGTTCCACAAAGGCTCCTCGACCCCGCGAAGGGCTGGCACTGGTCCGGGCAGGGCGGTGCCTCCCGGGGGCTCCTCCCCTGGAAAGGGGGCTTGAAGGAACCTCCCGGGATGATGGAGTTGGGTGTGGAGAGGGATGCGTGGAGGGTGTGCATTCATGTTGCCACCAGGTTTGGGGACAAGCAGTAAATGTCCCCAGGGCTCTGCATGAGAACAGTTACGGAAAATGGCCCTCCAGCACATCCAGCTCAAATCCCACCTGTCCAACCGGGCTGAAAGAAAAGTTTGGCCAAGGACCAATCCCTGCCTGGCACTGACAGGGCCAAGGGAGCAGACAGAGACACAGGGATGGGTTTGGAGGTGGCACAGCACCGATCATGCATGGACTGGGACTAATCCTGCAGCGAGGGAAGAAAGGAGGGACAAAGGGAAGCAGTGAGGAAGGAAGGAAGGACGGATGGGCAGACAGCACTGCCCCATGCAGCTGCAGGGATGGAGCCAACGAAAACCCATTAGGACCAACCTCCATCCCATTACTGGGGTGCAGATCCTTTCCCCTAACCCTTCCCAAGCATCTCCTCCCACCTGCTGAGCACCATCAGCAGGATGAGCCCACAGTCCCCTGCCCTGTCTCCCCATGCCATCAACCCCCGAGTGATTTGCAGGAGCAATCGAGTAAAAATGAAGTAATCATTCTTCAAGTACAGTCATTTGCAGGAAAAATATAGGCCTTGCTGTGATTGCAAATGGTCTCCCCTGCAACCATCCCTCCCACTCGAGGCAGAAATGTTTTCAGCTCCAGGGTGCTCCGTGATAGCAGCCTCAAGCACAGGCAGTGTGGCCACATCACATCTTATGGCTTCTCCCAGGCTGGAGATAAAGAGCTGGGGTTTAGAGCTTTGAATCTCTTAGGAGCCAGCAGTACTTTCAGGAGGATTCTTTTGCTCTCAGATATCTCTGTAAAATGGCAGGTTGAAGGAGAGAGGCTGCCCTGAAACCTTATCCCGGAGCCCAGGGATGGAGCTGCAGCACCCACTGGTCCTCCCCAAATCACTGGGTAAGCATTTCCACACTGACCACACCAAAACCCTTTAACTTCTGTCCTATTTCAGAATACCACCTTTTGCTGCCAGCACAGTAATTCCTCATTTTTTCTCCGTTAAACTCACAGGACACAGAGTCCATCATTCCCTCCCCAGCGTCGCTCCCAGCAGTGCCTTCCCTGCAGCAAACGGCTCTCATGGAGCTGCTGGGACACAACACTCCACTCTGGATTTTAAGCAATTTCACCCCCAAAAAATTTTTGCCTTCTGGGTTTTTTCCCCTTTTCCCTTTACTCCAGTCTCTCTCCTTCTTCCTCCCATATCCATTTTTCTTTTTCTATGCCTCCACCTATCACACTGCCATCCAGCTTTTTCTAACAACTCTCTGCTATTTTCTCAAATCACCTGCCTTTTGCTAATGCTAAAAATCCTTTTTCTTTCTTAACAGACAAAATAGATTATGTCATCCTGCTGTTCTCCTCCCTGTCTGTCCAGCCCCGAGCGGTCAGACGCCTGTCGCGGTGCCGTGGCCGGATGTAATAGGACTATTAGATGAGTTATCACAGCCTGAAAGGATGAAATAACTTCTGTGCCTTCATCCAAATAAAACTCCCTATTCCTGTTCAATGCAATGAATGAACAAGAGTTCCCAGGGGAAATAGACAGGAAAATGTTAGAAGATGTTAGAAGGTGTTAGAAGATGTTATTTAAGACCCGACCCTTTGCCAAGCCACCTCTTGGTTTGGGCTCAAAGAGCACTGGGATTTCTCCCTGGGGAATTGGGAGAACCAAGGATCAGTGCCAACACCCAGAGCTAAATCCTCACCCAGGTGCTGCTCCAACATTTTTTGAGTGCTCGGTGGCTCAACCTCATGAATATCCCACATTTGGCTGAACCCTTGGACCACTTGCATCCCGCAAACTGCTGTTTACTCACCCCAGGTACTAATTACAAGGAGAAACTTTGCTGTTCATCTCAGAAGGAGCTGTCTCAAGCTGCCCCTGCATTTCCCAAGAGCTCCACGCAATGTCCCCAGATCTGCAGGTGGAACATCCAGCCCGGCCCACAGCAGCATCCCAGCTCCTGTGGGAGATGCTCCAGAGCCAGCTGGGAGCCCCTGGGCAGGCCTTGCAGGGCACCGCTGTCCTGGCCAGCCCGGACTGACCTCCCTGTGCCACCAACTCCCCCAGTGGGGTTTTACAGGGGCTTCCTTAGAGGGATGCAAACCCCCAGGGCCTCCCTCCTGGGCTGGCAAGGAATAGCCCAAGGCAGCAGCTACACTGCAGAATTTAAAATTCCAACACTTACTGGGACTCTGCTGTTCCCTCTCTGCTACCCCACTAAACTCTCCCATTTCTATCCTCTCCGGAGTGTGCGACAAACATGGGGACACACTGACACCACCAGTGTCACCTCTGGGCACACTGTGATGCTCCTGGGGCTGCACCAGCGGCACCTGGAGCCACAGCTGCTTCCTGGTCACCCGTGCAGGAAAAGCCCAAATGTTTCCTCCATGTCACCTTGTTGTGGGCTTATTTATCTCCCTTTGGGTCATTTTTGTCTCTTTTTTTTTATTATTCCTGGAAAGACCTCTGTGAATGTGGCGTGGAAATGAAAGAATGGCTCTGCATTACCCTGTAGTCCCTACCCTGGAATTGTCATGTAAAACAGTTAAACATCACATTACTGGGGACACAAGGTCCATTTTGTCCCTCCCCTGCTTTTGGAGCTGTCTAGGAGCATCATAAATGCTCCTGGAATTTTCACGAACTGGTTTTAGCCCCCAAATATTCCACAGTACCATGCACCATCTGTCCATCTGCTCAGCACTTCATCCAGCCCAGCTGCCATTCCAGCTGCGTGGATTTGCCCATCCCTAAACCTCACAAGGAAATGACCTTGATTAAAAACCAACCAGAACTAAGGCATTGAACCCAAGCAGTTCTACACCAAAACTCTTTGTGCTGCTCCTTCGGTATTGCCTCAGGATGGAGGTTTTTTGAGGGAGGATGTAAATCAGCTGAGGCATTTTGTGTCTTTGGTCACATCCAAAATCACAAATGTCATTTATTTTCAGCCCTGAGGTTTGGCTATTGCTCAAATTTTTCATAATCATGTCTCAGTGCTGACAGGCTGGAGCCTGAGCACAGAGCTGGGTGTGCAACCAACTCCATTTAAAATCTGACTGCAAGGAAAGGAGGGAACAGTATCACATACAACATTTATTATTGTTATTAATTTGGTTTTACATCTTATTTGGGTTTATTTTGTTCAGTTTTATATCCAGGGAAACTGTCAGCTCTCCTCTCTCTTGTTTGCCCTCCTCCCAGCATCAGCAGCTCTGCTCTGGTGGTTTTCCAAACCCCATTGGGGAATGGATGTGCTCGGCAGTTTGTGACAAAAAGAGTTCATCGGTCATTTCATGGGAACAAACAAAACCAACCGGCTCTGGAACAGACAGAACCCAGACATCCATCAGTTCTTTTCCCAAATAATTGTTCATGCTCACAATTTATTGCAATGCTGGGAAAATTTCAGGTCTGCAGACAATAGAAAGAGAAAAGAGAAGTTAAAATACTGTTAAAAAAGGATAAAAGACAACATTTCAGTGCCTTACTTCACCTGGGCAACTTTTCAAGCAGTTTCAAGAGATCTTCCCTTCCAAGTCACTTGGGATGATGCCTCTGGGTGCCATTGTGGCAACATGGGGCCCAAAAGCAGAATCTCCCCAAAAGCAGCATCTCCCATCCCCATCCCAGCTGTGCTCTTCCTCATCCAGCTGGATAATGCCCTGTGGACATCACACCTCAGTTCTGAGTCACCTCCCAAACACCAGCCCCTGGGACCAGCTCCTGCACTGTCCCAAGCTGGAAAAATGCCTGAACAGGATGATTTTTGCATCAATTACCCGTGAAAGTCCAGGGATGGACCAGCTCCACTGCACAACCTGAGTATTGGCAGCACGGGAAAAAGCCGTGATAGGAAAAGCAAGGAGCAAACAAGGACAACGTCCCAGCACAGCTGGATCCTCTCAGCATCTCCCTCTCCTTCCTTATTTACAGCTGGAGATGAATCCTCCTTGTTCATCTCCTTGGCAGAGGATCAGAACTCATCAATTCTCCATTTGCTACCGAGCATTGTGTTTCTTCCTATACATTTTTTCTTAATTATCTGACAATGAATCAATTTAAAGGGGGATTAAAAAAAATCAGAGAGGCAAAAAACAGCCATCAGTGTGCTTAAAAAATAAAACCTCTGTAGGCATCCCATCCCACCGCCCTCATCTCCATGTGGAGCCGGGAGCATCAGGCACACATTTTGAGGTGAAGAATTCAATAGTTTATGGGATTGTCCAGCTCCATCAGATGTGTTAAATGAGGGATTCAGGGATAAACCAAGGATTATGTAAAGCAGGTCTTTAAGGACAATGTGTTTTCCATTCAAAGATTCAGGCATGTCTAATAAAAAACAATTGATGTCAGAGCAAGGGGGTTCTTCCAGCACTGCTGGGTTTGGGGGGAATGAGGCTCAAAATGGAAAATAACCAGCTGAGCTGTTCTTAAGCATTACAAAATGCAGGAGGTGGGGAGGGACTGGCCGAAGAAGCCCACAATAGACACAGGAGGAGGATGGTGGCTGCAGTGACTGGGAAGAGGGAGAAGGGTCTGGGGACACAGGAGCTCTGTGCTCGAGGGCTGGGGCAGCCCCTCCACCACCTTCCCCCATGGGGGATTCTGAGCATCCCCTTCTCTGCCTGGACAAGGGAGTTATTCTGCAGCTTGTTTCACAAGCCTTGTCCTTTTGGTGCATCCCAGCCCTGAGATCCCAGCCCAGCCTCCTGACCTGATGTCCAGGGGATCCAGCAGGGTTTGGACCACATCTGGCTGCCCTGGGATGGCCACTGAGATGCGACATCAAAATCCCCGCACAGAAGCCCTTCCCAGAAATCTTTCCAGCCTCAGCTTTCTTATTTTTCCCTAAGCAAAGCAGACACACCTTCCACTTCTCCATCAAAAAGGGAAAAGGCAATAAATAATTATTCCCCTTAATTAAAAGGTGTGTCAGTCTTATAAGCAGTTAATTAATAATTCCACATTAACTTGATTAAGTGCTGGGAGAGCTGGAGGCAGCACAGCCCACGTGAGGCTCCCGGGGTCAGGCTGAACCTGCTGGGCTCAACTCCTCCTAAACCAGGAGATAAAATCTCTGTCCTCAACAGGATTTAGGGATGAAATCCCAGCAAATGTCACCCTGGTGTCACAAAGGTGCTTGTTTCCACCCTGCATCCCCTCACATCTGCAGGAACAAACCCAACTTATTGGCAGCACTTTTGCTTTTCAGCCGTGCCCAAGTGTTAACAACTCCAATTAATCAATGGCTGTATAAATCATGATAATATGATAAATCAGAACTCATTAACAATAACAGGTGTTAAAGCAGAAGGGAGAAGAGGACATCACTCCTTCCCCCAGCCGGGTCCTAAGGAATCATCTCGTCTTCCTCCTCTGCCTACCCACTCCTAAACCCTCAACTGCAAAGTGGATTTTCATGCAATACTCCTATAAAAAAGTGCAATTCCAGGATATGAAGTAGTCATTAATCACCCAGAAATTGTGCTTGTTACAGGAGAAACATTAACAAAATAATCATAAATTCCGAGTGCACACGTTTGTAAGGGGATGGAGAGGCCTCTCATTTGGCTGCTGTAATTGGTGGTTAACCCTTTGCCACCAAGGCAGAGCATGGACACCACCAGCGTCCTCCACCACAGATTGCTTATGCACCTCCCACAACACAAAATATCTGAGGTGTTCCTGGAGTCCTTGGAAAGCTGCAGGTTTTGAGGTTACTAAAATCCCATTATTTTATTGCTGTGATTAGATTAAAATGCTGATTGAAATGTCCAGCCGTGCTGGAAGTAGCCAGGGAGGCCCCTTCCTGCCCAGAGGTGAAGGTCCTGCCAGGACCTGGATGTGCCCAGGATCCCACCAAACAAACCAGTTGGGAAAAGGCTGTTTTGTCCTCTGACTATGCTGTCCTTGCAGTGCCATCACATGGGAGACTTTTATATCCACCTACTAGTGACCTCAAGACTCCTTATAAACTGAAGAAGTCAGTGAGAAAAGTCTTTTTTCTCTCTCTCTCTCCCCCATTCTATCACAGAGGCTCTGGTGGGAACACCCCTGAACCCTCTGAGGCACCCCTAAAAGTAAATCATATCCCAGAAAAGGCAGAAAACCCTTCATCAGCACTTTGGAAGAGAGTTATTTCCAAACCTGAATTTTTCCTTCATCCTGAATCTGAATTCACATGAATTCACATCCCAAAGAATATGTTGTTTTCCCTTTTTATTAAAAATGATATGAACTATCAAGCAGCTTGACTAAATCTTTCATTTAGGATCATGACAGCTTTAGGGATGGTTCACCTGAGCCAGAAAGGACCCTGACCTGAACACCTGGCCTTGTTTCAGTATCCATCAGGGTCTGTCTGTGCTGGATCACTGGAATGGAGACAGTCTTGGGAAGATCTGTGAGGATCCAGGAGGAATCTGTGGGGCTGAACCAAGCAACTCCTCCCCTGGATATCAATCCTTTGCAAAGCAATTCTATGGGAATAAAACACCATGTGTTTGAGAATGGGATGGAGTAAGCAGCCAGGGGAAGCATTTGGATTTTGGGGTGATGCTGGTGGCCTTTGAACCCCAACACTGCAGAGTGGGGATGGAACTGAACCCCTAAACTCCAGGTGCCAAAGTCTGGGAGGGGCAGGACCTGGCCACAGGCTCCTGTTGGAGCTCCCAACCCTCCCCTGGCCCCCCAAGGGGTTCTCACCCACCCTGGGTGTTCCAGGCCATAGGGACCAGCAAACTCGAGGGCTGCCGCAGGGAGGGATGGTGTTAATGAAGGAATCTGCTAATTACACAGCCTGTGCTGGGCAAACCAGGATTTAGGGAGCTGCTCCCAGCATCCAGATGGAGAAGTCCAATCCCACATGAGAGAAGAAATAATTTTTAAGCCCCACTGTTCTCTGTGACAGGTCTGTCAGGAAGGCAGAAGGCTCTGCTTCTCTTTTCCCCCTCTGATATAATCAGTTTTAATTGGAAGACCAAATGAGACCTTTCCTTCAAGATAATTATACAAAACATTGGATTAAATTACTATCAGGTATTTTTTTCTCACCACTTGTGTCAGGCATCTGTTGTTTAAAATAATCACCTGACGAACATTTCCCTGCAGCTCTCCCTGCCAGGAGCATGTCCATCCTGGACAGGGCAGGGTAGTAAAGGCACTGGGTAAAAAAAGCAGAGAAAAGGGACTTTTCTCCCCCAAATCACAGAATCATAGGATGGTTTGGGTTGGAAGGGATGGTGGAGCTCATCCCATTCCATCCCTGCCATCTACTATCCCAGGCTGCTTCATACCCCTTGCACACTTCCAGGGATCCAGGGGTGTCTAATAACGATGACCCTGGAGGTATTTTCCAATCTAAATGATCCCATGATCCAGTGACCACGTGGACCAAGATGTTCCTGTGCCCATCACCGATGCCTCTCGCACAGAGAGCTTGGCCGCTCCGACACGGACACAGTCTACAATTTCAGAGCGTTTTGGGGACAAACCAGCGGGAAGCGCGCCCCGGAGCACGGAGCGGCCCCGCTGAGTCCCCGNATGAGGGGCACAGTTGGGCAGAGATCTGGAGTAGGGACTGGCACAGGGGTGCAGAGAGGGGTGGGGGTGCAGGTGAGGTTTTGGGGTGCTGCAGGGCTGCTTTGGAGGTGCAGTGCAGGGGGGTAAGGACTTGCCCACCCGAGATGTAGAGAGTGGGGAAGGGGTGCAGTTCCCTGTGGGGCCCCCAAACACGCAGGGGGACAGGAGTAACCTGGGATGCCCCAATGTTTTCCTGGTGGCATGGTCTCACAGGCGAATGCTGGGAGTGATGCCTCCATATCCCCCACCCTCCTGCTGCTGCTCCTTCAATTTGCCTTAAACCTCGTGTTTTTCTCAAAAAGCCCTTTCTTGCTTAATTTGAGCACGACAGGGAGGTCTGAGCTCCAGCTGCGCCCCAAATTCATCCTGGTTTGCATCCCATTGATGGGTCTTCTCTTTGAGATCCCAGTTTAGGGACCAAAGCAGCATCACAAGCATTTTTTGAAACAGCTGCTGATGCTCAGCATCAAAAATCCTGGAAAGCAGAAAGTCGTAGTTTAGTGAAGTATAGGCTGTTTTTTTAAGGGAGGAGACTTTGAGGTCTTGCTGCCCCTCTTGAACCAGCTCATTTCATGCTGATACATTATCCAGGTGCATCCAGGCACCAACACCCTGGTTTTTGGGAGAAGAACTGTTGCTTTACCAAACGATCATTTAGTTGTGCAATGGTGCGTGTCACCACTGCCAGTTCCTGAGATTTGCTGTTATCACCCCATTGCTTGTGCAAGACCGGTTTTGCTTTGTGCTTTGTGACTTCTACTTTTTCACAGATTTCCAGAAATACCCCAGGTTCCCATAACTCTTGAGCAAGGCAGGACGAACCATATAATCCCCAGCCAAAACTGCAGCTTTTTTACGCAGCCTGCTGAGTTTGTTAAGTTTAGTGAACATCACTGGGCTTAGTGAAATGGGATTGTTTTGGATGGTTGGCTTTTAGCAGCCTCCTCCAAAAACCTGTCCTTCTGTATAACATAAATCTGCTTTTTTAATAAGATGGAGCATACGGTGCTGTTAATTCAGGTCGGGTGTGTAGGTGATACAGGCACCCTCCAGCTTCAGCCACAGCACAGAAGGCATCACCAAACTGGTGTTAATGCCCTTTTCCTTTGTGTCTCCCTGTTCAGACTGAAGGATCTGGAAGTGCCCAAGCTGGGGGACTGCGATGTCCACGTCAAGATGTTGGCAGCTCCCATCAATCCGGCCGACATCAACATGATCCAAGGTAATGTGTTGGATTAATACTTTGCACATTAGTTCTTGCAGGATGCTCCGAGTTGGAAGGAACCCACAAGGATCATCAAACTTAACTGCTGTCTCGGAGAGTTCAGAGATGGCTCCTGGCACAGGGATATTGGGGTATGAGAAGTCTCCAGCTCACCTCCACCTTCCCTACAGGGACCTACCCCCTCCTGTCACCGCTGCCAGCCGTGGGAGGGAACGAAGGTGTTGGGGAGGTGCTGGAGGTCGGGCGCCGTGTTACAGCTCTGAAACCCGGGGACTGGGTCATCCCTGCAGACGCCGGACTCGGTGAGTTCATCCTCGGAACCGCTGGGTCCTCGCTCACCCCCACCTGCAAAGCATCTTCCCAGGGATTTTTGGGGTGCTGGAGCCCCTGGGGGGTGCTCAGACCTGTCCAGAGAGCAAACTCATGGTCATGCTCCTGTGTGAGCTGCTGTGGGGATTTTGGGAAAAAAGCACAGCTCTCCAAAGCACTGTCTTTGCAGGCTGTAGATAGAGCCATGAGCCCCTCCACTTACAGCAATTACACCTGATGGGCTGGGACTCAAAATGGGGAACAAAGCTTCATTAGGGAATGCTGGGCAAGGGAAGCAGGAGTTGGAACCCATTTGGTGCTATGTGAGACCAATCATAATGAGACAGTTGGGATAATTGATGGAGTTATTTCTTACCTGTTTATGTCTTGGTTTATTTTTGCTACCTGTTTTTAATTTTAATTAATTAATTTATTTAAATTTTATTTTTAATGTCTTTTTTTAAAGTAAGCTCAGTTCCTGCTCCGCAGGCCCAGCAAGGGATGCTGCTTATCCTCCACAGACACAGGAAGGCTCTTGGGAAGGATGGGGGTCTCTAGGGGAAGGGCTCCTGTGCATAGGACTTACCATGCACCCTAGAACACCTGGAACAGGAGCAGTGGCAATGCCATTGCTTATGCCAAACTTAAATTTAGCAATAATTTTCTTTCCTGTAGCATAGACCCGTTATGGGATGTCTGTGCCATTATAAAGCATTGCAGCAATCTGTGTTCCTCTGGAAACAACTACGTTTTGTCCCATCAGCTTAGAGTTTCCCTAAAGACCTGGGATGAAACATTTCACACAGGCAAGATCGTGGTGGCTTCTCAGTGTAGTTTTCTCTTTAATAATGCAATGCTGGGAAAGTGTGGAAATTTATTTCCCAACAAATGCCTCCTATGCTTGTCCAAAATGCCAATGGCCTGATATTTGCTGGTTGTGGTTTAGTGTCACAGCTTGTTCTTTGCCTATTTCTTCTTAAAAGGCTTTTTGCTAAGTGAGAGAAGGAAAATGATGGAGTTAAGAGCTAAATGGGGTATTTTTAAGCATAAAAACACTGTAAATAGATGATTCAGGGTTAAATTGGATATAAGTGTAGAGGGACTAAAGCTGACTAAATTGGCTTGGAATATATGGGCTCATCCGTAGGATGGGGAGTATTTCCATTATCTCTGCAC
The DNA here is from genome assembly GCA_013399915.1 of Illadopsis cleaveri. Taxonomy (NCBI): domain Eukaryota; kingdom Metazoa; phylum Chordata; class Aves; order Passeriformes; family Timaliidae; genus Illadopsis; species Illadopsis cleaveri. Next base: position 231,787 of record VXBB01012519.1, read on the forward strand.
ACATGCCCAGGGAACCCCAGTCCCATTATCCCTCTGGGAAACGATTAGGCTTTGCTGGGTGATAAATCTTGGCAGGCAGCGAGGAATCCATTCCTTGTCTCTTGGAGCATTTTGACTCTTCCCATATGGGAACCCATTCCATAATTCCTTCTCCAGGGTGTAGCTGGTTCCCAGCGCATGATGCTGCCGGCGCCAAGGCTATGGTGTGAGCTGATGGTTTTCCTTTGCTTTCCTCCCCTGCTGTGGCTGTGCCCATGGTGCTGCTGTGCCCAGGGACGTGGCGGACGCAGGGAATATTCCCTGAGGAGATGCTGCTGAAGGTGCCCAGTGATATCCCGGTGCTCTGTGCTGCCACTCTGAGTGTCAACCCCTGCACGGCGTTCCGTGTGCTGGCCGACTTCGAGAGCCTGGCGCCTGGTATGGCCCTGCCATGAGGGAGCAATTCTACACAGATTTCCTGGCTGTCTCTGCAGTGGGAATCTGGGTTTATTTACCACCAGGTGACTCCGTCATCCAGAATGCCGCCAACAGTGGTGTGGGCCAGGCCGTCATCCAGATTGCCAGGGCCTCCGGCATCAAGACCATCAATGTGGTCAGGGACAGGTGGGTCCACTGGCGAGGAGCAAGTTTGGGAGCTGGACCTGCTTATCCTGCCCATCCAACCCAGGATTTTCTCCTGTTTGCTCCTCCAAGTTGTCCTCCAGCCTCTTCTCTGTTGTCCCCATGCACTGCTGGAGCAGAAGGAAGGAGAAGGTGCAACTCTCCTTCCCGGCTCATCTAGTCCTCTTTTTTTATCTCCTTTTTCCCTCCCCAGGCCTGATCTCCCGAAGCTTGTGGAGAGGCTGAAGGCCCTGGGCGCTGACCACGTTGTCACAGAGGAGATGCTGAGAAAGCCAGAGATGAAAGATATATTTAAGGTACCTCAATGCTGATCCCACTGGAGAGATAGTCTGGGGCTGTTGCTGCTGTTCAGCACTGGGGAGAAATGCAGGGATGGTGGGAAGGAGAAATTTCTAGATCAGGATTTAGCCCCAGGAGTGGAGGCATTTTGCTGCTGCCACAAGGGAAGGATCACAGATTTTGGTTCCAATCAGATTGGGCTTGAAGCAGCCTGGTCTAGCTCAATGTGTGTGCCTGCACATGGCAGGGGATTGGAATGAGTCTCTTCCAACTCTAGCTGTTCCTTGATTCTGATGGATTTTAGCTCTACTACTCTCAGCAGCCCTCAGGTAAACATTGAAGTTATTGCAGATGCTTTGTCAAGAACCATGGTCCCATCCCGTAAAGGAGCCATAAAATTTGGGAACCTTTGTCATAAACCCTTGCAGAGCATCCCAAGGCCCCGGCTTGCCCTGAACTGCGTTGGAGGCAAAAGCACCACGGAGATGCTGCGGCATCTGCAGTAAGTTTGGCTGGGTGGTGGCTTGGGCACAAGCTTGGGGGCAGAAACTGGCAACAGAGGGTCCTGCTCTGGAGTCTGTTGAACTTTTGGAGAGGGAAGATGAATGGAAAAGTGGTTTTGGATAACTACAGTGATTTAAAGTCTCATGCTGCCGGTGGCTGGGGGCAGCTGGGGTCCAGTTGTGAAGGTCCCTCAGGTTCTGGCCAAGTGTAACTAGTGTGCTGGGCTGCAAATTCAGCTAATGGTACACGGAAGCAAGAGGAGAGCCTGAAAATTGGCATCTGAGGGGTAACTGGGGAGTGCTGGCTGCAAGGACATCCCCAGGGGGATTGGGGACAGCAGAGGAGGAGGTGGCAAGTCAGAGCTGCACTTTTGGGACCACCTAACCCAATACCCATTTCCTACTCCAGGCCCAAGGGGACCATGGTCACCTACGGAGGGATGGCAAAGCAGCCTGTGATGGTGCCTGTGGTGAGTACTAGGGATGCCTCTCCTTAGTCCTCTGTGCTCCACTCGTGTCCCCATCCCCTCAGTACTGTGGGCACCTGCCTCTCCCCAGCTGCATATTGAGATCCTCCAGCCTTTTTTATTTACCTGATGGGGTCCATCACAGGACAAGCTGTGTCCTACTGCTGGTCTCTTGGCTTTTTATATGGAGGGTTTGAGCTGCTGAAAAATTCCAGCGGGTGTAGGTGCTGAGCCTCAAACCTGCCCTGACTCCTCAGAGTCACCTCTCCACAACCCTGGCTCACAAATGGGACCTCTAACGAGGGGCCTTACTGCCGCTTTCCACCACTGTCACACTGGGAGGGGACACACGCATGTCACTGCGTGTGTGAGGGGACATGGGAGTCAGTGGATGCACAAGGGGACATAGGAGTGTCACTGGGTACCAGGAGGACACACAGTTGTCTCACATTCCACAGAGTGCCTTCATCTTCCGGGACGTGCGGCTCCGCGGGTTCTGGATGACGCAGTGGCGGAAGGACCACGTGCAGGGTGAGTCAGGGGGGCTCAGGGACCTGAGCTGGGGAGGCTGAGGGTCTGTCCCCATGCCGGGGGTGGGAGCAGGGCCAAACCCCACCCAGCACCGTCCTCACTCCCACTCTCTGCTTGTCCCAGGGTGCTGAGACACTGGTGCTGAGCTCAGCCGCTGTGCCAGGGGCTCTTCCCTCATCCCCATGTCGCACCCAGGGACCCCGTATGGCCTCGGGTGGGTGTTCCCAGGGGTGGTGGATGGCCCTGCAGGCACAGTGAGAGCTCCCTTCTTCCTGTGCAGACCAGGAGAGCGTGGCCGCAATGATGGACGCCCTGTGCCAGCTCATCCGCAGGGGCCAGCTCACGGCCCCAGCCTGCACTGAGGTCCCACTTCAGGACTACAGTGCAGCGCTGGAGGCCTCCATGAAGCCCTTCGTGTCCTCCAAGCAGATCCTCCTCCTCTGACCTGCAGCTCCTGGAGCCCTGTCCTGTTCCACATGCTTGTCCACAGACTTGAGGGGGGAAAAGACCCTCCAGATCCATTGAATTTCTTTTTTCCTTTGTTTTTCACATTTCAGGTGCCCACTGAAAGCTTTAAAAGCCTCCACAGCTTTGAGTGGAAGTGCTGCAGGAAGGAGGCTGCATCTCACTGTGGCTGGGGGGAGTTTGGGTGCCCAAATGATGGCTCGCTCAGCTCAGGGTGTGAAAAGAGCAGCAGTTCCTCCTCACATGTGCTTTTGGGGCTGACAGGGCTGTAGTAATCCCAGCTGGAATGTGGGATGGGCAGGAAGGCCAAATAATCTCCCTGCAGATCCACTGCCTCCAAGCCTGCTCCAAGTAGGAGGAGGAAGGGGCACGGACTGCCCCATATGATGAGGGAGTCCTGTGGTTGGAGTGGCCCTAGGTGCTGCTGCAGCTCCTGGAGGAGCCCTGGGTCACCACTGGCTGGGTTTTGCCAAGGGCACTGCAAGGGCCAAAGCCTTTGGCCATCAAGGGCTGGAGCCCTTGATGGCTGGAGGACCTCAGTGTCTCTGAAGGTCCTCCTGCCCAGGTGTGGGACAGTGACTGTGATACTGCAGAGCAATGTGAAAAGATTTATTATTGAAAACAACCAACAATGTGTTCTTGCTTCCTCCTGTGCTGCTTTTCTACCTCTATGACCTCACAAGCTCCCTATGGCCCCTGCTCTTCCCAGTCCAGCTCTGGCCGAGCATTGGCTGTGCAGTGCAGGTGGGGCAGTGGTCATGGGCTGGAGTGTGGCCGGCCGCTGGCCCTGGCCCCAGCGTGGCCATCCCAGACCATGGAGGGCAGGGCGGGAGTGGTGCAGCCCCGGGCATCTGCACAGTGCCTGGATTTGGCTGCCCAGATCGGAGCGTTGGCAGTGCCACGAGTGTGAGGGGCCCATGCAGGGCGGGAGGGGTGGTGCATCCCAAGATGGTCCCATATCATCTCCAGGATGGTCAGGAGAAGCTGAAGCCACCCACCAAGCTGGATCCTCCATGTCAGAAGCACAGAATGTCTCCTGTGAAGATAGCTCCATTTTGACTTGTTTTTCCACAGCTTGGCTGCCTTCAACCAGGTGCTTGGTCCTGGCAGTCAGCAGGATGGAGTCCCGTGGCTCCAGCTGCTGGGAAGTTCTCCAGCCCATGTTCCATCACAGTGACATCCTGGCAGCAGGAGATGCAGAAATAATCCCTGATTTCCCAGAGAGCTGTTTGAGCCCAGAGCTGATTCCAGCTGTATTTCCATGTGGAATGTCCTGCCGGGGCAGTGCTGTGTCCCAGTGCCCCTGGGAGCAGTGCCCAGGAGGGATGGGGAAGGGGACAGCACTGGGCATCCAAGTGCCCCACACCTGAGGTTTTTCACTTGGGCACCTTCTCCCCCATGCAGAAATGCCTGTATGGAATTTCTCTGGAATAACCCAGCTGTGTGGTGTCTACAGGGCTGCTTCTGCTGTGTCTGTCGCTGTTCCTGGGTGATGCTCTCGGATCCCAGCAGGCTCGCCATGCTGCTCCATAGGATGAACTATGGGGGAAGTGCTTGCCAAACGCATCTTGCAATGGAAATAATCTCACTTGGGTTGGATTCCTTGAACTTTCTTTGCCTCAGAACCTTCAGAACCCAACCCAGGGACCTCACTGGGGTTCTTCCACCTTGTGCCCAGTTCCCAGCACGCTCCAAGTGGGATGACTGTGTTGTGGAATTGCGTGTGGACAGAGGAATTGTGAGGGAGTGGTTGTGTCAGCTGAGGGCTCTTCCAGAATTCATCCTGGAGTCCTGGATGAGTTGGTGGGGTTATGGCAGGGCCCCTCTGCATCTACCAAAGGCCTGAGGGGCCCAGGGAGGTCGCTCCTCACTGGGAGCTGGCAGTGTCATTCCCGTGCACAGGGAGGTTGTGGGGGATAGCTCAGGAAGGTGTACCTTCATTTGGGGGATTTTCTGTGTCCCATGGGGTGAGGAGAGGAGCAGGGCAGGAATGTTGTGCAGGGTTATAGGGAGCACTGTACAACTGCATGTGTGCTTGGAAGAGTAAAACTCTGAAATTAAACCCCACTGCCAATGCTGGCAACTAAAAGGACATGTCAAAGACATTTCATCCCCCTAAAACCCCTCACACTGAGACCTCCCTTAGCAGAGAGCAAGTGTGCCCCAGGATAGACTCTGCACCAGCGTCTCCCTTCTGCTCATCCATCCCTAATAAATCCCCCAATATTTTGCATTTTCCCTCCCCCTGCCATCTTGTGCCTCAGTGCTTCCCGATCGGTGGATAAAGTGGGGGAAAAAAAAAGAAAAAAAAGAACTTAGAGATTGTTACAAGCACTATTAAGTGTGACATAAACCAGAAAAATTAATGCAAAGCTTTTATCCCCCATTGTTTATTGGGCCCAGTGATAAAACCCAAAGTGCTTTAGAGAACACTTTCACAAAATGTTCTGGCCTTTCACTCCTACACCAGGGCACAAAAGAATAAATAAATAAATTTAATTCTCCTTGTCAAATGAGCAGGATCATGGTTGGAAATCCAGCTGCTAGTGTTGCACCTACACAATATTAATCGTCTTGGAGGTGCTTATGGGTTTTTTTAGGGGGGTGGCTTCTAATGCTGGAATGTTCCAAGAGCCTCTACTGGGATTTGGTGATTTAGATATCTGACGTGTCTCGACCTAAAGGATAAAAATAATTCCCCAAAACTGACATTTAGAGTTCAGTAAGAGGCACGATGTTGCTCACCAGAGGGAATGAGGAGCAGCCAAGTCTGGCTACAGATGGGGAATGCCATGGGGGGACGCCTCTGGGCACGCCGACTGTGGGGTCCCATCAGGATCCAGCATTTTGGGAACGGGGCACTCCACCGGCCCCTGCCAAAGAGAGGACCACGTAAGCACCTCGGCACCCTCATTAGTGCCCTGCACCTGGGAAATGGGGGATCGATCCATCCCCTCCGTGTGGAACAGGACCCCATGGACGGCGGCGGTGGCCCACACAGCGGCGTAGCCCCTTTAAGAGCCATCCCGGGCAAGGGGCGTGGCCCGCGCGACGTTGCCTCGCGTCGCTGCTCGCGCGCCGCCGTGACGTCAGGTGGCCGCGCGGCCCCTGGGCCCCTCACGCCCCCCGGGCCCAGCCCCGGCCCCGCGATGCCGCGGGTCTACATAGGCCGCCTCAGCTACCAGGCCCGGGAGCGCGACGTGGAGCGCTTCTTCAAGGGCTATGGCAAGATCCTCGAGGTGGATCTCAAGAACG
>VXBB01012519.1:239538-250692 GCA_013399915.1 Illadopsis cleaveri
CTTTATGGGGGAGGTAGCATGGCTGGGGAGGATGCAGATGCCTGGACTGTCCTTTGGGTGGGGGTGAGGGAGGCTAGATGGTTGGATTCCTCTTTTTGGAGTGGATGCAGGACACCTGGGCTTCTCTTTGGGGAGGACCCGGATGGGTGGGTTTCTCCTTTTTGGAAGGCAGGACACCTGGGTTTCTGTGACAACTGGGGAGTAGGACGGCTGGGTCCTGCCTCAGTTCCTAGGAGTCAGCTCATCTGTGTCTTGCCTGCCTTTTGCAGGGAGGGGGTGTCACCCTGAGGGCCCTCCCCAGGCCCTTCTGCACTCAAGGGTCAGCTAGGCTGCACCCCAGGATAACACCTCCCTAAAAAGAACCCCAGTGTTTGGGGTATGGGGTGCAGAGCTGCTCCCAGAGCCCCCAGGCTGTCAGGGGGTGTGTTCTGCTCCCCCCAAAACCCACAGTACCTCTGTGTTCTCACCTGTTCCAGCAGCTGAGCCCTCACTGCAGCTCCAAGGGTTGGATCCTGCTCCATCAGGGCTTGGCCAAGAAATTCAAGTGTGGATTTTTGAAGAAAAAGCAAATTGCCATTCTTTGGTGTGTTTTTCCCTAACACTCAGAGCCTCATGAGTGCTGGTGCCTTTGCTTTTTCCAAGAAACCCAGCTTGAAGTCTTCCTTAGGAAAGCCGAATGGAATATGGATTTATCATTATATAGCCAGCAGAGCCAGGTACTAATTACACCTCAGAAGTGGAGAAGAGGAATTTCTTGTACAAGTTAGTCCTTGAATATTAAAATGAAAGAGGCTCATTAAGTTTGAATGCTGCTTGTGCTGGCAGGTGGACATTTAACAGGTTTATAAGATGAATAAAATCTATTATTAAAGCAAACAAGTGTTCATGTGTCAGTGTTTTAACCCTCACAGCCTCAGGTGTTTAGAATATTGGATGAAATGTCTGAGGCTGCTGTTTTCCAGTCCTGCTGTGTATCCTTGGCAATGTTTGGGGAGGGGTCAGTTTTCCTGTTGCTGAGTAAACCCCAAATTCAGTGTTTCTATTTCATTGCATATTGGGGGGAGGTAGGGAGGAAGTCAATTAACTTTTTTTAACAGATGTGGAACTGATGAGTTATGTGGCTGATGTGGTAAAGGGTCTTGTCTTCCTGTTTTTAAGTCAATTTAGTTGTTCTTTTAGTTTTATATTCTGAAGTCCTTTGACAGGTTTGGAGTTAAATTCCTCATCAACAATGGAACTTGAGCAATCCAGTTTTTTGTTTGTGGTTGGGAAGCCCTGGGCTGAGCTGGGCTCTCCTGAGCCTTCCTCCATGGCTTATTTCTTATATTGCTTAGGAAACAATTCAAACTTTCTGCATGGTGTTTGACTGGAGAGATTCTTGCAGTTGTTCCTGGAAATCTGGGGGTTCTCCTTGATGGATCCTTCACTGGGTGTTTCAGCAGCTAAACTTGAATGCTGGAGTGAAACAGTGGAATGCAAAGTGATACCACAGAGCTCTAAAAGCTTAGCTGGGACTCACTAATTGTAATTTGAGCTTGAAGTTCAATGGCTTAAAGCAATTATTACCTGAGGGAAGGGTGGGGAAATGAAAATGTGGGTCATGTAGGATTCTCCATTTCAAATTGCAATTTTTAATTGTGTGCTCTTAGTTTTCACACTCTTTTCTTGCTCAGAGTTGCACTAACAGTCACAGCTCTGTGTGTGTAGTGAATGTATAAAGTGACCAGAAAATTGGATTTTTCAGCCTGTTTTTTATCTTCTATGAACACATGAAAAGCTGCTTGTGATGCCTCTGAGAAAAAAACCAAACTACTTCTACTCCTGTACTTACCTGCCTGCATTACTCTGGGCAGCTGTGAAGAATTAAAGTCTTCATCCTAATAAAACACCTGCAGGACAGAGAGATGTAACTTGTGCAGTGGATTGGGGAACATAGATGAAAGCTTCAAACTTCCAGCACCTCCTTTCAAAATCATTGTTTGCTTTCCAAAGAGAAATGGTTTGGGTAGGGGAGGACCTTAAAGCCTATCCCGGTGCACCCCCTGCCATGGGCAGGGACCCCTTCCACTATGCCAGGTTGCTCTGAGCCCCATCCAGCCTGGCCTTGGACAATTCCAGGGATGAGTAAGGCCATCTCTAAGATCATGGTCGGACTCCCTGATCTTGGAGGGCTCTTCCAACCTGAGCAGTTCTGTGATTCTGTATTTATTTGGTGTGTGGAGTAGTGCTCACTTTTAATGTTTGGGGGTTTTAACTTCTACCTTTAAAAATACAGATAACACCCTTGATTTCATCAAAGATTATGCCATAATAGTAATCTCTTGCTAGCATAAATGAATTCAGTCATTACACTCTCACATCGTTTCGTTGATGAAGAATGACTTTAGGTTCAGTTCACTGAATCAGCAGACGTGTTTTCATGCCTTCCTATTTCTTTCCCTGTTCAGTTCCTTTTCCCTCCCTGTCCCTAGGTACGGCTTTGTGGAGTTTGATGATCTGCGAGATGCCGATGATGCTGTTTATGAGCTAAACGGGAAAGATCTGTGTGGGGAGAGAGTGATCGTGGAGCACGCCCGGGGCCCACGCCGGGACAGCAGTTACGGTTCTGGACGCAGTAAGCACTTGTGCATTTGTATCCATGGCTTATTTTAAATAAAACATTGTTTTACTCTTTTATAAAAGTAATTTAAAAGGAAAGCGATACAAAGTTGTGACTAGTGTTCTGTAACTGTAAATGTAATTGTTGATCTGAATATTTATTTATTTGTTGTATTAAACTTTTTTAATTGATACATTAATAAACACAGTTTCTTGTACCATTTTTATTATCATTTCATTTAACTATTTGAATGGTTTATTTGCAATGTGATGTTTAACATAGATTTAACAAAGACCTCAATGTTTTAATTGAAAGAGTCCTTTGAGGCTAGGATGACTGCCCGTTCCATTTGCTGACCTTGGGGTACCTTTCCATGAGTGGCTCTTTGACCTTTGTGGCCCTTGGCTGACCAAAAAAAAAGAAGCCATGTGACGACCGCAAGCTTTTCCCATTAGACCTGGGTGGTGAGGATCCCAAGGGTTAGAGACAGATGAGATTAATCTCAAATAGGTGCCTGAAAAGCTTTATTCATGTCAGATATTCTGAAAGCTTTTAAGCCATGTAAGTAACATTAGTCAACTGACTTTATTCAGTTTCTTCTTTCAAACTGTTTTAAAAATATTAAACATAATTGCACCTTAATTCTAGTATAATTATAGTTCTGTGCCTTGTTTAATTACGAGCTTGTAGTAAAACTGTTTTAATGCTTTGGGTCTTTGTAAGGTGTTACATGAGGGGGGTTGGATTTAGCCCTGAGGGGGGGTCTGTGATGTCTTTGGGAACACCTGGGGCAGAGCAGTTCCATCGGGGCGGAGAGCGAGGCTCCATTTCCCTGGCTGAAGCTCTGCTGTCTGCTTGTCACCTCCTAAAGGTGGATATGGTTATAGAAGAAGCGGAAGAGATAAGTACGGTCCCCCAACCCGTACAGAATACAGATTGATTGTGGAAAATTTGTCAAGCCGCTGCAGTTGGCAGGATCTAAAGGTATGGGGCCCCTTTCCTTACCCTCTCTCTATTACAGAGTACAAAGGGTAAAAGACATCTTCAGCAAACAAAGTGGTGTGCAGCTCTGCTTTGCTCCAACTCTTGAGCAACTCCATGGGGAGTATATTTTGGAAGTAACACACACCTTAATACAGGAGTGTATTTGCATATATGAAACTATTTATGAGAAGCTGGGAGTTGCACCTCCAGAACTGGTGGCACTGGACAGAGGGAGAATAATAATATCCTTAGCACCAGCTAATATCATGTACAGGTGTGTTTTATCTTCTCTTAAGCCCTGTTAAAACAGACTCAAATCATGCCAGGGGTAGGATTCACTAGAGATGGAGGAGTTTGCCCTTGTCAGTTTGGATTTAACCCATCAACTTACAAGGTGCTACAGCTGTTTGAAACAACAGCATTGTTCCTGCACAGTCTCCTTGAGGACTTTCCACACCATCTAAAGCTGTTTTAAGGAGAGTTTCAGGGAAAGGATGCTTCCTGAATGAGTAATCATGTAAAATCTCTGCCAAAAACTTATTTTTGAAGTCCAAAGGAGTGGCAGGTGATTCTCAGTAGTGGAGGTGTTGAGTGACACTCTAGAGCCCATGGTACCTCTGAGTACTCCGGAGCTGATGTGTTGGTTCATGATTATCCACATTGTGGATTCAGGGAGCAGGATTTTAATAGTAGATGCAAAAAGATTAGTGCTTCCTTATCAAACTGAGCAGCAATGGTTAAACCCACTTGTTCTTATTGGAACACTTTCTCTTAAGGTTCTCTTTTAAGGGTGTGTAAAATTTGTTCTAAACAAACTTTGACGTAGTAGAAACTGGTCTGTAATTGAATTTTACACTAGTTCAGGTATGTATGGAGATGCTTCCAGTGTCTTTGTTGTTAATGCTTCACACCATCAGTAGCTTGTCTTTGCTTCTGTTACTAAAATTCCAAGTAGAGCATGGCATGATTAATCCTCCAATGAATGTATTACTGCATTTTTGGGAATAGCTTTCATTTCAGTGTACTTAAAACAGGAGTAGCTGGGTTGAAAACAAACCAAACCAGAGCTCTGTGCCCTGTTTCCACTGCAGCCAAATTCCACAGGGGCTGAACGATACCCTGGCCTGGCAGCTTGCTCAAAGCAAGGCGGAACAGACCCCTGATAAACAGAGGGGTTTAGGAATGAAAATGGAGAAGCCAGGAAGCATGAAGTGGGAAAATGAGTCAAGCTTGGAGTTCTGTCGAGGTTTTTTTCCAGCAGAACAAGCTGTGTGAATGAGGTGGAGGATGAAGGGAGCTCTGCTTCTCTGTGGGCTTCTTGTCTCCTCATGTTCAACCTTTATCACCTTTCCTAATTATTTTTGAAAACATGATTTAGAGAGCAAGCATTTTACTTCTTTAATCACTTCTGTAATTTGAAACTTGAGAGTCCAGAGCACATTTGATCTAAGACTTGAAGTGGGAGACCTTAAGTTATCATTTGGCTCAAAACTATGTAATCACACCAACTCTGTGAAGTCATAGTGTGTTATTTGGCACTACAGATGCTGTTTGGGTCAAACCCTTGCTGACATCCCTGTGAATAGAAGAGGCTCAGGGAGCATCGTGTCAGATGTGAGCAGGGTCAGCTGGAAGCCTGGCTCTGGATTCAAGGCGATGGTGATTCTGTCCTCTTCCCGTAGGATTATATGCGTCAGGCAGGGGAGGTGACATATGCAGATGCACACAAAGGAAGGAAAAATGAAGGTGTGATTGAGTTCAAATCCTATTCTGACATGAAAAGAGCCCTTGAAAAGCTGGACGGGACAGAAGTAAATGGCAGAAAGATTAGATTAGTGGAAGACAGACCTGGATCGAGACGGCGCCGCTCTTACTCCAGAAGCCGAAGCCATTCAAGGTATGTCTGTAATGTATCTCAGGCTGCAGTTAATGAACATAGAGTGGATTGAGACTTCGGGGTTCCAAAACGCCTTGGAAATGTTTGGGGTTCTCAACAGGTCTATTTTTTTAAGCATGTATTAGTATCTGGGGCAAATGAGGGCTGTGTTCTGAGGTGTCTCCCTTGGATGTGTGGACCTGCTCCCTGAACACCTGTCACTGTTCTTCCCCGATAACTCAGCCCTTGTTCCTTGTGGGAGTAGCTGCGTGGCTGGTGGAGCCATGTACATGGAATGAAACAGAAGGTGCTTCTAACACTTCAGCTCTGAACACTCTGTTCTGCTCCAGGCACCAGGACTAACAGTTCTTTCTCAGCTTGGAAACCTCCACCTGTTCCCTGTTTCTCAGAGATTTGTTGCCTTCCTTGTCTGACCAAGAGCTGCTTCGGCAGCACCAAGTGTTCTCCCCTTTCCATTCCGGGGTAGAACTCATTGCAAGAAAACTCAGGCAAACCTTTACTGTTCCTGGAAAAACTTGTTTATGAAATCAAAATGTGAAGTCAAAGCTTTATGCCAGTGTCTCACCATATTCAAACAGAGATTTGATTGGGAAAGTGATTATCCCTTAAATAAACTGGCATCTTTTCTTCCAGGTGAGTACCCTGCTTGCAGCCAGACATGGCAGCAGGGATGAGAGGTGGAGAGATGAGTGCTCTGTATTTGTAACTGTCTTGTGTAACTGACCATTTGGCTGCTGAAAGGTGCTTTAGCCCTGTGGGTTCTGCCCATGGGGGTCACAAGCTCCCCATGGACACATGCTAACGTGAAGCTGGTTCCCTGTGTTGCAGGTCTCGCTCTCGAAGCAGACACTCCCATAAGAGCAGGAGCCGCAGTCCCAGTAGCAGCCGCTCCAAGAGCAGATCCAGATCCAGGTATGTCTTTGTCTTGGGAGAACTAAGGGGTCCCACTTCAGTGAGAAGCATATTGTTAAATTTAATCTGCAGCAGGAACACTTGGTTTTTCTTTTCCCTCCCATTTTCTGCACACTCTGCTCAGACCCTTGCCACACTAAAGCAGAGCTGTGTGTTGCTTTTGCACTTCCAGGTCTGTGTCCCGTTCCAGAAGCAAGAGCCGTAGTCGAAGCAAGAGCCGTAGCAGAGGCCAGAAAGAGAAAAGCAGGACTCCAAGTAAAGAGGATAAAAGTAGGAGCCGCAGCAGGAGTGCAGAGAAATACCGAAACAAAAGCAAGGATAAATCTGAGGGCATTCTCCATAACAGCGATGAGAAAGTCAAGAGCAGGAGTCACAGCAAGGAAAAGAGCAGGAGTGGGAGTAAGGAGAGGGGAGAGGCACGGGAGAGTATGAGGAGCAGAAGCAAGGAGAAGAGTAGAAGCAAAGACAGGGAGAAGAGCATTAGCAAGGCTAGAAGCAGAAGCAAAAGCAGGGATGAGAGTAGGAGCAGGAGCCACAGCAAGGATAAAAGGAAAAGTAGGAAGAGGAGCAGGGATGACAGCAGAAGTAGAAGCCGGAGCCACAGCAAGAGTGAGAAAAGCAAGAGGCGCAGCAAGCGAGACAGCAAAGGCAGCAGCAAGAAGAGAAGGAAGGACAGCCATGAGCGATCCAGGTCAGGCTCCAAAGAAAAGGAGCAGCTCAAATCCGAGTCGGACAAGAAGGAGGCAAAAGGAGAGGGGGAGGATGCAGTGTCCCGCTCCAGGTCTAGGTCCATTTCCAAGTCCAAACCAAATGTCAAATCAGATTCTCGTTCCAGGTCCAAATCTGTTTCAAAGCCAAGGTCTCGGTCCAAATCCAGGTCTAGGTCCGCCTCTAGGTCACACTCCCAGTCGCAGTCAAGGTCAAGCTCCAGATCCTAACCTTGCTGCAACCCCACTTGGAATGGTTGGAAAAGTCTTTTGTACATGTTTAGTAGCTGTAACCAAGTGATTGAAGTAGAAACCCTGTCGATGCTGTGTATTTTTAACAACCTGATGGTCTGTCTGTCATTAACTGCAGCGCTCTCTCCCTGCAGTTCTCTCTGGTGTGAGGCTGCTCCACTTGTTTTCCATCCAATAGAAAGGGTTTCTTCACATACAGCTCTTCCTTGAGCCCCCAAATTGCCCTGTTTTCCAGGGAGAGCCTTGCAGGGCATGAGCACTACACCCTGGTGGGTTTAGGGGATTGCAGTGATGACTGATAGGTATGACAGATTCAAAGTCTTTGCCCTCGATTGATGCCCTTTGATGTCTGCCATTTAGTGGAAGTGCTAAGTCTTAAGTTTCATACTACTTTTGTTCCATATTTTTTGGACTTAAAAGTTGTGAACAGCACAGTCAAAAGGGGAAAAAAATAGAGGTACTTGCAGTAATCTATAGGGAAAAGAACTATAGTTCCATATTCTGGTATTGTGACAATATCCTTGTTTTATATTAAATTTTTTTATTTTATTTTTCCCTGTCTTGCAAAGTACAGTGATCCCTGTTTCCATGAAATTTGAATAAAGACTATTTTTGCTTGATGACATTTGGTTAAATGGTGCTGTGTTGTGGTTGTCAGCATTTTCTGTTGATCAAGGTAAGCCTGAATTTGTAGAGAGTCACTCACAGAGAAAAGGTTCTTGATTCAGAAAGTCACTTCACATTCAGTGTAGGCACAACACTTGAATAAAGTCCAGATAAAGAACTTATTTCTCCAGCACATTTTCCAGGAGTTTTTGCTCCTAATGAAACATCTGTGCTTGGGAGGAGCCTTCCAAGGAAAGGAAAAAGCTCAGGATGTGCTTCTGGGCTTGGAAGCACAGAGGGTGGTGGCAGCTGTTCTGTGGCATGTCCCCAGCATCCCTGGGGACCTGGGGAGAAGGGAGGGCCCCTTCTAGCAAGAGTTTTGTAGGTGTGTAGGTGTTCCTGAATAATATCCCAAATTTAGACTTGGGCCATTTGCAAATTGCTCTGACTGAACTTCCCACAAGCTCGTCTCCTGCACAATTGGCTTTGAATGAAGGAGTGACATCCCCAGCACCTGTTCTGCCTGCAAGCAACATTCTGAAAAATAGAAGGCAAAATGTATTTTGTGAGTTCTTGGTCTGGAATAGAAAGGTTAGTTACCGCTTCCCCTAAAACTGTCCTTTAGCCAATTCCAATCTGCTCACAACTGATGGCAGCAGCTCTCCAGCAGGAGTCACTTCATACGTGCAGTAATTCCATATAATTTGATCATTTGGAACTTGTCCTGCCATATTAAAAAGATGAAGGGATAATAGATCATCAGAGTAGCTTTCAACACAAAGTATTTCCCCACACTTTGAGAGGGGTCAGGGCTTGGTGAGTGGCTCAGCCTTTATCAAATGTCATATTCCTACGGCAGCATGAGAAATCTCTGTGGAAGTGATATTTAATTTCTTCAGAAGGAAAAGCCTTTTTCAGCTATATATATTTAGTGCTTTAACATCTTATTCTCTCAAAATGACATTTTTAATCCTTTTTGCTGCTTAATCTTAGTATAGAAGCAAACCAGCCAAGGCAAGATGTTTGCTAATAAGGGATAATGTCTTGGTTTGAAAAGACAGGTGTCTGCTAAGGAAGGCATGAGCTTCTCTTGAAATGGAAAATGTATACCCCCTCCCTCTGAATTATTATAGTTTTGAGATTAAGGAGCTCTCAGGCAGAGATATAGGAATAACAGTTCCTTACTAGGAAAATTAAAATAAAAATGCAGTAGTACAAAAAACCACTGACAGAATCAGAATACAACCTGACACCCTGTTGGTAGCAGTCTAATTAATTGGCTGCAGTCCTCCTGGAGTGACAGATGTGGTTCTGTTGAAGGTAGAAGCGTGTAGTTTTCCTGTAAAGGTCTAGTAGTGGTGTAGATGGGTCCGGTCTTCCTCTGGAGATCCAGTGGAAACAGGCTGCCACTGGTGTTCTAAATCTTAAATTTTTATCCAGGTAGGAATGCTTGGCTCCTCCCCCTGGGTGGAGCATACAGTGATACTTAATGGCCCATTAACAGAAGATACCTCCCTGGACAGAGGATGAGTTGTGGAAGAGAGAAAACTGCCCATCTGGTTTTAACAGCTGGCCCATTAACAGAGGATACCCGCCACCCTGGAGTTATGAGGGATGGGTCATGGAAGAAATAAAGAACACTGCTCCACCTCGTTTCAAAAGATAGTGATAGAATACATACCTCTGGATACATTTTGCATTGCAACCTAAGACAGAATATTGACTAAAAAATACTTTTAAGAAAATCTGGAAATTATACAGTCTACGTAAAGACTAAAAAGTAACTCCAGCTTCTGCTGTCTGGCAACTGTGTTCCAAATAACCAAGCCAGGTGTTAGTGAGCCCTTTGGGAGAAGCATCTATTCCTTAAATACCTGAGGAGAGGCGTTTGGTGGGAGGTATGTGGGAAACTTGTCTGAGGTGGAGGTCATCACTGTGTTGCAATAAGAAGAGGAAAAGCCAAAAGTCCTTCATGTGTGAGCACCTGTGTCTTGGGTTATGGTACCAAAAAATGTTTATTCTATTCCATCTGTTGAAACCAGTTGGGGAAATATTTTCCTTATCTCTTGTAACTCCAGGGGGGAGGAGGGCGGCCGCCCTTCTGATAATGGGCCAGCTGTTAAAACCGGGTGGGGGATTGTTCCTTATCTCTTTCCACCCTCTGGGAGATATCTTTTGCTAATGTGCCATCAAGGCTCATCAATGACATTACACATTACATCATCCCAGTGTGAGATGCTCCACCCAGTGGGGGGAGCTAAACCGTTCCTACCCAGATAAAAACTGAGACGTAGGAACACCAGACACTGGTTTTCTGCTGGATTCCCAAAGGAAGACTGGACCCATCTCACCGTCACTGGACCCTTTTTCTAGAAGGACCATCTCTACTCCAACAGAACTACATCTGCCACTCCAGGAGGGCTTACTTTGGACTGCTTCCAACACCCTGAGCACCAGGGTGTCAGGTTGTATTTCTGACTCTGTCAGGGTTTCTAGGATTTTCTGTTTGTTTTTGTTTGCTTGGGGTTTTTTTGTATTACTACATTTGTATTCTGAATATTTCTAGTAAAGAAACTGTTATTCCTATTCCCAAATCTTTGCCTGAAAAGCCTTTAATTGCAAAATTATAATTATTTGGAAGGATAGGGGTTGGGTGTTACATTCTCCATTCCAAGGGAAATTCCAGCTTTCCCTGGCAGACACCTGTCTCACCATACCAAGACAACCTGGAGCGATGGCAGTTCCTGGGTGTGCAGTGCAGGGTTTGGACACACCACTCTTTGCAGGAGCACCAGTGCTTCACTGCCCAGAGTAGGGACAAATCGTGGCATGGGCTCATCCTCCTCAGCCACCNAGGGTGGCCGCCCTTCTGATAATGGGCCAGCTGTTAAAACCGGGTGGGGGATTGTTCCTCATCTCTTTCCACCCTCTGGGAGATATCTTTTGCTAATGTGCCATCAAGGCTCATCAATGACATCACACATTACATCATCCCAGTGTGAGATGCTCCACCCAGTGGGGGGAGCTAAACCGTGCCTACCCAGATAAAAACTGAGACGTAGGAACACCAGACACTGGTTTTCTGCTGGATTCCCAAAGGAAGACTGGACCCATCTCACCGTCACTGGACCCTTTTTCTAGAAGGACCATCTCTACTCCAACAGAACTACATCTGCCACTCCAGGAGGGCTTACTTT
>VXBB01012519.1:261262-292344 GCA_013399915.1 Illadopsis cleaveri
GGATATTAGGAAGGAATTCTTCTCTGTGAGGGTGGGGAAGCCCTGGCACAGGCTGCCCCTGGATCCCTGGGAATGTCCAAGGCCAGGCTGGACAGGGCTTGGAGCACCCTGGGACAGTGGAAGGTGTACCTGCCCATGGCAGGGGGTGAGACTGGATGGAGTTTAAGGTCCCTTCCGATCCCGAACCATTGCCAGATTCTGTGATTCTACTTTGGGTTACTCCTGCAGACCGTGAACATTTTTAAGGTGTGTAATTCCTGTGTGGCACCAGATGATGTTCAGAAGTGTTTGTGTTACAGTGGTTACAAGTGATTCCCAGGGAGTGGGATTAGCAGCTCCGTGGTTTCAGGCCTGGAGGAGATGTTCCTGGGGCTCCCAGCTGAGCCCTGTGGAGTGTGAGGTTTGTGCAGGGCCCGGGCAGTAGCCGGGTGCCCTCCCCAGAGGCACTGCTCTTCTCAAGCAGGAGGAGGTGAGAGTTGGGGAAAGCAGCTTAGCACCAAAGGCTCTTAGTGAAAGCCATAAAACTGGAAGTAGGCTCTGTTTCTGCTCCTCTCTTTCCATAAAGGAACAGAAAACATTAGCTCTGTGAGCATGGAATAAGGTTTTGTGCCTTCTTTTGCATCCCATCCAGTCTGTTTGGAATAGGTCAAAATGCTATCCCAGCATGGCATGGAGTGCCCATAAGGACAGGAGAGAGGAGCTGCTGCCACGTGGCTGTCACAGTGTCACATAAACCTACAGACAGGCAGCAAGGTGAGTGTGATGGCAAAGGGGGGCAGTCAGACTCAATTGTGAGGCAACACTGTCAGGTGTCCTGATCCGTGTGCTCTGTGGGAATGCTGTCTGGCATCAGCAGGGAGAGGGACTGGGTGTGGGATGGGCACACATTCAGCAGCCACAGCCTGTGCCAGTGCGTTTCTTTTGACTGCTGAAATAGATACATGTGCGTGTGTTTGACACAACTGTCAGTAAACCAAAATATAGTGGTTTGAAAGCAAACCAAGTGAGATGCTCCAAGTCAGAAATACAATTTAATAAGAAGAAAGAAAAAAAAAGTAAATAAAATAAGATAAATGCAATAATACAAAAACAAAANATTCAACAGTTCATGAAGATGGTGATAGAATACTTTGTGTACATCCCATACTACAACCCAGGACACCAAGATGAGCAGCTCACAGGCTCCAACAGTGCTTTGGGCTTTGTTTTTTTCTAGGATGATCTGCTGGTTTAAAGTAGACTCACAATTTTGCTGTCTGATCCTATGAGCTGACTGAGGTCACATTACCACGGTGCTGTTTATTTGTCTCTCAGTGCAATAGCACCTACCATAATCCATATGTTATTGTGTGCTTAGGGGAAACTTAGAAGGGCTCTGTTACAAATGAGCTGGACAAACTCCCGCAATCCCAAGTACTTCACCTTGTGGTCCTGTGGCAGAACATAGACAAAAAGTGTTTGTTTCTCCATACCATCCAAAGCATCCCTCTCCCTTCCTAGACCTTTTCCCACTCTAATCTTTCAGAGCAATGTTTTCCTTGATTTGTAGTTACAATTTTTCTGTCTTCATGGGGAACAAAAATTAGTAGGAAGTGCAATGGGTGGAGCTCAGACAGAATTCCTCAATTCTGAATTTTGTCTTTTTCTCCCTTCACTGACATAGTCTCATCACGCCATTAGATGCTTGCCAGTGCTACTGACATTTTCTCTTGAGGCATTGGTACGATTCCATCGCAGGCTGTGAAGGTTCATTTCAGTTCCTGACTGATGAGGTTCCTGGAGATGAGACTGTGGTTTTATTTGGTAATGGTATTAGTTCAGCCTTGCAAAATATTATTTGCCTGAGGTGAGTAACAGGTTTTGACAGGTGAGTAAAGCATCATCTGTCATCGTCACAACAAAGTATAGGCAAGGTGGTTGTGCTGAGCTCCTAAGTGTTCCAAGCAGTTCTGACACCAATTTAGTTGTGCTGCAAGGAGTCGTGGTGGGGTTTGTGTGTTTTTGTTTAAACTGCAGGTCTGTTCCTCACTGATGGCACAGGAGAGCCTGGCAGATGTCACGTATCAGGTGTCAGACACTGCTTCAGAGCTCTCAGAGCCAGCTCACACTGAGTGAGGGGAGCAGCCTTCCACCCTGTTTCAGGGCAGAAAGATGATTTGAAAATCAGTTATTCCCAGAACAGCACAGTATCAGATGGTTCTCTTGATGCCAGCTGCTTCTTGAATAAGATTTTGTCTCGTGGTCCATGCAGCCAGAAGTGCTGCAAACGTTATGTTATTACGTGATTTACAGTCTTTGCGTTTATTGCACCATTGCATTCCTCGCCAGAGAGAGACACTGAAATCCTCATGTCATTGGAAATTATCCTGGCAGCACCTCATATGGGATTTCTGTTGAAATGTTTCTCTTCCCATCCAGTCTGATGAGAAGAAAAACATTTATAGCAGTAGAGTGGGAACCCCCATCCACCCATTTAGCCTTCACACTCACTTTGTGTGAACTTTTACCCTTTTTCCTTCCTTTTTTTTTTTTTTTTTTTTAATTTTTTGGTCTCCTAACCAAGGTAAGATGGGTGTTAAAAGCCAAAGCTACTTTTCTGCAGCAATAATCAGGTGGTTTCCCAAGCCTGCACTGGCTCAGGGGCAGAAATGAGATCAAAACCTGAGTATTTTTGACCTCTTCCTGTGGATTCCCTGTCTGAAGATAAAGCATAGAGGTCTGGGTGGAAGCATATTAATTAGGCTCCATTATCTCTGCCAGCCTAGCAATCATTTATCATTTCATAAATCTGAATCTGCAACTTGAAACTGAATGACTCATGTCAGTTTTGCAGTATCTTCTTTTGCCGTAATGTTCCTGAGATTTAAAATGCTAAAGATGAAAAGAAATCACAAATTGGGACAAATGAGGAATGTTCGGGCCTGACTATGGTTCCTCAAAATGTTTCATGTTAGTTTCTGCTCTCTTTTTAGTTGCCCCATTTGCTTCCTTTTATTGGGTTCTCTTGATTCTATTGTAGATTTTACTGATAGGGAGCATTATAAGAAAAGCCATTTCTTTATTATATTTTTCTGTGGGTTTTACTGGATTTATAAAATGCAGACGTGAGAAAGAGTGATAATTTTATCAAGTCTTCTCTGGTTAGGTTCAAGATTATTTTCTACCTTGTGATTTTTGACTGTTTTCCCAGCCCAGTTTGAGGTAAATTCTCCAAGTTAATTACTTCTGTCCAAGTAACTTCTGAACTCCTTCTCTCAAAAGGAGCTTTGTAAATAGTCTTGGTGCTTGAGCTTCTTTATTTTTAAAGCCTGAACACAAAGAGTAAAATCTAAAAAGGGGTGGGTTTGCCCTTGTTGAAACTGGCAACCAAACATTTGCTACAAACAAATGTTTATAGATGTACAAGGCTACATCAAATATTAATATATTCAATACCACCTGACACAAGGCTCATTTAATCAAATTCCTACCTCTGCCAGCAGCCATGAGGATGTGGATGTGTTCTGTGACCCTGAACATGGACTCTAGCCGCAGATGTTCCGCACCTGCAGTTCGGATAAACGAGTGGAAGTTGGGGAACTCCTACAGAGGTTATCCTGTGCTACCCAGAGATATTTGCTATTGCCATTTGCAAAGGTCTGTCATGCTTTTGGCCCAGTTAAAATTACCGTAAAGACCTGTGGTGGTGCTGGAATTGGTGTTGCAGGAATGCTGAAGTGTCCTATGTTACCCTGCATCAGGTCCATGGGTCTGTCTTTGGCTGAATTATGCTCACACTGAAACTGTCTGTGGAAAGGGAAAGCACTTGGAAGGCTTCAGGTCAAGAGTGGAGTTCAGGGGCAGACAGGGCTCTCATGAATCATAACCAAGGTCTGATGGTCACAGACCTGGTGTTCTGTGTTAGAGGAAGGGGAGTGGCGGTTGACTTTGCAAATTACCTACAGCTGTTCTGTTCCTTTGTGCTGAAAACAAATACACAGAATTGCCTTCAAGGCTGCAAGTTCTGAGTCTTGGGGAGGAAAAGATCAATTTCAAGTGAAATAAATCGGAGCTGAAGGAACTTGAGAGCTC
This sequence comes from Illadopsis cleaveri, assembly GCA_013399915.1. Taxonomy (NCBI): domain Eukaryota; kingdom Metazoa; phylum Chordata; class Aves; order Passeriformes; family Timaliidae; genus Illadopsis; species Illadopsis cleaveri. Next base: position 265,334 of record VXBB01012519.1, read on the forward strand.
TGAAAAATCAGGTTATTGCCACATCAGGCATTCAGAATCAGGCCCCTGACATTCGACCAGTGTTGATAATCTTCCTTCTCCTTTTCCTTCTCCTCCTTTTGAGCAGTGGGGAAGGGCTGGGAAGGACCTTCAGGTATGTGGGGACAATTCTGCCAGCAGATGTGGATAAACCTTCATGCTTGGAGTGTTGTGAGATCAGCGGTTGTCCCGGTTTAGGACAAATTANCGGTCTACATTCCCCTAAAACGCGGAATTGGGCCACTGACTCCTTTGGGTTATTTTGCAGTGGCGTAACTTTTGCCCTTTGTTCAGTCCAAGTCATTACACTTCTGCTCCTTACCCAGCTGTAACATTCCCTCTCAGAAACAGTGTCACTTTTATTGATTCCTCCTAATAGCAGAGAATCAACAAAGCACCTTGTTACTTGTTAGACTGAAAAGCACCAAATAATAATGTGTTGTTTTATATTAGATGATCAAGTGTAAGAGCCCTCAGTATTTTGCTTAGTGCATCTAGTTGGAATGTGTAGCTGGAACACAATAACTGACTGCCCAGAGAGCTGCTTTGTCCTTAAGATGCCAAATAAATATATATATATATATGTGTATATATATATATATTTATATATATTTGCTGTTTAATCATTTTCCCCCCCTCTCTCTTTCTGCTATTCCAATTTTTGCATGCACAAAATACATTTTTCCTTAATACCATTCAAGAACATTTCTGGAAGGATGGATTATTTCTGGAGGGTTTGTGTGGATTTCGTATTAGCAAACCTGCTCTATTAAGCTCTGTTGTGTAAAGGAAGATGCAGTCCTGATAGTAAATTCTGCATTTCCAGAATTTAGGAATGAGGGATAGAGCTGTGGGATGAAACTGAAGGTTGCCCCCATGATAAGCCAGGCCTCACCCTCAGTTCAGAGACTGTTAGTAAAGATGCTCATTGTTTTTCTAATAAAAATTTATGTGTTCTGGAATTGGGGTTGGGCTTCCCCAGCTCACCTGGCCACAGATGCATTGTGAGATTATGGCAGGAGGGAGCCCCAGCCTCTGTCTGCATCGTTTTGGGCAAAACCAGAACTGTCCATTCATGTGCAGGAGCATCACTGTCCTGGAGACCTCTGCTCCTGCAGTGCTAGGGGCTCCTTCCTAGCTCCCAGGCGCAGGAACTCTGTCTGGAACAGCACATGGAGCTTGGGGATCTCCTTCCACTGACCTTCTGCCATGGCATTGAGCTGTCCCATCAACCTCAGCCCCTGGAATCTGCATCAGGATGCCAGTGCTCCTGAAGTGTTTGAGGGAAGTGAACTGGATGGAATCCTGCAGGAAACTGAGTCCACTTAGAATTATGATTTCTTCAGAATGGGACGTTTCTCTTCGTGTTGAAATGAAAATTATACTCTATCTCCTTGAAGCTGCAGAGAAGGACATGAGCCTTTCAGAAGCAAGTCCAGCATCTTTGAAGCTTAAAGAAATACAAGCTTTCGATAAAGAGGGGGAAGAACATTTGGGATGAAGCTTTGATAGGGTGCTGGAGGCACCTGACCTCACTTCCTGAGGCCAGGAGGTACACAGGAGTAGAAGACAGAGAGGGTTTCTCCACTCAACACTCTCCCTGTTTCAGAGTGAAGCAAATGCTTTCAGACTGAGATTTCAGCGAAGTGCAGATGACTGAGAAAAGATTTCAGACTAATGAAGTGCTTGGAATAAAAGCTTTGGAGCAGAGCTTGCAAATGCAACCACGTTTGACTTGCCTCTTTCATTCTGGAGTTCAGTAGCTCCATAATGCACACAGTAAAAAAGATCAAGGAGTGAGTAATCTTTGCAGCTATTTGCTCATCAGAAAGGTGGTTTTTTAGGTTTTTGATGTTGTTGTTGTTTTTGGTTGTTTTGTTTGGTGGTTTTTTTTGGATGCTTGGTTGCATTAGCAGGTCAGGAGTAATAAAAGATGCACAGTGGCACTGTTTAACACACTTCAGTACTTTTATCTGGACCAATAAAGTGTTCCTGCATGGGCTGTGTTTTAAGCTCCAAGGATGAATCTCTGAAGTCTGCCATGTATCATTCCTTTTCCAAAGCTGCCCTGTATGTGTCTGGATGGGTTTTCTAGTTCTGCGTCTGGATTTCCTGTGATGTCCTTGGCAGGACAAGCTGTGTTTGTGCAGGGCTGTGCTGGAGCAGGGATGGGTGTCAAACCCCTCCCTCCTCCCAGCTCTCCCTCCTCCCCTTAGTGGCACAGGGAGATGGGAATGGTGGTTATGGTCAGTTCATCACAGGTTGTTTCTGTTGCTGCTCAGGGAGAGGAGTCAGAGTCCTTCCCTGCTCCAGCAGGGAATTCCTCTTGTGGGAGACAGTTTTTCATGAACTTCTCAAAGTGAGTCCATCCCAAGGGCAGCGATTCTCCATAAACTGCTGCAATGTGGGTCATTGTTCCCTGGGCTAGTCCTTCAGGCTGTTCAGCATCACTTTGTAAATCACCAGCTTCCTTTGATTAAATAACTCACTGTTTCAGCTGAACTCCCTCACAGATAGTATCACAGAGTCATTATCACAGAGTCATTAAGGTTGGAAAAGACCTTTAAGATTGTCAAGTCAACCAAGATGTGCCCGAGAGTGCTATTGGAGACCAGTACTCCAGAATGAAAACATTACAAATAAAAGGGGTTTTTCTCTACTGAGGTGATGTGGCAGCAAACAGATGGTAGTTACTTCCCTCACAATGGTATACTGAATGTCAGTTAGTGAAAGTTTGTAAAAGACTTTGACCGAACTCATTGCCTGAAACCTGTTTTAACATTTTAATTTAATGGTTGTCTTTTTCTTTACTTCTGCAGTGCCCAAGCTGTGCCCTGCTCTGATTCCCAAACCTGTAAGCAAATGGATTGCTTTGAGAATGGAAAGATTTGTACTCAAACGGGCTCCCAGCAGCACAGGGAGAGGTACAGAAATCCAGATTTTTCCCGTTTTTTGTTTGAAAGCATTTAAAGGGAACATGGTGTTGCTGTGAGTAGAATGAACCTCTCAGACCAAGTGTTATAGTTCTATATCCAGGAAATCCTGCAGACACCTTTCATTTCTTCAGTCCTCAGTCCAGGCCTCCTCATTCCAAGAGGTTCAGAGACACTGGGAACAGTGCAGAAATAATGTTGCACTTTTAATTTGATATTGTTTTAATTTTGGATGTTTAATTATATCAGAGACATTCCAGATGATTGTAGAAACGGGAAATAATGGAAATCTTACTACCAGCAGTGGCTGTCAGGTGACTGAGGCTGGCAGACCTGTCAGACGTCTCCGGAGGAAGAGAAGGTTGCCTCTGGATTCAGAGGATGAGGAGGAAAATGCATATGAGGATGAGGTAAATAAGGCTGCATGTGCTTTCTTTAAAGAGAGCTGTGAAAAGCAGGGGCAGTTGTCTCAGAGCTTCTTGTGCAGTGCAAACTGTGCTGAGGGAGGTTGTTCTGTACCCAGGGAATGGTCTGGGTCTGATCCTGATTTATGTCAGTGATGGGAATATCAGCTCTGAGGAGTCACAGGGGTGAATGAATAGCTCAGGTGAAGTGAAAGTCAGGAGTTCACAGTAATAACACCACGTCTCCAGAATAACTATACTCAAATACTGTTGTGTGATACTGAAGATCAGCGTCAAACCACAGGGTTGGTTTGGGTTTTGTTACAGTCTTGCATGTACTCTCACTGCACCACCACAAACCTGTATTAGTGGTGCATAAACAGCAGTACCACAGTCCTGAGCTGATCTTTCCTTCAGTTTCCTGCAGCCCCTAACTCCCTCCTGGGGCCCTTTGTGCCCCTCTGTGCTCTGCTCCTGCCCATCAGTGCCTCTCTGAGGCATTTTATGTTTATTCCCATAATGCAGGGTTCTGTATGGCAGAACAGGGGTAGGTGTTTGTGGGCAATAAAGCTGCAGCCTCTGCTGTCATGAGCAGTTTAACTCATCATCTTGTTCAGCTTTTCTCTGGGATGTGGATGAGATGGGATGGATGTTTTCAGAAGTCCTTGCAGTCTCTCTCTTCCTCCTTCTCCTTGCCCTCATTAGAAACTGCTCCTCTGTCCCTTCTGGGGAATGTTTGGCAGGCAGCTTTTAGTAGCTTGTTTTTGGTTTGCCCTGAAAAATGACAGCCTGGGAGGAATCAAACTGAGTTTGCAAACACACAGGAGAAATGGGAATGACAGTTGGGCTTGGGGTGTGACACAGGGAGACCACATTGTCTGGGGTGCTCATCTATGACAGGAGTTACTTGAGGCTTCTGCTTCCTTCAGGGCATCATAAATTCCCTTTTTTCCCCTGTATCCATTCCCTAGCATAGATGGACGTAAGAAAGGAAAATGAAAAAGAAGTGTTCCAGTAAGGCTGCTGATGTGAGCAGTAAATCCTGCATTGCAGAAAGCAAATCCTCTGAATTATTATGGAGATTTTGGTCCTGTGCTGCTCTTCAGCAGCCACATTTAAATGAACTTCAGTAGCATATATTAAATAACTTGTAAAGCACTTTGGGATACCAAGATCAGCGTTATCTGTGTATCATTCCCTCCAGATGTTCTTTCAGGGTTGTTCAAGAGACAGCAATGCTGGCTAATAGTCCTTTTAGTTACCTGTTACATCCATGTTGTACCTGCATTGTGAGATGATCAGAGGGAGGGAAAAACAGTCTTGCTAAACTTCTTTTTAACATATCTGTGTCTAGGAGAAGAATAAATCAAATAATATGAAAAGCCGCAGAAACACTAAACCAATAAAACAAGGTGAGCTAAGCTCATAGTATCTTTTCTTTAATGTTTATAGATTTTTTTTTTAGTAGCTATTATAAAGTGAATAATAATAAACAGAAGAGAAAAGGACAGAAGAGCTCATTTCACATTCAGAACAGCTTATTAGGTACATAACCATCTTACCACAGTCAGTTTCAGAGGTGTATTAGCAGGAATATTCTGGATTTGCCTGCTTGATGGGCGCAGGGTAAGGATGTGGAAGGAGTCACCTTCATCCAGAGCTCACTGAAGACAATAAGAATCTTATTTCCATTGACTTTGGAGAGCTTCAGCCACAGCCTACAGTGCTAAGTAAAAAATAAGTTGTAAACAACATGATTGATTGTAGACTATGAGTTAAATGTATTGTATACCTTAAATCAGTCAGTTTGTAACTTGGAGAAGAGTTTTAATATACATTTAGAATGTAATTTTCTGTGTGTATGACTGTGGTTCTACCAGAATGAATCCAAGTTGTTTTCATCATCTGGGAGCTGCCTCTCTAGTAGATGCATTGTGCTATTAGGAGGTTATAAATATATGTGTGTATAAATTTAAAAAAATATTGTGAACTGAGCAAAAAAGCACTTGGTTTTTAATTTATTTTATTTTAGGCTTATTTCAGCTGCAATTACATGCCTCTCTGTGCTGCCTGTTAGTTTATATTTAACCCCTTATTCCTCTGTAAAATGTCAGGAAGAGGAATTAATTCCCACAATTTTAAGTTATTCTGTCTTGTCCAGACTTTCCTGTGGCACCTTTCCATGGGCAGCTTGCCAGCAGTCCAGGTGCCACAGGTCATATGACCTGTGATACTATAAATGTTTATTTCCTGAGGAATGAGGACAGTTTTCCTATTGATGGAATTCTTACCTTTCCTCAAAATTGCGTAACACTGCCTCTTCTGGGGTGCAACAGCAAACGTGGGAGGAGAAGGAAAAGAGAGGAGGAGAAGCAGAGCAGGAGGCATCAGAGAGAAACATTCATTTTCTCCTTGTTTTTGATTAATTAGTGCTTTCTGGAAAGAAGAAGGTATGGAACTGGTCTTCCTACTTGGAAGAGGAACAGATGCCAGCTGCTCCCCAAAAGCTGTTCAGAGAGGTTGGCAGCTTTTTTCACTCTCTTGCTCTTTTTCTCAGGCAACATCACAGGATCACTGGCAGTCACAGGATTACTGGCTTGGTGGAGGTGGGATTGGAGACCACCCTTAAGCCAGCACTTGTATTTCTGAGTTGTTTTGGTACAAGCAGGCATTAAATGTTTGTTTTCTGCCCAGGGAAGCAGGCATTTGCCCTGCAAGTCTCATCCCAAACTAGGGTGTAAAAAATGCTGGTTGAATCTCACAATAAGCATCAGCTGTTTGGATCTGCTCTGCTGTGGACCAGTGGGCTGTTAGGCAGTTTCCAAAGACAGCTGGAGAGGGACAGCCTAATGTGTGTCACATGTGCTGTGTGGTTGTACAGAGCTCTCCTAGCCTGTCACCTGAGTCCCTGGCTCAGGAAATGGTGTGGATTCACTCCATGAAGTGCAAGGAGGAAGTGTGGGTGCTGTGTCAGTCACATGGAGGTGCCAAAGGGTGAGTTCAGCCTTGGTGAAGCTGCCTCTGCACCCCAGTTAAATGTGCAGCTCCCAGTAAGCACTTCAGAGCCCAGGGCTGTTGGTCCTTCCAGAGAGAGCTTAAAAGGAAGGAAGATCCAGTCCTGCACTGGGTCATTTGCAATCCCAGTTCAGGGTGCTTTTAAACTTCCCCTTCATTTCAGCTGTTTCACTTGAACTAAGACTGCAGATAAATTAAAAACACAAATGCTTTCTGGAATAACTGTAAAACTGGGCTGCAGATCAAGTCTGCCTTGTCCCTTTCACCATTTGAAGATGACAGGTTACCTTTGGGGAGGGTCTGGGCTGACACAAAGCGATCATAGCTTTCCCAGCTCTTTGATTCTGCATTGAGTGGGAAGGGGATTCTTTGGTGTTTGAGAAGAGCTCATTTCTGCATCTGCTCAAAGATGTGTTCATAACTAATTGCAACAGTTCTGTGGTTTTGAGAGAATAATTAGAGTAACGAGTAAATGTGAAATATGGTGATTGTGCCAGTGCTGATCCCTGAGCCTGCACCTGTTTGTTTGAGCCACAATCGCTTGGGGTGGGATTTTCTTCTCTGAGTTGAATATTTGAAGCCTGAAATATAAAAGTTTGAAGCCCGAAGTATGTTATGACTGCTCTGCAATAGATTTTGTCTCTAGGAATTAAAAACAAATATTTCTTCCCCCCTCACAGTATCAATCATTCCCACAAGGCCGAAATGGATTTAAAGTTGGAATGAAATTGGAAGGGGTGGATCCTGAACACCCCTCTCGATTTTGTGTTCTCACAGTGGCTGAGGTAGTTGCTTTTCTTTTCTTTGATTCCAAAAGTCTCATGTGCATCTAGAATTTTTTTTTTAATAAAAACTGGAAACATAAGAGTAATAATATTTTAGTTAGTTAAATAATGGTAGGAGTTCAAGGTGACACTGAAGGAATGATGTTATGTGATTAAGGATCTTTGCCTGAAATCCTACTGGCAGATTTTTGCACTTGTAACTAAGAATACCAAACCTATTAATTGCCTGCAGTGAACAAGTATGAAAAAGAACAGTGCCAGGAGGCCCTAAGACTTAGTAAATATAAACAAGTCAGAATGCTTTTATGCAGCTTCAGTTATGTGAAATCTGGGTTGATCTGGTATAGGCATAAAAGTTCTGGGGCTGCATTTGTACCCCAGGAATGTGTGCCTGGCATGGAGCAGAAGCTCAGGGAGGTTCCACTGACCAGTTCTATTTCCAGCTGTTTGAAGTTGGGAAAGAGGAGCATGGAAACTGGGAGAGCAAATGAGTTAAAATACAACTAGAATTTCTGAGAAATGAGATCCTGAGTTACTTTCTCTGTGAGTGCAAATATGAGGGAGTGTTTTATTAGTGATTTTCTTTCTCCTTTGTGACCCTTGGTGATAATCAGAGCTTCTCTCACTGTAGATCCAGGGGTACAGGATGCGACTGCACTTCGATGGTTACCCTGACTGCTACGACTTCTGGGCTAATGCTGATTCCTCAGACATCCATCCTGTGGGCTGGTGTGAAAAAACAAGCCATAAGCTGCTCCCTCCTAAAGGTATAACAGAAAATAGAGAGTGTACAAGAAACCATAAATTCTACTAAGAACTAAATGTCCTGGCTCAGCATATTTGATTTTTAGTGTGATTTCATTGTGGAACTCAATCTGAGGGGCTAAAGGGAAGAGTTTTAACTAACACAGTGACTCACAAAAGAGCAAAATATCTTCCCTCTGATATTCCCAAAGAATGACATTGTTAGTTACAGTAGAAACTCTGAATTGGATGTCTCTCTTTGCTTCAGAATTTGCTTCTTTCCTGCGTTCAGTTCTTTCCTGCATTCAATTTCCTAGAAACATTTGAAGGTTGAGATTAATGATTGTCCATTATGATGAAAAAGAGACAGCTGGTATAGCTGAAATGCACAGTCCCTGGAGATCATAGCATGCAAAGTTCATATTCTTTACAGGTAATTTCCATTTCTGAAAAACCCACCAGAATGTACCAGGGCCATGTAAAACAATTTTTTCTCTCTTCCTAGGTTTCAAGGAAGGAGAATTTAATTGGACTTCCTATCTGAAGAACTGCAAAGCTCAAGCAGCTCCAAAAAGCCTTTTTAAGACCCTCAGCAGTGTAAGTGGTGATATGGAATAGAAGGGGTTTCAATAGGTCTGGTGCTAAGTGAGTTTTGACCAGAATATTTATGTGGTTTTAATATGCTCATGTCAGACGTACAACTGCAGTACAATCAGATGCAAACTACTTCCTACTGGGTTTTATTTTTAAGAAGGAAAACTAGTACAATTTTTCTTCCTTTCCCTAGTCACTGACTTCCCAGAGAAAGAATTTGTATTTCCCTTCCTCCTTAATGCTAGAGGAAAAGATTTACTGAACTATTTATCAAATATATTACAACTGTCTGTTTTACTGTGCCCCTACAGTCGAGATATTTGTGTCACTTTCCTCTCATTTAATCATTTCCAAAATAATTTCTGTTTTCCAGCAGCATGCTCATGTGTGCCGTGGGATTCATTATGGGGCTGTGGATCTTGCGCATTTGTCATCCTTCCCCACTGTTGCTTTCTCAGTGGTGGTTAACCTCAGTTCCTGTGAAATTCTCCATCCATTTCGTGTTACTGGGATGACACAAAGCCCACGGGCTGGTGGATTGGAGGCTGCACATGGACAGTCACTTGACTCCAGTAGGATCAGGGCCTTGCTCTGCTCTGCTTCCCACTCAGTCACTTCATCTCCTTGAAGACTCTCCTAACTTTTTCACCAGTAAAACAGGATATACAATGCCCATTATCCTCAGCAAATCACTGCAGGGTGTCTCAGCCTGGAAGTCTGCAGTGGTGGATGTACCACTGAAAATGCTGGGTTTTGAGCCACATTAACTCTTTTAAAGTTATAGTAACAGTCACTGCCAGAACTCAAGGAAATCCTGTCTGCAAACCTCTTGGTAGTCACTGAAGTGTGTTTTGGTCTGTGAGTTTTGGGGTCAAAGAAGTTTATAAAGGGGATTTCAATGGTTTGACCAAGAACATGGCTGATTTCCCTTTCCTGGTGTCCTGTTCCTCAGTCTGTCACACCTTCTGGGTTTCGCCTGGGAATGAAACTGGAGGCAGTGGACAAGAAGAACCCGTCACTAGTTTGTGTCGCCACCATCACAGACATGGTGGAAAACCGGCTGCTGATCCATTTCGATAACTGGGATGAGAGCTACGACTACTGGTAAAAGATGCTATTTCTGATACATGTCTGTAGGTAGACTGACTTTGCCTTAAATGCAGGCTGTGAAGTTGGGATCTTATATGAGTTGTCAGGCATCTGAATAATTACTTGAGGTTTTCACAAAGAGCCAGTTGCCAAGTTGTTCCCTTCCTGTTAGGGTGCTGGGCAGCTCAGTGGGGATGGCCTGAGCTATCTGGGAAGCATTGGAGGTAAGAAGACTCCTTATGGTGCCTGAAGGGGCTCCAGGAGAGCTGATGATGGCCTTTGGCTAAGGGACAGAGCAACAGGACAAGGGGAAAGGCTTCCCACTGCCAGAGGGCAGGGTTAGATGGGATATTGGGAAGGAATTGTTCCCCGTGAGGGGGTGAGGCCCTGGTACAGGGCGCGCAGAGAAGCTGTGGCTGCCCCTGCATCCCTGGCAGTGCCCAGGGCCAGGTTGGATGGGGCTTGGAGCAGCCTGGGACAGTGGAAGGTGTCCCTGCCCATGGCAGGGGGTGGAACGGAATGGGCTTTAAGATCCCTTCCAACCAAACCATTGCAAGATTTACTTTGTATTTCCCTTTCTTTTGGGACAGCTTGAATGCCTTGAAAACCCAGTGTTACACATTCTAAGGAGGCAGTGCTTGTCTTCTACACAGTGATCACACCCACTGAAAGCATCTGCTCACCCAGCAAAGACCTATCAGACAGCTTTTGAAATCCTGCCTTTCTTTTTGCTTTCCATCTGACTGGTGCCAACTTTGCCTCTTTGATTCAGGTGTGAAACGAGCAGCCCATATATCCGTCCTGTTGGCTACTGCCAAGAAACTGGAATCCCACTGACAACACCACCTGGTAGGTTGCAAAGTGAGGCTTACTTCCTGCCTCAGCCAAAAACCTGCAAACTGTCTTCCACATAATTACATATTTGCTAGTTCCAGGTTCACTTCAGAACTCTTTACTGCCTGAAAAATATTATTGTTCCTACTTTTTGCCACTGCCATTTATGTTGTTTCATAGTTCTTTGAAGAAATGGAACAGGGTTTGGTAATTTATAATTGAATTTGGTTTTAGAAGGGAAAAAGTGAGAAGAATTTCCAGCATTGCCTTCAAGGTGAGCTGGGAGAAAAAGGGATCTGTACCATGATTTCCTAGATGAAATTTCTGGAAATCACAGAATACTCTAGGTTGGAAGGACCCACAAGAATCACTGAGTCCAACCCTTAAGTGAATGGCCCCTACAGAGATGAAACTACAGCCTTGGCATTGTTAGCACCATGCACTAATGATTTCCTAGATGGAATTTCTGGAAATGAAGGAGTAACTGAATCCACATCTCTTTCTGCTGTACTGGAATTTGGTAAATGAGGAGAATGTTGGCAAATAAGAGAGGACGCAATGTACAGGGAAAGCAGTGTTGTTTTCAGGCCTTGAAAGTGCTCATTCACCTTAAAAATAGCAAACATAAAAAAAATAAGCCTGGCATTTGTCAGACTGACAGCCCTAGAGCAAGAATTCCTGTATTTGCTGTGTTCCAGGTTCAGTTGAGCAGGAAGCACTGTCTGATCCCTCTGCATGGGTGGAATTGGTCTCAGTGTCTTCGCTGTAGAGATGTAGAAGGGGTTGTGAACATTCCCTCTCCGCAGCACCACATCTGTCCATGCTCCTGGAAGGTTCAGCAGGGCTGGGCTCTGCAGTTCTCTGCTCATATTAGGATTTCCTGTGCCTCCAACAAAACCTGCAGCCAGTTCTGATCTCTCTGCTGAGGGACTTAAATGCAGATTGTGTTCTGCATTTAGTCACTGCACCCTCCTGCCGAAAGGAACCCATCCTGGGAATAAAAACTACTGAAATAGGAAAAAAGTAGAGCAGTTTCTTAAATGTAATTGCCAGGGAGAGACATCCCACTGTTGTTAAAGCAGCACACTCATGGAGCCTTTTCTCTCCAGGCTGCTGTGCCTAATCAGCCTGGGTGAGTGGGCAGCAGTAGAGGAGAAGGTTCTACAGTCTTACAGGCACTCACACACAGAGTAGTTAATAAAACAGGAAATTAATTCAGTGATGCCATTACACATCACAGAATCCTCTGACTAGCTCATAATTGGAGTTTTCTCTAGAGAATAAGAATTGATTAAGCTGTGCAGAAATGAACTCACCAGGGTTCAAGCCTGGTGTACAACTGGGGAACTGGCAGAGCTGCTCTGGGTGCTAGAGGTGCGAACAGGACACTTTCCAGTATCATCCATTGTAAGTGCTAATTACAGGGTCCTAGAGCTGCCTTTTTGCTGTTTTTAGCAGTAAATGTGGGGGTTTTCTTACAGAAATGTTAATTCTCTGTTTTTTAAGGACACAGGGATTCCAAAGCCTTCTCATGGGAGAAATACTTGGAAGAAACTAATTCCCAAGCAGCCCCAGCAAGAGCCTTTAAACTGGTGGGTAATTCTCTTTGATTGTTCTTGCTTAGGTGCTGTTATCCACCCTTTTTTTGCTAGAGGCCTTATTTAAACATGGTTCATCTTTTTCTGTACCAGGAGGGTGAAACTATGGTTTTCTTTAAGATACCTCAGTGCTGCTAAAACAACAGAACACAGCAAAAAACAAGATTTTTTTTTTTTTTTTTTATACTCTGGAAAGCTGGCTTGGAAAGGATTTTTGACTAAATATCTTCAGTGGCTCCATTAGCAGATTTAAGGGCAGAGCCTTCAGTCTACACAGGTAACTGTGGCTTCCAGAGGTATGTGGGAAGTGCCTCACAGAGGGCACAGAGAGGAGAAAGAGTGCAGTTATCTGGTGTCCCCTCTACATGAGGTTTTAAAAACCTTTCTAAAATTCATCTTGCAGTTGTGCAAATCTGTACTTCCCTGGCTGGTGAGGCTGGAATTAAGGTGGAGAAGTTCATGTCAAGGGTTTACATGTGCTGATACAGATCTTAGTCCTTCTGGGGAGGAGCCAGCTGTGCCCTCCACAGAAGTAAATGTATTAACAGATGAAAGAGCATCTCTGCCAAACCCCTGGGTGCTCTAAGACCATCCCACAGACTCAGTGTGAAGGTGCTTCTCTCAGCCTTGGGATTGTGAGCTTTTGTTTCTTTCTTTGCAGTTCAGTGCGTTTATCTGGAATCTCACTGTGAGCAGAAACAAACCAAAAGCCTTTAAAAAAACTGTACTTTTAAATTGGGTTTTTTTTCCTTCCACACTGTTGGCTCACCTTGCTAAACTTCACAATATGTTTAAAAACTCTTCCATCGTAACACTTGTCTTGGTTCCTTTTTCTGAAGTGGGAGTTGCAGGTTAATACCTGCTGCCCTCCTGTGTATTTTTGTGGAAAGGTCTTCGGGGCTGAGGAGGAAAAGCAATCAGGGAGGCCTCAGATAAGAGAGGCAAAAATCCAGCAAGACAGGTTTGATAATTGCCAGATTTCAGCAGGTTGTCCACGTGGGGTTGGTGCAGGGTGCAAAGTGGTGTTAGGGAGGTGGAAGAGGTCTTTGCCTCTTCAGAGAGCTGTAAGGCTTTAACTGGAGTTACCTGTTTCACCACAGTGGAACTCCAAAACATCCCTGGATTTGAGGTTTCCCATAGCTGGGAAGCACCTTGGAGCCAGTGGCAGAATGAGGAGTGGAGTCTGTCAGTGGGACACAGTTGTTGCCCCCAAGAGTGGACTAGGCTTTTTTGAGCCACACTCCTAAAATCCCAGTAGAGCTGGAAAATGTGAACTTAAAATTCCCAGCCCAAGTTCTCTGTAAGATCTGCCATTGTGGCTTCTTCCCTCAGATTTTCAGGGTCTAAAGTGTGGTGAGAAATGTCATCTGAACATAAGATGGCTTTGCTCAGGAGAGGGAGCCTATTCAGTACTGCGAACTCGCTTCTTTGGATTCTTCCAAAATGAAGTGTCTTCTGAAGGGGGATGCAGCTGCCTTGTCTGCCTCCTTTCTTGTTTTCCAGACATTTCTGCAGCCATTGTTCTGCTCCTTCAGGTATCAGGCTTTGAGAGAAGAGTAGAAGGACCAATTTTGGCTCTCATGAAACTCCAGAGTGCAAATTTGCATCTAAAACTGTTTCAAAAATGAGACAGAAAAGAAAAGGTATTTGATATATCAGCAGTTAATAGAATTCTTTCAAGCTCAAACCACATTATTTTTCTGGCTTGGTTGGACTGAAGTGCAAATAAACGGCAAAGCTATTGATTTTTTAAAAATTATTATTATTATTCCAGCTAGCAATTACAGGAAATCAGTACATAAGAATGTGGGTTGAGAGCCAGAACAGGCATTTCTCACTGAATTAGCTTTTAACAATTTTAAACAGCTTTCTTATGTAGTCTGGAGACACAGGTCATCAGCACAAATAGCAGGTCTTGGGTCTGAATTTCTGCCCTCTCCACCCAAAAACTGAGGAGACAGCTCCAATGTAAGCATTGTTATTTCAGCCCATCCTCTTGGGCTGGCAATTCCAAAACATTCATAAGCTATTGTCAAAAGGGCAGAAATCCTTCAACAAGGCTTAAGCAAAGAGCCTGGCTCTTCTTCTGGGCGGGATTTGGACCTTGAGCACTCAGCTCCATCTTCAGGGAGGACAGACAAGGTTGGCTGGTGCAATAAGATGCTCTTGAAAATAAAAGCAGTTTAGATTGTCTGTTTTGTGGTTGGTCCAGTGTCTGACAGCCCATTGATAGGTGTTTGTGTCTGGGTGAAATGACCAAAGAGGAACTTCAGGTGTGGAGTTAAACCCCTTTGCTCAGGAGTGCATCTCCTTTCTGCCCCCAGCCACTGGCAGTAAAAACGGTAAAGAAGTCTGGGATGGAAGAGTGATTTTAATCATTCCATTAATCTGGTCACGTTCAAATAGGCAATTTATCATTTCTTGCCAAAATCCTGACCTCTGTGTGCAGAAGTGAGGAGAGACATGTTTTGAATGAGCATCCATAACCCCCTGTGGAGGTCAGAGGAGGAATTTGCAGACAGATAAATGGAAAAATTGGTAAAAGCTGTCTGTTGCTTAGAGGTTACGTAGGGTGCTGCAAAGGGCACACATCAGGTCAAAGGACATTCTGAAGTTCTCCCAAAGTTTTTAGGGTTTGAAGAAAAGGGTGTGAGCCTCTGCAGGGAACTTTCCGCTCTGGGGCCAGAGCTTTCCGCTCTGGGGCCAGAGCTGCTGTGACTCCCAGCATGGCAGTTCCCAGCAGTTGTTCACAAGCAGCACAGGTGTTGTCATAAGGAGTAATCTGTGTAATGAGGGTAACTGTGATGGCCAGAAGCTGTAGCTGATGCCAGGGAGGATGTAGGGTAGTGAAGAGAGGCTTCACCCAATGGCATGTTCAGAGTGAAAAGTGGGGAACTGGCCACTGTCCTTGCTGGTGTGACATCACAGCATAGTCTGGTTGGAAGAGAGGCTGGAGATCATCATGCATTCCAACCCTCTGCCAAGGCAGAGTCACCTGGAGCAGGTGACACAGGAGGGTTTGTGTAATGGTTTCATGTTTGCTGAATTTCTGTTTTGCCAGATTTAGTGTAGTGGTTTGAGTGTCTACTCTTTTTTACCTCTGGGAGATAGGATTTTGGGAGAAAAAGGCAAAACAGGCCCAACTTAAAGGTAAACAGATAGTTTATTAACACACACTAAAAAAAAAAGAAAAGAAAGAAAAAAAACCCTCCAAAACCCTTCTCCTCCTCCCACCAATGTTCATTGTTCTACAGACAACATAGAGACAAAACCTGTGATTTTCAGTCAGTTTCTCCTTTTGAATATAGTCTTTCATCAATTCTTTAGGAGAGGAGTCTCTCTTAATTTACCATGGAATTTTCTCCCACTGACAACCTAGAACAGTTCTCTTGTGGGTTGGAACTCTCACAGAAACAGCCGCCTGGGGAAACGTGCCTCTATGTGGTCTCCTCCCATTGGCAGTTTCCCAAGCTGCTTATAGATTATAGGAACTCAAGCATCTGGGGTGTCACCTTTTAAAAATGAGCCACTTCAAAGGCAAAGGATTCTTCATCTCAAGGAACAGAGATGTTTTCTCACTTCTTTCACTGGTGCAGGGGGCTTCTCATCTCTTTCTTTCTGTTCAGGCATCTCATGGGACCACAAGAATCCCAGATTCTAATGCAATGTTACTCAGTCCATCACAGACACCTTTGCTCAAAAATCCGCAAAATCATCTCCCCATATGCATGTTTTGCCTATGATTTAAAGGATAATCTACCTATAGAGTTCATTTCCATAAATCAATAAGAAAGTCCGGCCAGCAGGCAACTCCTCCATCCTTCCTGTAATTAGTCTTTCGCTCACTCTCTCCTCCTGACTGTTATGCTGGGTCTTCTCTATGTTCACTCTGTCTCTCTCCTCGCTCTCTCTGGGAAGAGCTAAGTCTTAAAAGGTTCATGTTGCCAGGAAAGGGTTAAATCTGCCCAGGTCCTCTTCTCTCTCCTAGCTGCAGCAGACTTCAAGGCCGAGCTGATGGCAGGGTGGGGGGAGAGAGAAACTCACACCAAGAGATTGGAGCAGCTTGGGCAGTCCGAGCTCTCAGCTGCAGCCTCCACCCCCAGCCCCAGCAGCGATGGGGGCCAGAAGGCACGGCCAGACCAGGGCTGGCTCCCCCCCACAGGGGGGCAACAGCGGGGCCTGGCCCGCCCTTCAGAGCTCTGTTACGTTCTCCTCCGGCTGGAAGTAAAAAGGGGGGCTGGCTTGGTGTCCTGGTTTAGGGCAAATTTGGGAGGAAACCTCCGAATGGGGTTCCTCTGGAGAGCAAACCCAAACAGCCCCTCCCCCAGCCGGTCCGGGAAAAAGAACTTCCTCAGAGAAAAGTGGAAAAAACCTATNGCACACTCAGCTTTAAATGGGTATTACCAAAATTCGCCTTCAACTCTCTCAGTGGTCAAACCACATGCCAATAGAAAGAACTGCCCTCTGATAGGTCCCTATCCTTTCTGAAACAAAGTGCAAGGTCCTGGCAGGGCAATATTCCATTCCAGAAAACCAAACTGTTAACCTATGACAGTTTGGATTGTCACCAGAGAGGGAGACTCTACATCCTCCCTGGCCAGCTGTTCCAGTGCTCTGCCACCCTCCATGGAAAGTTCTTCCTCATTTTGAGGTGGAACTTCCTGTGTTTTAGTTCAGGGCCATTGCTCCTTTTCCTGTCACTGGACCCCGCTGAAGATTTTGGCATCATCCTTTGACACCTGCCCTGGAGATACTCATATGTACTGCTGAGATCTCTCCCCTCTCAGTCTCCTCTTCTAAAGAAGACCATGTCCCGGCTGTGTGGGAAGTGTGCTGTCAGGCTGGGGAGGCCATGTCAATGGAGCTGCTTGTGGTGGTCCCTGGCCTTTTGTCCATCAGGGAAGGGTCTCTTGTCCTGGCTGGGACAGCTCCTCTGTGCTGAATCACCTCAGGCTGCCTCTCCAGCAGTTTGGGGCTGCTGACAAGCACTCAACTCAGTCCTCTTGGGAACTCTGATTTTAACCTCTTGGAAACTCTGATTTTAGCCTCTGAACAGTTTTCCATGTAAGATAACCCAAAGCTCCAAAGGCAGCTAGGGGTGGATGGAAACTGGATCATATTTCATTCAGAGCAGATACCAGCTCTGAACTCCAAGGCTTTTTAGCATTCTGCTTACAGTCCTCTCTTGCAGCGTCCTCCTCATGGATTCCAGGTTAATACGAAATTAGAGGCTGTGGACAGACGAAATCCCATCTTGATAAGAGTGGCAACAATCACTGACAAAGACAACCATCGCATCAAGGTATGATGACCTTGTTACCTAGTGCAGAGCCTGTGCTAAGAACCCCGGGATGGGCAGCAGGGGGAAAACACCCCTTGGGAATGAGGAACAGCAAACAACCGCCTGTCGGCTGCTGTGGCCTCTGGGCCTGCCCAACTGGAAATGGTTCCTGTTGCTTTGTTTTGCTGAAATCTGTCGGAATTGGCCTGGTGTTAGTTACTGCTCTAATGTAACCGTTTTGAACTAACACTTGACAGTGTGATGTCCCTTCTCTTGTCATTTTCCATGCAATCTCTGTGACTGATGGCAGCATGAGTGTTCTGGGGAAGCCGCCTGACTGGGTTTGTTTCCTACCAGGAAAGAAAAGCCCAAAGCAATTTAAACCCTGGTACATGTAGGAAGCAGTATTATTCTCCATAAATGTCACATAAATGCATTTTAACCTAGTCTTTTCATGAAAATATATTGCCCAAATGATCAGTTCTGCTTTGGCTTCTGAGGAACTAAGTATGAGCCAGCTAAAGTGGAGGCTGCACTGATGGAGACTCCACGGCCACAGGTCTCCTTCCCAAAGGATGATTACATGGGCAGGAGTAGAGTTTACTCCCCATTATCTGATTCTGAGTCTCATTGCTGTGAACAAAAGCCAATAGTGGCATGATGCTCAATTTGTACATTGAAACTTTGCTGTGTGAACAACCAAGTAGCCTTTAAACTCCAGTGATCCTCAGTCTCTGTTAACCTGACCTGGATCTGAACTACTACCAGTCTCTTCATCCAACAGAAAATTGCAGCTTGGTCACTGCAAAACCCACCGAACTTGTTGGCTTTTAGGGTGTTTTGGGATCCACAGAAAACCAAACAGATAAGCATTTGTGTTTGCGTAGCTTTGGACTTTGTGCGTTAGAGCACCCCGCAGTCTGTCAGGTGACAGACTGTGTCACCAGAACCTGGTTATTGTGTGAAACACAGATGCAAGAAAACAAAGAGTTAGACTGAGCAAGGAGGTGATTGTGCCTGATTGAAAGATTGATCTGAAAGATTGAATGAATCAGCCCCAAGCTGAGCAAGGTGAAACAAAGGGGGAAGTTAGCATAAAAGCTGACTCATGCCCTGAACTGTGTCCTTCCCTGAGACTTCTGCCTCTTTCAGATACATTTCGATGGCTGGGACCATCATTATGATTTCTGGGTGGATGCAGATAGCCCTGACATCCATCCTGTGGGCTGGTGTGACAAAACTGGACACGCTCTGCAAGTCCCTCTAGGTAAATACAGGACACGCTGTTGTTATGCTGGATAATTTCCTAAGTGCAGTCTGCTCTTCATGTGCAAATCTGTTTATCTTCCTTTTTTTACTGCTCTCAGGTGCTGAAGATCCAGAGGGAGCAGTGGGACAGGCGTGTCCTACTCCAGGCTGCCAGGGGATTGGGCACATCCGGGGCCCCCGATATGGAACACATTACACGTATGTGGATGAGTGCTGTTAATAACTTTAACAACAGCAACAACAACAATAATAAGGTTAATAATAATGATGCAGCTCCAAGCAACTGCACTGCACTGAAATGATCTCAGGGTGGTTATTCTGGAGATAGCTGTAACTGCTATCGCAGCTCCCTCTTGTGTCTAAGCAGGCTGTTTGATCATAAATTCTGTTTATACCACGCTGCAATGCAAACAGATTCATTCACTCCAGTTTCATCACTCCAGCAGTACTGAAAGAGTTATATTTGTGAAATAATGTACCCAAGAACAGCACCCAAGGAGACAGTTAAAGAGGAGAGGGCATGGGTAGGATGTTAAAGTGTAAGTGAGGAGAGGTTGCTCATGTTTTGTGCTCTGCCTTTTGGTTTCTTGTGTGCTCTTGGAAGAGGAAGCTTTTTCTCAAGTAAAATATTTCAAAAGCAAGAAAACAATCTCAGGTGGGAGGTCAGAAGATCTGGTAGTTTATAATGTAGTAAAGGGGTTTGAATTTTTCAGACTGTAAGTTGCTGAACTCTGTTGATTCATGAAATGTTGTTCTGATAAGCAGGTTACAGAGGATGAGCTCTTCTTGTTCTCTGCGGTGGCTCTTTAGCAATATCACTTTGGTTTTTAATTCTGCCATATAGTCCTCTGCTTTCTGACACCTACAGCTGGGTAACAGCACCTGTTGAGAATGTGTGGCCCATTTTTTTCTCGGTTTGTGATGGATTTCTCTGCCTGAGGTAGGGGACTGTATGACTGTAAGCTTTCATTGCCCTCTCTCTTTTTGGTTTCTCTATCACAGTGTAGTTGGCTGCCCATACTCTGATGTGAACCTCAGCAGAGAAAACCTGTTACAGGACCGGCTGAGTGGGGAGAGACCTTCCCCTGGGAACAGCATGCAGAAAGCCAGGAGGGTGGAGACCCCTGGCCCATTGCTGGGAGGAGGGGAGTCTTCTCAGGGTGACTCTTCACAATCCAGGTGAGCTGGATTTTGCCCTTGGCCAGGTACTGGGGAGCAAAACCATTTACGAAGATGAAAACCACCGGAACTGGCAGCGACGCAGCAGAACATTGAGTTCATCTGTCTGTAATATTGACCTCTGCCCCAGACACTCTTAACACAGAGCAGTGCACTTTTATTTATACCCTCATATGCCTTATTAGGTTTCTTGATTCCTTAATCCTGGTGCTCTGGTCACATTCCAACAAAGGAAATTGCATTCTGTCTCCATACATTTTTCCTTGCTGTTTCAATTTAAAATACGTTCTTTCTTTCGTTTCCTGTCCTAAAACTGTCAAGCCAAGGTTATTTTGCACTATTAAACTGCAACTGTGATCCACCCCAGGTCTGCTGAGCACTGTGTGTGTATCACTTCGCAGCAAACAAGCTGAGTGCTCTCAGATTCTTGGTTTTCTTAGAAAAAAATCTTGCAGTTGAGCAGCATTGAAGGAAACTGTGCCTTAGTTCTTGGAGTGCAGGAGTCGGTTAAATGTGTTATGGGACAGACCAGGATATGAAGGATTTTTTAAAATCATTTTTAGTCTTCACAAATCCAGTCTCACTTGGCAAACTCCAGCAATATTTTAGTTTTTTGTTGTATGTGAAGGCTTATCTATATTTTAAAGTTCATCTATTTGTTTAGATTTATAACATTTTCAAGATCTTTTTTGTCCAGAAAAAAGGAATAAATACTTTTTTTTCCCTCTCTGGCTTTCATGGCCAAATTGCTTCCTCCCCTGCCACAACTATGCAGGCATCTTCATTCCCTAATTTCCACACCCAAGCTGATTGCATTTCAGTGTCACTGTTACCATAAAGCTCTCTTGGGATATTTTGAATTCTCACAGAATAAATGGCATTTTAGAATTGTAATATGTTTCTTTTCTTCTAAGTATTTCAAATTCAGCCTGTAAATATGGTAGCACCCTGTTGCTTGTCCTCCCTTGGCCAACTCTGTAGCTCAGTTTATGCATCAAACTTAGTCATGGAAACTCTTAAATGTTATCCAGGGATATCAATATTCAGAAATCTTAAATCTCTTGCTTTCATCATAACACAGTGGTTTCCTGTAGCTGCTGGGATCAGAGCCTGAGTCCACAGAGGCTGATTTATTTCACATAAACTCTCTCAATCCTTGCAGAAGAAGAGCAAAGCGCTTTGTACTCATGGAGGGGAGAGGAACGTTCTGCCACAAGGTGGTGGTTGTTGCTCTCACTTGCCAGGAGCAGCTAGCTTTGCTCTCCCATGGGAAAAGGGAACAGAGCTACTGTCAGCTACTGTCATTTATCTGTCTTTCCAGAAAATCTGCACCAGACAGCGAAAAGTGGTGTCAAAGCAGCATCCACACTCCATCAGAGCAGTCAGAAGACAGTCGGGAGAGAGGCTGGGGAGAGGATTCCTCTGCAGACATCAAAGCCACACCAAAAACGTAAAGAAGAGTTTTGTGATGTATTTTCGTGCATTAACAGTTGTGTTTCTTGGTGCTGCTGCTGTATCTGAAATAAAGGTATAAATAACAAGCAGCCCTATTTGATTAGAATTTTGCAGCAGAGTGTTTTAGAATGACATAGTAAATTTCCTCCTATTGTTTTGGGCCCTCTCTTTCCTGCAGTATACTCTGATCTGAGTTCTGGCCATGAATTTAATAGAACAGCCCTTGGCTCAGAGAGAGGTCAGGAATGGAGCTATTGCTTATTTTAAGAGGAAAGAGTTTTTCGTTTCTATAAATCCCATTAATCTTTGTATAGAGAAGAAATTACATCCATTTCTGTATCTTCTGAAATGTTTTGTAATTGTTGCTTTCAGGCTTGGGTGTTCACATGCCTATATCAAGTTTCAGCTGGTGAAACAGGAAAGCAATGGGAAAGGTTGGTTAAATTTTATTCCTTCTTTCTTTGTGTGTGTCCATCTCTACAATATCCCCACAGTCATGAGGAGCATTCAGAACTTCACAGCTGTTTTTTCTTTGATTCCACAGTCAAGAGAAAGCACATGCTGGAGATTATGGCAATGGTAGTTTTTCTTCCTTTAAAATGAGGATAAAGGGTAAAATTACTGAGAAGTGAAAGGTTTAATACTTTGTAGAGTGGAGGCTTGTATTTATCAAGTTTGCATTGGTTTTTGTGCCACTGCAAACTCCTCTGTAGTGACAAGGGGTTCCCAAACAGTCTGTGACCTGTGTCAGGCTGTGACAGAGCCAACACAGGGCTCAAGGGAGACTTGCTCCAAACTTAGCAGATAGTTTAGGTTCCATCAGCCCCTTCTTTTAGACCCTTATGGGTATTCAGAAGCATATTCTGAATCGTTGAAGGACTTTTTAAAGGTTCTCTTAAGGATGATAGAGAAAATGAAAAGCTAAGTGGAAAAACGGTGTGGTTTTTTTCTTGGTACATGACAGGTTAAGTTTTCAGAGCAGCTTTCTGCTATCACTTTAGCAAACCATATGCTTAACTTTCAGATTTACTATAAAAAGCTCTTTCAGAGAACAGAGCTGACCAGGCTTTTAGGAGGATTTAACATGGTAATAAGTCTCCAATCAAAAATAGCTAAGCAGGCACAAACTGGGACAGGTGCCTGGATTTTTTTTTTAATAGTCATTTTTACCTAATGCTGAGTTCTGCAGTCAGAGCTGAGGGATCTGCCAGCTCCAAGCTGCAGTTGCAGCTGGCAGGGAAAGCTGCCCACTCTCCCTTCACATTCACCATCCATGGAGTGATGGAAATCAGGGGAGGGAAATGCAATCATCCACTGACCTGTAATTTCACAATTACCCAGAGCTTTCCTCCCAGCAACAGTTTAACTATGGGATCACTGCTTCTTCGTCAGAGGGAAAGTCACTTGTCTAGGTCATGGTTTGTGTGCATGGTCCAAGGATTTGGGCTTAGTGGAGAAAAGGAATTGGTCTGAGATGGAAGCAGTGCCCATCCAGCAGAGATGTGGCAGTGAGGGAGACCTTGGGCACAAGGGGGACCTCCTGGAACAGGAGGTGGGCAAGACTAGCTTCTGTCTGTCCCCACCACTGCGACAGTACACAGGGAAGGAGGGGGTGACAGCTCTCTCAGGAGCAGGTCCTGCACCCTGTCATCACCAGGAGCTCCTGAACTGAGCAGTTATTACTCAGGCTTTGTTTATCCTCCCTTGGTTTTGTTATTAGAAATTTGATGTTATTTGATGCTGTCTCATGACCTTTAGGGATGTGGAGATGAGATGAGCTGAGGGGACTCTGGGGCCAGGGGAGTGACTGTTCACTAGGACAGGCTTTACCTCCAGAGCTGCTTCCCCTTCGCCTGGGAGGGAGCTGGCAAACCCTGGGAATCTGGTTTTTCTTCGTATTTTGGCCGTTTTCCTTTGTGATTTCCACGTAGTGGCTGCTCACCCCCCACGTCTTACACCTCAGCCCACTGAGAGCCGCTCAGCAGAGGCAGCAGAGCAGCAGCTGCTCCAGGCACACGGAGCCTTCCCGAGGGCCGGGATTCAGTGGGAATGCTGCAAGGATGCCACGGGATGGCGCTGGACAGCCTGCCGGGCCGGGGGTCGGGGTCAGCCCCCTGTGCCGCTGTAAACCACAGGAGTGCTTTCCAGCCTGTTCCCATCCTCTGCCTGGCTTCCTGTTGTATAACCAGCACGTCCCTGTAGGACCATGACTCTGCACTGCTCCAGTGATCTCATTAGGGAGGGGTGATTCCTTCCTTCTCTTTTTGTCTTGGTTTTTGAAGCTTTCGTCACTTGACACATGAGGAAGGAGTTGAGGTCTGGAGGTACCTTGAGCACTCCTGGCCTGGAAGTCTCCTGAGGAGCAAGCCCAGGCCATGCTGGCAGCAGAGCTCTGGCTACAGCTGGGGCTGGAACGATGCCATCAGTTCCCAGCCGAGGATGCTGTTACCAGAACTCATCCACCTTGTCAATAAAACGCTGCAAACATCTTCTCTGTTAACAGCATGACATCATTTTCCAGGGAACAAGCTAATGCTAAAGCCTCCAGCCTGGCAATCTTATCTTTTTTTTCCCTTTCTCCTGCTCAGGAGGGTGGGGAGAACGCCCTGAGAGCTCTGTGTGCCACACAGTAGCCGTGCCTGACTCTGCTCACCCTGTCTTGCTTTACCCTCCAGGCTGTGACCCTTCCTCCTGCTCTGTTATTATTGCTCCTACTTGAAGCCTGGCTCTGACTTGTCTTGTTTCCTTTTCCAGGCCCTGATTTGGATCTCCAGCAAGCCCTCCACCAATCTATCTTCATGCCTTCCCTGGCTTCTAACCCGACACACCGCCTGCATCTCTTCTGGGAGCAGCACTGCAGGCTCTTGCCGGAGGTCTCGGGTCTGACAGCCAAACAAGTTGCCAAATGGACTGTGGAGGAGGTGAGTTAGTTGTTCCCTGCTCCCCTCTCCTGGGCTGCAGGAATGCCAGAGCACTGCCTCCTCTGGAGTGCTAATTGGGAGACATCTTTATTTTCTTCCCTCTCCTAGGCAGTGCTCTTCTCTTTGCTGTTGTGCAAAAGTGTGTGCCACAGCTAACTCAGCTGGAAGTTAGACCCAAGATCCTTTATCAAGGAGGGGAAGGACCCCTGTTAACCCTCTGGTATCCACAGCTTATTGCCCTCAACAGGATTCCCTCCCTCCCTCTGTTTATTTATCCCTCAATCTCTCAGTCCTCAGGCCTGAAGTATCATTCTGACAGCAGATTCCCTTTCTCTGATCCCCCTCTCCTGTGACTTTGCTGCTGATTCACTTTTTCAGTGCAGAGAATTCCAAACTGCACTGTGCATGCCCACTCCTGCAGCGTCTCCCTGCCTGACTCCCTGGGAACAAAACTGCCCACAGCCTGACCTGGTTTCTGACAGAGGTAGCTGTGCAGCTGGAGATGTGTCTCTGCAGCTCTTCAGATGTCTCCTGTAATTAGGTGGTTTGTGAAAAAGCCAGCGTTATGTGTGCTGAGTAGTTGGTTTTTGCCTCAATGCCTTGGACATAAATAACATTTCTCTCTGTGACAATTTGGATCCTGGTGCTTAATTGCAGGGCATTTAATTCCAGAGAAATGTGCTGTAGTGTTGTGCTTGCAAGGATGCAGGGAATCTGCAAAGCAGGAACAAGGTGCTGCTGTTCATGATGCAGAGAGGATCTTCAAAGACTTTTAGAAAGTGCATTTTCCCTAAGTGCCTCTTAACATCAGATAAATCCAATCTTGACTTTGCTCTTCATGCTGTAGGAGTGGTGGGAGTCTGATGGGATTGCAGTGATGTGGGAGATGGGAACCACAGCAGCTGAGAAAGGGACAGAGCAATTAGTGTTGATGTTTTAAAACCTGGTCCCTTGTTTTTGTTGAGTTGTTGTGGTTTGGTGGTAGCGTTGGGTTTTGGTTGTGGGTTTTGTTTTTTTTTTTTCATTTTAATAAAAATGTGTTAGAATTAAATTCATACCAAGGAGGAAGAAAAATCTCTGAAAGATTTACTGTTCCTTTCCTTTTCAGAAAGCTTCCAATGATTTGTCCAAAAGGTCTTTTAGCAAATCAATAAAGTCAGAAGCAGATAATCCTCTGACATGATAATCAAAATCTCTTTCTTTTGGGTAAAACAGGAGGCTGCTTCATGGAAGTACAGTGTCAGGATCCAAGCCAAATAAAATTTGTCCTTTGCAGTTGACCTTTAAAGCAATTGCTGGGTAAATTTAACTGAGATATTAGTTTGATAACAGATGAGTGTGAGCAGGGACCACAGACATGGATGCAGGGCACTGGATAAAGTGATTCAAACCCAGAATAAACTGAACTCTGCTGCAGCCTGAAACAACTGGGGAAATTTTGGCTGCCAGTAGCAGTGTAAACGGCACATTAAAAAGCTCAGTTGCAGCACCACAATGGACTGGCTGAAGTCATTACAGGTTTTATCTTGAATTTCAGTAAAGTAGGTCTGGTTTTGCAAATTGTGTTCATCACAGATTCCCAGAGGAATCAGTTTGGGCACTTGCAGGATCAGCATGTGCAGTGCAGTGTAGCCCTAGGTCTGGGAGTTGAAAGCAGCAGGACTTGCTGTGTTTTAGGGAGTCCAAAGTACATTTGGTCTGTNGGGGTCAGTCCTGCATTAGCTGTTGAAGGGGTGCAGTCTGGGGCGCTTTGTCACTGTGGGCCATCAATCCTNAAATGTGTTAGAATTAAATTCATACCAAGGAGGAAGAAAAATCTCTGAAAGATTTACTGTTCCTTTCCTTTTCAGAAAGCTTCCAATGATTTGTCCAAAAGGTCTTTTAGCAAATCAATAAAGTCAGAAGCAGATAATCCTCTGACATGATAATCAAAATCTCTTTCTTTTGGGTAAAACAGGAGGCTGCTTCATGGAAGTACAGTGTCAGGATCCAAGCCAAATAAAATTTGTCCTTTGCAGTTGACCTTTAAAGCAATTGCTGGGTAAATTTAACTGAGATATTAGTTTGATAACAGATGAGTGTGAGCAGGGACCACAGACATGGATGCAGGGCACTGGATAAAGTGATTCAAACCCAGAATAAACTGAACTCTGCTGCAGCCTGAAACAACTGGGGAAATTTTGGCTGCCAGTAGCAGTGTAAACGGCACATTAAAAAGCTCAGTTGCAGCACCACAATGGACTGGCTGAAGTCATTACAGGTTTTATCTTGAATTTCAGTAAAGTAGGTCTGGTTTTGCAAATTGTGTTCATCACAGATTCCCAGAGGAATCAGTTTGGGCACTTGCAGGATCAGCATGTGCAGTGCAGTGTAGCCCTAGGTCTGGGAGTTGAAAGCAGCAGGACTTGCTGTGTTTTAGGAAGTCCAAAGTACATTTGGTCTGTTGGCATTTGGGCTCCCAACATCTTCCTGCAGGGCAAACATTTGCCTTTGTGTTGTGCTTTGAACTCTGCTGCACAAAGGAGTCCATTCTGCTGATCTGAGACAGGAGTGATGGGCGTGTAAAATTCTCCTTTGGTTTCAGCCTGAAGAACTGTTTTTGTTTTATAAAACCCACATTAAGGAAAAAAACGTTGCTTTAATTCTCTGCTGGGTGAGAACAGCTGAAATGGCAGAGCAGCAGCAGCAGCAATATTTAGTGGCCCTCAAGCTAAGAAAGTCGTGGTAACACTGAGCAGTCACTAAGAGTAGTTACTTTAATGCAGCTTTGGTATTTATTGAAAGCTTCCTGTCATGTTTTCAGAGCACAGACTATTGACTCATAGAAGAACATGAAGATGTGCTAGAGTTGTATTGTTCATTAGTTAATCCTGCTTCAAATGCTAATATATG
>VXBB01012519.1:292535-320672 GCA_013399915.1 Illadopsis cleaveri
GGAACGGGACTGTCCTTGTGCCAAGTGTGAGTGGGTTTCTAAATCCCAGTTAGCCCAGCTTCTCTTCGTGGCCTCAGAGGGGGTCAGTCCTGCATTAGCTGTTGAAGGGGTGCAGTCTGGGGCGCTTTGTCACTGTGGGCCATCAATCCTGGGCTGATCTCAACGTGTCTGCCACACATCAGCACCTTCCAGCAGGTCGAATCAAGTTTCCAGGGTGTTCTCAGGATTACACAATGCTCTTTTTCAAGCCCTTTCCCTTCACCAATGTGCTTTGGGAGTGTAAGAGTTTCCAGGAGAGAGTTCTGAGCCATGGGGTGGCTACAGCAGGAAGGGCCGGCGGACTTTCACCTCCACATAGAAAAGCTCTGATCCCTCTGAGGTGTTCCCAGCTTGTCCAACACCTGTCCCACCCTCACTTTGAGCCCCCCACCAGTCTCAGCCTTCCCAGGGTTCAAGACTTCCCTGACACCATTGTGGAGTTGTTTTGGTTTCGTGTGGTGTTTTGTTCTTGTGCTCCCAAGCCTCCCTCGTCCCTCAACTACCCCATCTTGGTTTGGGAACCCTCCTCCCCAGCAGTGACAGCCAGGCAGGTCCCTGTGCCTCAGTGGTTCCTGGGGTCTGTCTTGTGTCCTGGGGACCTTCTCTCCCATTTTCTCATTGTATCTTCTTTCCCTCTCTGTTCGCTATTCCTGGTAAACCCCAGGGCTGCTGTTTGTTCAAGAGTCCTCTCCAGTGGGGCAGTGTCCCTGCAAAGGACTTGCAGTGTCCCTACAAAAGACTTGGAGGCAGATCAAAGGACTGTCACTCTGTCAGTAACAGTAGCCATTAGCAGTTGTGCAGGGAAGGATACAGGAGCAAGGCAAGCCCAGGTCATTCCTTGGAGATGTCTGCCAGCCTCTCAGTGCCACAGACACTAACTAAAGAGCACTCAGCTCTTGCCCTGGGGGTCCAGCTATCTATTAAATTCTTGAAGGAACCAGACCTGGCAGAAGGATTTTAATTTGTATTTTAATTATTTGCAGATGGGGGTCTCGAAAGGAAAGTAGTATTTTGTTATTGGTTACTAATAGGAGTTTACACTTCTACGGAAGAAAATTTGGAGTCACTGCCCAACAGAAATGTGGATTTTAGGAGTTCCCTTTAAGTTGGAGAGGAAGAGGAGGATGAAGAAGAGGGATGCTCTGCTTTCAGGTTACATAACAGAAACCACAAGAGTCAGAGCTGCTCCTGCCAGGGCAGAGCAAACCTGGAGGGCACTCTAAGAGCCCTGTTCCTGCCTGGCTGGAACTGGGAGGAGGAAATGACTCCCAAGTCTAGTGGTAGGATGACCTGGATGTACAAGAACGTGATTTAGGAGAGACTTTGACAGTTCCGACTTGAGGGGAGGCTGTATCTGACAGTGACCCCTCCCAACTGCTTGTTTGTGTACAGGGAAGAAATGTCACATCTGCAACAACTCACATGGTTATGCCTCATGAAGCAGAGATGCTCCTGCAAGGGAGCATCCAATTAACAGGAGATGTTTGATCTGATTACACCACAATATACGAATCTCCTGTGAACCAGTGAAGCTGCAGCTGGAGAAGACAATGCACATTAAGTCATCCTCAACTGCACACAGGGCTGCTTCTCACACTCCTTGGTGTTATATAATGTAACCCCAGGGCTGCTTGCATGACTTCAGGGAGATTATTCCAAATGTTAACAGATTCCTTGCTTAGAAACATTTTCCCTAATGTGAAATGTAAAATTAACTTTTACTTGTTTAATCCTCTTGGTTCCTTGGCTCCTGTGCACCCAGCACAGATTAAATGAAACCAAAACTCCTTTGCTTCCCAGCTCTTCTACCTTAGCATGTTGTAAGCCAGCAGTGCTCGTTCAGTTGGTTTATCTTGTCTCTTACAGGCATGTCATCTTGGGAAACTGTCTAAATCCTTTTTTCTTGTTAGATTTACTTTCCATCTTTTACTGTAGAGAAAGTGAAGTTGTGAGTGAATTGAAAGTAGTCCAAGCCATATAAAGCTTTTAATCTGGAAAAATAATGTTGATTCTGTGAGGACCTTCTAGAGGAGTGCGGAAGCTGGATTCTTACAGGGAGAAAAATGGTCACATGGCAACAGAGGCAGTTACTGGTGGTAACCAAAATATGCAGAAGAGTTGCAAGCAACAACACAGCAATGTTTTTTATCTATATCATTCATTAATGTGAGGGCTTTGAGTGTTAAAGTTTTAAAAATTCTTCCATAGAGAATTCTCATACAGAAATAAGAGGACTTTTCTTGATGGTATCTCATTTTAATTTTCTGTGTTTCCTTTCTCTCACATGCAATTGCAGGTGGTGAGCTTTATCCAGCGTTTACCTGGCTGCAGAGAACAAGCATCTGTGTTCAGGGAAGAGGTAAGTGGGGTGTGCCCAGACCCTGTGCTGCAGATCCCTGGAATTACGGCAGAGAGCTCAGACCTGCTCAGTCGTGTCATTGCAGAGCAGTGGCATTTAGGAGGCAGCCTCAGCATGGAGCAGAGTTCCACCGTGGCTAATTGCATCCTGCTGCTTTAAATTTCCCCTGCAGTTCCAATCACAAGATTGTGTTTAACATCTTGTCTTGGACTATTGTGCCATAGGTTTGGCACTGCTCTAAAGATGCCCTGTTGGGATGGTTAGTGAGGATCTCATCTGCTGCCTCTAATGAGGACATGTGCCTGCTTCTCCTGGGGAGCCTGGCAGGCACAGGGTTTCCCAGGAATTGCTGGCTTCCCCTGTGGGCTGGGGTGAGAGCAGGAGGGGAACCTTTCTTTTCGACAAGCAGAGGTTGGGAAGTCTCAGAGCATGTCCTGTGTGAGGTGTGTCCTGTCAATACTGCCACAGGCTGGGCTCTGGTCCCATTGCTGGTGTGTTCACCATGGCCTCTGGGAGACCTCCATGGGCACAGGGTGTGGCTATCCTGGTTTTTGGCACAGCTCTGTAGGTGGATCACAGACAAGGATCTGTTGGATGCTTCTGCTTCCACTTACATTGCAGGCATCACTTGGAGGTTCTTTAGGAGCCCCTGATGAATTTGCTCAAATGCATCTTGTCCTGGACTCATCTCACAGTGTGGGCAGCTCGTGGGCGTGGAATTCTTCCCCTGTCCTGCTCAGGTGATTCCCCACCTGCAGAGCTCCTTCCAGCCATGGGCACCAGCATCAGAAGTATGTGGAGCTCCTGGAGTGAATCCAAAGGAGACCACAGAGATTCTCCAAGGGCTGGAACCCCTCTGCTCTGGAGCCAGGCTAGGAAAGCTGGAGGTGCTCACCTGGAGAAGAGAAGGCTCCACGGAGAGCTCAGAGCACTTTCCAGTCCCTAAGGGGGCTTCAGGAGAGCTGGAGAGGGACTTCAGATGAGGAGTGACAGGACAACAGGCAATGGCCTTAATCTGGAGGAGGGTGGAAATTAGAAAGAAATTCCTCTCTGTGAGGGTGAGGAGGCCCTGGCACAGGGTTCCCAGGGAAGCTGCAGCTACCCCGTCCTGGAAGTGTCAAAGGCAAGGTTGGACAGGGTTTGGAGCAACCTGGTCTAGTGGAAAGTGTCCTGCCCATGGCAGGGGGTGGAACAAGATGAGCTTTAAGGTTTCTTCCAAACCATTCTATGGTTCTGTGATTCTGTCCTCTTGTGTGGCTGTAAGAGCTCCAGGGAAGGGCTGGAGACACTTCTCCTTTGTGGCAGTCACTGGAAAGGGCAGGTCTGTAATTGCTGTCTGCTCCAGAGCTGGCTCCCTTTCAGGGAAAATGAGGCTGCAGTGCATTTTGTGGATTTATATATCTCTGTTCGGTTTTCCCTTGCTTTAAAAACCATGCAGACACATACAGAATAGGAAGCAAAATAAATAGAGGCTTGCAAAAAGCACTGTCCACAATGTGACAATACAGTAGAGTACTTGTGAACTGAATATAGTGGGAATAGTGAAATTTGTTCAAATGAACCCATCTTTCACTGTAGCTGAAATGTAAAAGGGATTTCTAGGGAAGGTGTATTCAGAGGTGAGATATATCAGCAAATCTCCTAATAAATCAAATCATTCTCTGTGGTTTTTATTTCTTCTGGTCCTGAACCCAGTGACTGCTTTCTGGTTCTGAGAGTGCCATAGCCACAGTCTGTTCTAATCCTTATTTTCTGCAGGCTCAAATGTGTGATTCCCTATGCCAGATTTAGAGGGACTTGTGTTGTTTTTCCAGTTTATGCTCAAACCACATTGTCAATTTGAAATTAAAACCCTTTTAGAAGTTTGGCTTTGGCCAGAATACAGGTGTGAGTGACAGGAGAGATGAACTCCCCCACCCTGTCCAGGATCAGCCTCCAAGTGCATCATGTCCAGGATAAATAAATCCCTTGCAGACTTCCCTTGGTGGGGGGCTGGAGGGGGATAAGTTACCGCTTACATTAGGAGCAAAGAGAACAAATTGTGCACAGGATTCTAAAACCCATCCAAAGAAGATGGAACAAAGAAATTAATAATAAAGCACAAACTTGCTTCTAGGTCCAGTTCAGGGCAGGACTGTTTAAGATAAGCAAGTGTGAGGCAATGCGGTGAAAATGAAGCATAGGAATAAATAATATTGGACACAAAACCATATTGAAATGTGGGACTGTTTTCCAGCAGTTTTCTGCTCCTCTTGACTCTGTTATTTAATTTAAGCAGCACAGTCCCATTTGTTTCTATCTGTTTCTAAGCTATTTTTAACACATTCATTGCAGCAGTGTAGACTTGAGGCAGCTTGAAAATAAGATTCAAGGACATGGTGTGGCCATCTGTGGACTGGGATCACTGCTGCCATTCCCAGTGGAGGAATTAACTTCCCAGTTACTCCCAGTTACTTAAGTGGCAGGTTAAGTAGTTTGCTGAGGATCTCTTGTCTTGTGAGAGGTGGGAAAATCAAATCTCCTGGCTCTTTGCTTTAGTTATGTGTTCTCTGAGTTTACTCAGTGTTTCTTCTTTCACTAGGCATTGACATCTGAAAATATTCTAGTTGGGAAGACTGCAAAAACAGCAGAATTGTTATTCTGCTTGGGCTGAGTTTCCAGTGCTGTGTGCTGCACTGGTGAGCATCAAGTGAGAGGAGGAGACGCCGTCAGTCTCTGTAAATGGACTTTAATGGAATAACTTAGGGAGACACATATTGTTTGTCTGTGACCATTAATCTTTGGCTTCATCCCTGCAGCATTTGGGGTTTTATTAATTATATCTGCGTTGTCTCTGTGGATGTTCTTGCTTGGGTGAATTTTTAACCTTTTCCAGAAACAGTGTGTCGTGATTTCACTCGCTGCTACCTACAGCATCCTGGTTTTTCACATTTAATCAAATATATCTCCTTGTTGATGGATTAGGAGACTGTGTTTTTCCAGCCGTATTGCATCTTGACTATCCCTTAGTCTGTATAGCACATGGACTCATAGAATGGTTTGAGTTAGAAAGGCCCTTAAAGCTCATCTCATTCTACCTCTGCCATGGGTGGGGCACCTGGAGTCTCTCCATTTCTAGGGAAAGTGCTGTGCTTGGAAAGGTGACATCTCGGGGTGTAGGCACATTCTGGAATCCCAGAATGACCAGAAGTGGGAATCCTGCCTGTCCCTTGGTGGTTAATCCCTATCCTGTTCGTGTTCCAATCTCCAGCAGATAGATGGCGAGGCCTTCCTGCTCCTCAAGCAGAATGACATCGTTAAAATACTCAGCATCAAGCTGGGCCCTGCCCTGAAGATCTACAATGCCATCCTCATGTTCAAGTCTGCAGAAGACAACTGAGAAGAGGCCTTTGGCAGATCCAGGAGGAATTGACAGGGAATGGATCTTTGGCTGTGAGCATTACACAGGTGGATTGGGACTCGGATGTATTTTAAGTAGAATTTAGTAAAAATGATTTGAGGTTATAAAAATCCTGCCATGGTCTGGAATATGGGGCAGCTTCACTTCCAAGAAGAGGATATTATTATATTTTGTAATTGATTTTGGTTTTGATATATCAATCTCTTTTTGAGATGGAGAAGAAACCTCCAGTTCTAAGGGGAATCCAGGCTAGCACTGGTGGAGCTGCAGGAGCAAGAAGAAGCTGCAGAAGCAAGTTTTGCGGAAAACTGGCTTTGTGTCCAGTGATAGTGCCTGAAAGACTGAGTGATCACCAGTGGAATTAATGTGTTCTGTGTAATAAAAGAGAGAGGAAAAATATGCACTTCAAAGCAACTCTGTATCCTTCACTGCTGTGACTCAGGAGCTGACCTTTTCAGGACTGATTGTGAAATTCCAGTTTTTTCTACTGATTCTGGTTGTTGCAATACCCTTGGCTGCTGGGCTGCTTACACTCCGGCAGGAAGGGAGCATGGGCTTCCATCTGGGATGGCTTGCACTGGTTCTGCCAGCAAGCAAAATGTCCTCATTCCCGTCATTTCCTGTGGGGAAGCAGGGGCAGTGCAGGTGGTCTTTGAGTAGGCAAAGATCCCCTAAGGACATCTGCTGCTGGAGACAGATGTATTTTAGCTGTAATTCTCCCATCAGGGCTTTTGTGCAGCTCCTTCTGGGCCAGGAACATGATCTGACACAATCAGGAACACTTGGGGATTGGTGTGTGTTTGTTCTTGCCCTCTCCACTGTCAGCCAAATGCTAGGAATAGGAGTTGGAAAGCCAGCAGTGGCCAGAGTGTGTGTGTGAACAGATTTCCTAGAATGAAATGGCTTTTCCCTTGAACCATCCAAGCTGATGAATATGCTTTTGCCTTCTCCCCTTGAGGTGGACTTTGGTGTGTTCTGCCAGAGAGCTGAAGGGCAGGGCAGCACCTCCTCTACCTCTGGGATGGGGGAGGCAGAGCACACAGGGATGTGAGATTGAAGAGGAATCAGGATTTAAACAGCAAAATGGGGGAACACTTACTTCCCAAAAGAGAGCGATCTGCTGTGTGTGGGGAAAGGAGTGGAGCTTTGGGCTGTGTTGCTGCACATGCAGCCTGTGCTCTCCTGGATGGGAGCATGGGTGGTTCCTGCTCCAGCAAAGCCAGTTTAAGGAGCATGCGCATGGACATCCTGGGTGGGGGTTTCCACACAGGTTCTTTCTGAGCTGTCCTCTCCCCATGGAAGCCCTGGCAGACACAGTGAGTCCTGCTGGGCTCCACTCAGTGTTCCCACTTACTGCTGGCAGCACCAGCTCATGGCTCTCCCTCTGGTCACTCTTCCTGATGGCTGTTTGGCTGTTCTAGAACCACCTCAGCTCAGGCAGCCCTTGCAGCCCCTCATCCATAGCTGCCAGGCTGAATCCTGTGTGTGGGAACCCTGGGGAGCTCTGAGGATGTGACCAGTGCTGCCAAAAGCAGGTTCTGCCCTCAGCCCCTGCCATGTGGGTGTCTCAGGGCCCTGCATAGTGATGTAATCCATCCACAGGCACGCCAAACTCCTTTGGCTTCTCTGCCACCAGCGTGGCTTCCTGGGAGCCGTCAGGAACAGAGTGAACATGCTGTCCATGACTGTGTGGTGACACAAGGAACACACTTGTTCCCCCTTCCTGCATCACCCACATCCTTTGTCCAACCCTCCTGCTGCTGAGAAGGTTCTTGTGACTTGTCATTTAAGGTCCATCCCTTAAAATTTTAAATAGAACCCACACCACTGAAGCAGAAGGTTCCTTAACATTTTAAATAGAACCCATACCATTGAAGCCATTCAGTCCTGGAATAATATTTCGAGCAGTTTGTTTTTTTTTTTAATAAAAATTTAAGGAGTTTAAAGCTTCACAGAGAAGACACAGATTTGGTGGGACATTTAATAGCTGAATCATTAAATATCAGCCAAGAAGCTGCAGGGGAGAAATTTATTGCAGTGTTAAGGACTAGGCAACGGGTAAATTTAGTTTATTAAAATACATTTTTAGTATGATAACCAGGGTATTCACCAAAGAGTCACATTCCTTTATCCCACTCTGCACATCCAGTGGCAACATTAAGACTTGAATTGTAAGTGGCATGTCCTCTCCTCTGACAGAACTCGCCTTCTGGGCAAAGCAAAATTGTTTCTTGACAACCAGAACAGAGGATCCAGAGCTGGGCGGTTTTATTCCTGGCTTTCCACTGACTTGCTAAATAGCACTGAGCCCTTCCTTGGCCCAGCTTCCCCCTCTGTGACACCTAGCCAGGCAAGGCAAATGCAGTTTTGCCTTTTCCTTGTTCCAAGCAAGTAGGTCCTGCCAGATTTTCTGTTTCACATCCTTCCTTTGGGAGCCTGAGTTGGGGGACAGCAGATTGCCTCTAGCAATAAACCAAAATATAATATTAATTCCATTTCTTTCACTGTATATAGATGGACTATGAAGAGAATTGGTTAAACAAGCAATGAGATTCTAGTCAGTGAAATTATTCAAACAGAAGAGAAATCTTTAATCCTTGGGGCTTCCAAGACAGCTGGATGAAAGAGGAAAATGTGTACTTGGAAGTTGTTCAGTGATAGCCAGCACAGTGCTTTCAGCAGGGGGGAAGGAGGAACCTCTTAGCGATGGAAGAAGGAGGAATGTGCTTCTTGTGCCTTTTTTTGTAATCTGATAATTGTCTTTGCAGAGCAAGCAAGAATGTGCACACATCTATTACCCACTCCTTTCCCAAATATAGCTATATTCCAGTAAAATCCAGCAACTTCACAGGACAAAAAGACTTCCAGTGTCTTCACTGGACACATTTAAAACTCCCTGATACTTACAAGATAGGAAAAAACTAAACCAGCTCATCTTTTAGCCCCATAACTTAGGAATTCATCAGTTGCTGGTGCCATTCCACTTGTGTCAGGGAGTGCTGCTTTCCACTGTGTTTCAGTGAGTTGTTCCTGCTGCCTGTCCAAACTCTGCTCCACCTGTTCCCAGTCCTGCTCCAGGCCTGTGGCATGGCCAGGGCTCTGCAGAGGCCTTTGGTTATCTGATGCCTTGTGTAATTTGAAATGTGCACTTTGAAGCAAAAATCCAAAAATTGTGGCTCTGTGGGTAGCAAAACCGAAGCTGGTTAATGCCAGCTGGGATTGGGAGGATTTCGCATCTGCTGGATGTCAGCAGGAACCAGTTGTTGGCCCAGCTGAACCCAGGAGTCTCTTAGCAGTACAGATATATTCCTTAGAAGCAATTCAGAGCTGTGACAAGTTCCCATGGGCCAGCAGTGGAGTTGGGAATTTCCAGTTCTCGAAATCTTATCCTGGCTATGTTTTTGTTCCCTTATCGCTGTTTTTGAAATTCAAAGCAATCAAATTTTTTCTCCTTTTCTCTTTTTCTCCTTCACTGGGAGTCCTGTTAAATTTTTTCTGTACCATCACCAACAATCATCTTTGTAATTCAGTAGCAGCAAATTTCAGCTCTGGGTAATGAATCACATTAAAGTTGGACAGGAGCGTTTTATGTCGCTGACAGCAAAACTCCACAGCTGAAGGAAAAGCCCATCGCTCAGCCCAGGGATAAGCCAGTTCAGCTGTACAAGATTTCCTGCCTGCTACTTTTATGCCCTGCTTAGGGATTTATACCACAGAGAGCTTTAGAGTTTTTGACATCTCCCCCATCATGTGATGAGCCAGCTTATTTTGGAGATTCCTGTTACTTGTACTGGAAACACATGCAGGGGAATGGAGCAGGGGCTCAGCTCAGCCTCAGAAATATCTGCCTGTTTTAAGCCAAATACTTGACTTTTTTGACACTAGCTATGACCTTGCACTCCACCAATGCTTTCCTCTGGAAATGTGAATAAAATTAATATAATTTGGTTCATACCTGGTTTGTTTCTTCTGTGTGTGGGGCTGACCTCAGCAGTGCTCAGGAAGACACAGGGCTGGCTTCCCTGGAGGGCTGGCACTGGGAGGACTTGGTCATCACATTGTCCCTCCCCTAAACCTAAACCTGGCAGTCACAACACAAGGTAGCATCTTCATTTTTATCTCTTTTGTCTGTATCTCTTATTTCTGTACTTCAGCACTCCTTGATGAGTTCACAAGACAGCACTGGCTGCTGCAGCTGTGTCTGTTCCCCAGTTCCGCACTCTGCTGCTGCCAGGTTCTAATCATAGAATCCTGGGATGATTTGGGATGGAAGGGACCTTACAGACCATCCAGAGATGGAGTAGCTACAGCTGCTCTGGGCAATCTATGCTGGGGGCTCTCCATCCTCACAGGGAACAATTCCTTCCCAGTATCCCATCTATCCCTGCCCTCTGGCAGTTGAGAAGCCATTCCCTGTGTGAGGGCAGAGCTCAGCAGTTTCCAAAGACCCTCTCCAGTTCTCCCAGGGACCCTGTAGGCACTGGAAGGCTCATGGCTTCCTCTTGAATTCCTTAATCCCTCGTGGTTTTCTATCACAAACAATCCCGGAACTCTTCACCTTCTTAAAGCAGCTCCCAAAGTTGGGGTTTTAACTAAAACTATCAAGAACTTGTTCTTGGTATGAATCCATGTTAGAACTCTGCGTGTTGGGGTCTATCTGGTTTCCCTTTCCTTAATGGCCCCCTGAGCTTCTTCACTGTGTGTCCCTAACCATGATAATTACCTTACCTGTTTCTGCTCTAATCGTAATTAGCTGATAAATTGCAAACCATTCTCTAATGTGCCCCAAAATGAGGCATTGAACTTTTCCTTCTCCTCCCCAGGGCTGTCTGGAGCTGCACCTGCGGCAGGTCACGCATCCAAGGGCAGAGGGGCTGGGACACATTGGCAGCTGAGGTTTGCAAACCTTCTGCAACTAAAAATATTGGGGAGTTGGCTCCCAGCCATAATTTCTAAACTATCCCATCTTCAGGGTAAACATTTGCTCTCATTGGTTTTTCCCTTCCAACGTTTTTGCTTCTATTTAAACTGTGGCATGTTTGCTTTTGTTACTGTGATCGGATTCCCGGTCTGGGGAGCTGGGCTGCTTGGAGCAGGCTCAGGAACATCAAATGCTGGTCTGTACTCTTGTTAGTTCCCTTGGGGCTGTGCTAGGTTGTGTGGCTGTGTCCTTGCTCTTCGGAGATCTGAGTTTCTCCGCAGCAGCAATTTTTTTTCCCCCCACAATTTTGATGGAGAAGTTTGAGCAGAGCAAGGAGCATCAATCACCCAAATGGCTGATTGCATTTACAGATTATTCTGCTCAGGCAAACATGGAAATTTTTTGTCATAAGTCATATTTCTCCTTGGGCAGGGAAAACCTGTGGTTGATCTTTTTGCCTACTCAAGTTATTCTTTCAGCCCTGACCATGCTCTGTGGAACTGATTTGTCCCTTGTGCCAAGACCCATCACACAATGATCAGTGGGGCTTGCAAACCCACTGGAGGGACTGTAGGGGGTCTCTCATTTTATCAGGTAACCTGCTGTTATCTATGGGTGTACAGACCCCAGCTCTCACTTTCTCACACTGGCCAGATTCTGCACTACCCTGGTTTCCACAACAAACCTCTTCTGACAACCTAAAATTATGAAATCCTACAACTTTCTCAGGAGCAGGAACTGTAAAGACAAACCACTGCACTCCCCTGACAGCCCAATCCAGCGGGAAGAAGGATGTGGGGATGGATGGAAAGGGAACGTGTCTCCATCCTGCACTCTGCAGCTGATGGGCAAATCCAGTTTCAGGAGAAAAAGAGAGTGGTGGCATTAGAGAAAAACGGAGTGTTGGAGGGGTTAAAGAGAGCTGCTGTGCTCTGCCCAGCCAGCTGCAGGAGTGCCAGACCTTTGCCAAATAACACTCCACTATTTATTGACTTTGCTTGTCACTTCCCCTAATATTTTCTTCTCCTTGCCACCATGTACAGCCTCAGCTTATTAATTGCCCCATGACACTTTCTTCTCTCTGCATTCTTCACCATCCAGACACTTCTAATGTAAGCCAGATATTTTTTGGAGTCGGACACATTTGCTGCTGGAACATTTCCAGCTGCTTCCAGAAATGTGCTAAAGGCCTTTGCAGAAGGGTATCAGTGCCAGAGCCCCCAGGGGTGCTGACTTTCCCCCAGGAAACCCCTTCCCACCCACTTCCATCCTGGACCAGGGCACTGGTGCCTTCAATCATGTGCTTTTGTCCTCAAAAAAAGGATTATGGATGATGGCTTCACCATCATTTAACCTGGTGCCCTCACATGTCATCAGCAGTGGGTCCTTTTGGGCCATAGAGTGGTGTTTTGCAGCAATGCTGGTTGAAGGAGCTTTTTAAACCAGAGCATTGTCCATGTCCCTTTCAGCACTTGAGTCGACTCAAATTACCCAGGTGTTCAGAAATGCTTCCAAAAGGCTGTTCCAGACTGAGGTGGTTTGTGTGGGTCAGGGTTGCCAAAAGGCCTCCACTTTGTGCACCCTCCTAAAACTTGAGAGGGATTTTCTGCTCCGGGCTCAGGTGCCCAGAGCCCGTGGCTCCAGAGTTTGTTATCTCTGGCAGGACCAGAGTAGGGGAGACTGTGACATGTCTTTGCTGCTCAAAGTGGGACCACACAACTATTCATTGAGTCTCCAGATCATTTTTACACTGTCTTGAACTCTCTCTCATGGGTGGAATTGAAAAAGGCCAAAGAGGCTCAGATATAAATTACCCCATTCCCAAGCATGTCTGTGCTGCTGGTTGATGGCTGGGAAAGGTCGTTCTTCATTTCAGAAGAAACACAACAGTTGAAGCATTGATTTTTGTTTTCTTCCCCACAAAGAGGTATTTTCCTCCTCCCTGCACTTTGCCACCACACCACATGCTGAAAGAATTAACCAGATCAAGTCTTCAGAGCTCAGTAGCACCTTCTCCCTTTTTCTCCCTGGGTTTTTTTTCCCCTCTCTCTGGCGGTGCCTGTGGGATTTCCCTGCCCTGTGATGCTCCTTCCCCGCCAATAAATTCTTCATGCAATCAGTTAATTCTCCCACTATCCCACCATCAATCCCCTTCCTTTGATGAATGCCACACACACGTGAGCCCACAGGCATCCCCTTCTCTTTACCAACATCCCTCCTTCCCAACACCATCCACTCCCCAGATGCCCCTAACCCTGTGTCCCTCCTGAGGCTGGTGGGTTGAGCACCAGAGGACAGGGTGTCCCTTGGGCCTGGCGGGGTAAAGGCAGACCCACAGATTTCCCTCCAGCTCCTCCAAATCCTGTCACAAAACAGCAGGAAGATGTTCTTGGGCAGCAGCACTGCAGCTCCAGCAGCATCTCAGCCTCCCCTGCTCCCACCGAGCCAAGTTGCAGACCCTTGCCATGGCAGAAAGCCCAGAGTAAACCAGAGCAAACAACAATGGATCCACCCAGTCCACCTGGAGGCAGGAGCCCTGTCTGTATGCCCAGCACCACAGCCAGAGCCAGGCCAGGGTGACCCAAAGCAAGCGGGAATGCCACAGCACCCAGAGGAGAGAGGCTCCAGCGATGACATGGGATTCTGTTGGGATCCCTGTGTCCCCATGGTGCTCCCCAGTTGAAGATCAGGCTGGGCTGGAAGCAGAAAGGATCCTTGGAGCTGTGGTTGGTGCAGGTGGGAGTGATGCTGGTGGCTGCAGCATGAGCTGCGCTGCTGATCTTGTTGCAGCAACATGTCTCTAGCAAAGGCAGCTCTGGGAATGCTTTCACAAGGGATGGGAGGCCCCTTTACCACTCTCCATAAATCAGCCAGCAGGGTTTCTGTGTCTTTCTTGCTGCTTTCTCTGTTTCCCAGGATTTTGCAAAACTCTGAGCTGAGCAGCCTATTTGGGAGGAAACTACCCTAAACAACTCCTGAAACAGGCAGTTGATAAAGGAACCATTTAAATTTAAAATAAATAGAGCATTTTTGGCTTTGGATCAAAACCAAGTTTTGTTTAGTGTTACCAGTTTCAGTGAGTCATTTCTTTTTATGCCCAGGCAGTTTCTCTTATAAAATGCACATGAGGACTCACTGTAAGCAGGGCAGGAAGCACTGTGGGGTTTTTTACTATTGCAGAAGGTTTCCCCAGGACAGAGCCACCAAAGCTTTTCCTTGCTTTGAAGCTGGTGCTTGTTTATGTGTGTTTACAAGCAAATTCCATTAAGAACCAAGAGGGATGCTGTCGATGGCTCTACTGTATGTTAGCACTGTATTTCCAGCTAGATGTTGCAAGTAACTCTGTATCCACTACAAATGGAAAACCTTTATAAACTTGAATTGGAGCTTCTGATCGTGGAGCCAAGCAACTTTCTTGCAGACAGGATAAAAATACAGGCTTTGCCCCTGTAACTGTAAAGTAAAGGATGGGACATGAGCACAGACAAAATAGCCCCTGTCCACTTGGAACCACTAAGAGCTTGTGGTGATAACCAGGAGGAGAATAACATGTTAATGTCCCCCAAAAATCAATATTCAGCCTAGCTGGAGACTTGCCATGGCTCAACCATGAGCTTTAGCTCTCACCCACACTCGAGAGGTGCTTAAGTAGCACCAAAGACACCAGGAGTTCACAGTCTTTGTGGTGAGCTGATGGAGCTCCTGGTCAGTGCTGCAGCCCAGGTCCTCCTCAGGGGCATTGTGTCACCCACGTGAGATTGATGTGATCTTCCTGCATGAGCTTTGTCAGTGGGAAGAGCTGGGAATATGGATTTAAGTCCTCCAGATTGTTAGAAAGCAGGTAATTCATCTTTGAAGAGGAGTATGATGTATTAAAGTGAATTCTCCAAGCACTGTTTGATCTTAAATCCTAGAAAGCATCCAAAAGAGGCCACAAGAATGCTGAAGGGTCCGGAGGGGTCATACAGGGAGTGGCTGAGGGTACCTGGTGTGTTCAGCTGGAGCAGAGCAGACTGAGGGCAGAGCTCAGCAGGGGCTGCAGTCCTCTCGAGAGGCAGCTCCAAATTCTTCTCCCTGGGACAGGGACAGGAGCCCGAGAATGGCTGGAGCTGGGCCAGGGCAGGCTCAGGCTGCAGATCAGGGAAAGGTTCTTTCTTCCCCCAGAGGGTGCTGGGCACTGCCCAGGCTCCCCAGAGAATGGGTGTGGCCCCGAGGCCGCCAGGGCTCCAGGAGCCTTTGGACAGCGCTCCAGGGATGCCCAGGGGGGATTGTTGGGGAGTCTTGGCAGGGCCTGGGGTTGGCCTTGATGATCCTGGTGGGTTCCTTCCAGCTCAGGATATTCTGATTCCATGACCTTCCAGGGTGCTCAGCCAGAGCAGTACCATCTGCATCCCTTTAAGAAGACGTGTCTGGTCAAGATCATCCACCACATCCCATGAAACAAGATTTAAAATAGGAGACCTCCCCTTCAAAGAGTCAGCTTTGTTTAGCAGTAAAATTGATTAATTGCTGGAAGGGATAAAGAAAACAAAGCCTCCTGTTGATCCCATGGGGTCAGGCTTGCTCTGTCAGAGATGCCCTGTCAACAGCGGGTGCTTTCACCTTCCCTTGCCCTGCTCCTGCTGTGCTGCTCTTTGCTTTGGACCCTGAGGGACCATCCTGTAGCCTGGTTTAAGAGAGAGGAGCATCACCCAGATGGATTCAGGGACTGCAGTAGCTACCACAAGGAGTGTCAGCTGCTCAGTATGAGGGCAAATGAGGACAGGAGCTCCAGCCTGAGCCTGCTCCGGCTGTGCGCGAGTGCTTCCGGCTCTCATCCCTTCTCCCTTGCATGCGAAGGAGAGCTGGGAATGAGATAGGACAAGTCTGATGTGATCTGTTGTGGCCCAGAGACATGCTGGGCACTGTCAAAAGTCTAATTCATTTCAAGTGGCATCAGCCCTCACAAAGCAGAACATCTTGTCTGAGGTACCTCAGCTCCAGCACTGGACACAAGAGGAATCATCATCTGATTAAATGAAGGAATCCCTTTCTCCTTACACAGCTCTTTTGGGATTAGATGTGTAGAAATGCTGACTTTCTCCCTCAACCCTCAGAAGAGCCCAGGGGACAGCTGATTTTCAACTGGCTGAGGTCAGGCGTGGTGAATTCCCTCAGACAAGATGTATGGAATGCTTTCCATAGTATTTATTGTATGTTTTATTATAACAACACAGCAGGATTTTTCTCCTCTCTCCTCTTTCCTCATGCCTGCCTGCCCAGGCTCTGAGCGTGATTAACCTAGAAAAGCTCCTTGCAATGTTCAGCAAATGCTGGATAATTTTAAGAAAGCATCAGCTGGGAAGCATCCCCAGCTGAAGGGGTGCAAAGGTGAGGTGTGGTGGGGCTCTGTCCTCACAGGACGAGAGGGTCCCTTAATTCACTGCTGCTCAGGCAGCTCAGTTAAAGCCACAGATGGAAAAATTCCGCTGTATGTCAGATCATGAAATAGTCCCAAAAGAATGAAAAAAACCACACCCTGATATTCCTATGGGAGCTCAGCTTCATCAGGACTCATAAAATCACCACTCGAGCTGTGGCAGAGTGTTAATTATTTTCTTGCCTATTACGGCCATGTGTGTAATTGCTCCAGTCCCTGTTAACAGGGTTAGCAAAGTGCTCTCCCAAATGGCACCTCTTTTTTTTCCTTGGATTTCATCTAGACACAGTCATTCAGAGACTGGATCCAAGTCTTCTACTTAACATAGTGTCAAAAATCATTGCTCGTCAGATGATCCCTTTCCCCTGGGCCACTGATGCCAAAAGAGTTTGCACTGTTGCCTTGGGAAAACTCTAGGATTTGTGAGCTGATTTGTTTCCCTTTTCTCCAGAAAATCACCCCAAATTTCATATCATCTCTAGGAAGATCAAGCAGCATTCTGACAGCTGAGCTCCCTCTTGGTTCAGGATTCCCAGGAATTGCTTCCCTCTGGATGAGATCCAAGGCCAGGGCTGTTCTTCAGTTGCTCTTTAATTAGTTTCTA
Organism: Illadopsis cleaveri; assembly: GCA_013399915.1. NCBI lineage: Eukaryota > Metazoa > Chordata > Aves > Passeriformes > Timaliidae > Illadopsis > Illadopsis cleaveri. Next base: position 309,278 of record VXBB01012519.1, read on the forward strand.
AGTTCTTTTAGTGCCAGTGTAGATCTACGTAAATTAAGTACAATAATCTATATAAACACTTTTGTAAGGAATAGAATTTTAGAAGGCCCCNGGATGTCTCCTCCCCTCCCTATTTCTTCCCCTTTTTTACCCTGTTTTTAGCTCCAATTCCTTTTTTCTGGTTCTGTCTGGGTCAGGATCTCCAGCCCAACACCCCATGGCAAGAGGGCTGGGAATAGATGGGGTGGGTGGCTTGGGCCCCTGTGGGTGGCTCAGACCCTTCATGGGTGACTGGGACCTTGGTGGGTGGCTCAGATCTCTCAGGGTGGCTCTGCCACCACCTATCTGTGCTGAGTTCCACCATGAGCCTCTGTGGAAAGGAAAATGCTGCTTTTGTTTCCTCTGTAGCCCCCAGAGAGGCTCTAACGCCTGAGCTTGACTCCTTGACAGTCTTTAGCTGCTAATCACACCCAAAAGTGCCTGCAGATATAACCAGCAGTAAATGCACAGATCTAATCATGCCAGGGAAGGGGAGAGGTGCCATTTAGCAGTTCTAGAAAAGGATCAGCCTTCTTCAGACTATCGGTCCTTGGGGAACGATAGCGCATGCAATATTCAGTGGGACATGGAAAGCAACACAGGAGGAGCCAGAAATACCTCCGGGAAAAATCTCACTGATGGAGATGATGAAGCTGAAGAGGATCAGAGGGCTGGAAAACCTTGGCCAGAGCCACTGTGTCTTGAGACCTTCACTGACTCCCTCCAGCTCATGCTTAGAGTGGGAGAAACCCACAGCCTTTCCCCACCACATGACAGTGTTTTGCACATCAGGAGGGTTCCCAAACCCTGTGATCTCTGTGGGGAGCAGGAGAGGATGGAGGGGAGTGGGCACATGGGGCAGGTTCTGCATGTTGCCCCTCTGCTCTCTGGAGGAGCCCAGGACAGCCCTAATCTCGTTACAGCATTTTCCATAATACTACAACATGGACATAATTATTACAGGATTTTCCATTACCCAGTCTATAATTGAAAACTTACTGGGAGAAACAGTGTCAGGTTCCCTAAATGAAAGTTATCCCTTTTGTTCCCAAAAAACTCCCAGTTTGTTATTACTTCTACTCATTCCCTCATGGGTCTCTTTACTGGTGTCTCCTCCCTTGCTCAGTCCTTAGGTGGCCATAAAATGTCTTCATTTCTGCATTCAGCATGGCTTAATCCTCTCCAGAGGGATTATGAAGGGCATTTGTCATTGCTGTTGCTGCCTTTGCAGCAGGGATCGGTTGGCTGTGACTGTCCCAGGACTGGCACTGGGGCACTGGGCAGGAGCAACTCACTGCAGTTATTTATACAGAATGTGGATTGGGATGGGCCATAGGAGGCTTGGTGTTTCCGAGGTAAAACTTCTGAGCACAACGTGGTAACTGGTGTGATTTTCCCTCTTGAATTCCATCCAGCATCCAGCCTCCTCTACTCTGCTCCATGCCGTCAGTGAGTTCTTTCCAGAGACCTCTTGGAGAGGAGGGGTGAACACTCACTGTGTGCCAAGGAACTCCAGCCGAGGGCTTTGAAGCTTGCTGAGGTTCAGGGGCGAGAAGCAGTCTTGCTCTGGAAAGGACTGGGCTGTTTAATTGCAAGCAGCATTACTGGCTTCGCTTGTAAATGCCTGTGTGCTCAGCCACCCCCTTCCAAACCTGTCCCGAGCGAGCAGGAGCTCACAGCTCCTGCTCCCAGGGTCTGGAGTGGCAGCTTTTGGATGTTTCTCCCAATAGCCGAAGCATAGGACGGGGCAGGGAAAGGCTGAGCTATCCTGTGTCCGTGCCGGGCTCCTCTGGGCGAGTTGGGCACAAAGCCGCCATGGCCAGCACTGTGGGGGAGGCGCGTTGGCTGCACTCGGCGGCTCGCTAGAATGTGGGGTTGATTAAGCACCAGGATGTGTTGGGGGCTTTGTGGGGAGCTCTGTGTGTGTCTGTGTGTGTGTGTTCACGGTGCAAACTGCTCTGCTTGCCAGCGGTAATAGCTGCCATATGGAGCACGGCGCGGGGGATGCTCGGGCGGCAGCGGGCACAGCCTGGTTCTCACGATCAGTTTAAACTGCAGAATGTTCTTCGTGAGCCCCTTTTCCCTGCAGAATGGCCATCTGGGGAATGTTCACATACTGGGTGTGTTGCCAGTGTTGGGAAATGAAACCTCCTGACACTGCTGGTTTTGTGCCCCATCCCCAGTGCCCAGGGTGGAGCTGGGGCCACCAGGATGTCTCTGGTGCATTATGTGGGGTACTTGCAGCGCAACTCTGATGAAGAATGGCTGAGGGAGCTGGGTCAGGGGCTCAGCCTGGAGAAAAGGAGGCTCAGGGGGCCCTTCTGGCTCAGCACAACTCCCTGACAGGAGGGGACAGCTGGGGGGATTGGGCTCTGGGAACAGGGACAGGAGGAGAGGGAATGGCCTCAGGCTGGGCCAGGGGAGGCTCAGGCTGGAGATTAGGAAATATTTCTTCATGGAAAGGGTGATCCAGCCCTGGCACAGGCTGCCCAGGACACTGGTGGATTCCCCATCCTTGGAAGGATTTAAGAGATGTGCAGATGTCACTTGGGGACACAGTCAGTGGTGGCCTTGGGACTGCTGGGGAATGCTGCCCAGCACCATTGCAACATCCCACCTCCCCATCTCGTTCTGTTTCCAAAGCCTCTGCACACCCACACAAGGAAAGACCTCATAGTGTCAGCTCCAGAAGTGTCCTGCCTTATCCCCAAGCTCATCCCTGTTCCCAGAGCCTCTGCCTTGAGCAGTTTCTCCTGGTGAACCTCCAGCTGGCAGTTCAATTTATCTGGCTGCATTAAGTGCCTGGCAGGTTGCATTATTCTTTAAGTACGTGAGGCTTTTTCAAAACTTGTCTTCTCCCAGTAGTTCTTGCAGTCTGGCAGTAGGGAAATTTTGCATCATCCCAGCCTGTGATTCCCAGTGACCTTCCCCAGCCAAGAGTTACTGCTGTGGGATGCTGGAACTCCTACATCCTGCTTTTTCCTGACAAGTAAGGAAAAGTGGGACTACAGCTTAACCATTTGGGATTTTTTTTATTTTTTTTTCTTATTTCCAGTCAGCTGTGGATCTGCTTATTTTTGTCTAGAAATTAAGGTATATAAAATATATATGTATATTTCATATATGTAAATATATATATTTATGTATATAAAATATATCCGTGTATATATAACATATACCTGTAGTTATTTCAATTGAGATCAAAGTACAGTCCCTTATTTCATCTGGGGGATGCGGGGTACAATTAAAAAATATCTATTCTGCCAATAATAATTAAATAAGTGCTTCAATTAATGAGGGTAACACTCTTTTTGATTAGCATCAGCAGGATCCAAGGATGACAAACAAGATGTTGCAGTATCCTGCATTAATGGTTCAGTATTCTGCCCTGCGACTTCTGGCATAAAAAGCTGAGATGTATTACAGGCTGGGGGGAGGGAATGGAAACTGGAGTTTTTATATCCCAGAACACACAGGGCATTAACAAAAGGAGCTGTGACCGGCACTGTGTATCCTCTGGGAGCCACAGTCATATTCAGTCTGCTGTCAGCTCCAAGTACTTGGAAATGGGGATCCCTGGCCACCAGCTCATTGTTCCCCATCCCCTCTGACTCTGTCCCCAGTCCATCCCACTCCTGGTTCCAGTGCTCAGCATCCAGCCCCACTCACAGCCCAAGTGGGACCCTCCCCAGCACCAGCCCAGTGCAGGGGAGATGCCTCCAACTTTTCTGCATGGCAGGAAAGGACATCAAAGGCACCCAACTGCTGCCTTATCCATGCCCTGCCTCGGCCTCTCTCCCCATCTCCCGGTTTGCATCATGGAAAATGATGTCCACGGGGTGCAGCCAAGGCCACTGGCTCAGCTCCACATGCCTGGGGCCAGCTGAGATACAAACAAGAGCTTCTATTCTGTTCTGGGAGGGGGCATTTGTTGCCTCTCTCTCTGATCCTGCATCTTTTCCCCTCTTCCGGAATAGTTACAGCTGCTCAGGAAACACCAGGGAAAGCCAGCAGAAGAAACTGCTGTGTTTCCCTCCTTTCTTCTTATCCACCAGCCAGAACCAATTAAACTCACAGGAGCTCAGCTCTTCCCTCCTTCCCTTTTAATTTCAGACCCTCTGGTAAGAGAAGTCATGATAAAATGTAAGATTAAATGTCTAATGCCTGGGATTTGGGATTACCGGGGCCGGGCTGGATGGCCAGAGGTAGAAGGATGTGTGTCTGGTTCGGGGAGGTATTGGGCTGCTGGTGCTTCTCCACATCTTGTCTCTCATCTGTGGCATCAAAAGGACAAGGAATTGTGAAACCCCTGCACATATCCGGCCCAGAGCTGTTCCAAAGGGAAAGGCTTTGCTCTATGATGCTCAGGAGTGGCTTTGGGAGAGGATTTCTGTTCCCTGGGGCTGGGGGTGAGGTCCAAATTCCCCCCACAGTAGCAGGGTCGGGCTCTGTGGAGCCAAGTCCCTTGGGCTGGTAGGTAACAGCATGGGATAACCCCTGTTATAAACGAAACATGCATCACCTGGCCTCCCATCTGCTCTTCGCTCCATATGGGAGATGAGGCTTTGATGGCTGGAAAGATGCTGCTGATTTATTCATGGCCACTTCCCACCCATTAGCATTAATAGCTCTTCTTGCTCTCTGTCTGTGATGCCTCTCAGTGACCTGGGAAGGTCAAGCACAGTGAAGTGCTGAAGTCCAAATAATTTCCTGGAAATAACTGATGTGGTGAGTTTCCATCCTCAACATCTGACCTTTCCAGCACGGAAGGAGAAGGATGCCTGCAAATGTCCCCTCTCCATTTCTTCTTCCTCTTGATCTTCTCACTTTAGAGAAGAAATTGCAAAGATGAAATTGTGGAAGCTCTCCACAGCCTTCCTCCCAGCTACTCCTGGCTGCACCATATGGCAAACAGGCTCTGCTCCAGCTTGCTTTGGGTAGGAAAGTGCCCTTTGGGTGGAAATGTGTCCTTTGGATGAATCCCAGACCTATATAAGCCCCATAGCTTTTGATGAGGTCACCACATCTCAATCCACTGAGCAGCAACTGGGTTTTCAGGACCTTCTCAGGGGAGAGAAAATAATTCGTCCAAGATAAACCTTCATGTCTGAGCTGACCAGAGGGAAACGAGTCTCCCAAAACCTGCTGTTTCATGCCCGGGTGTTCCTGCCTTTTGGGTCCCACAGCTCCAAACCCATCACCCCTCCAAAAGGTTCATTTTGCCAACACCACCTTCAACACGACCAGGGCTCAGTTCCAGCCCTGCTTCTGGGCAGGCATCCCTGAGGAGCAGGGGACAAAGGATTTATGGGGGTCATGCTGGGCTTCTGGTATTTGTAGGGCTGAGATCCCCCAAAAGCCTCAGGGGCTGCCCTGCTGTGAGGTGTCGGGGAGTATTCTGCATCCTCTCATGCTCCAGAAAGTGGGAGAAGCTCTTGTGTGCACTGGCTTCATGTCTGTGAGGTGATGGGGGTGGGGGGATCCAAATTTGTCAAGGAAAGAGCTGCAGAGGATGAGTTTGTATCCTGGGATGAAACACAATATTCCAAACAAGAAAGCTCTGTGGCTGAGATTGGGCTCATCTCCCTTTCCAGGGGATCTCACCCAAGTCCTCCCCCCTCCTGAGGTCTCAGCTCTCTAGATGTTATTTGAAACAGGGACATGGATAAATGCAATAACGTTCCAGAGATGCTGAGATGCAGCTGATGGGCTGAGGAGAAGTGTTAGTGCTGAGGCACAGGCTCCTTCTGCTCCTGCCTAACCTCAGTAGCCAATTTTAAAGCATAAGAAAAGGCTGTGGATGTTGCACTGGGTGATTTTTTTGTTCTGGTTTGGGCTGCTTTTTTTTTAAATTTACTAATCCTTTAGCAACTTGGTAGCAGAACCAGAGCCTTCTCTGGGGCTGCTGGAAGATCTGATGCTCAGGCACAGCAAGAGACACCATTTCAGTCAGGATATTCGCTGTATTTTGGGAACACTGGGCTCAGGTATCTGAATTGCTAGTAACAACCATTTAATGTTCTGACCCAAGATGTGTCCTCAGCCTGTGAATCAAGGCAGATGAAGGGACATTTTTGTCTTATGGGTGCCCAAGTACCCAAGTCGTGCATTTTTCCTTGTGTGATGGACTGGGAAGTCCTGCATCACCAAAGCAGATACTGAAGTGTTTTGGGACAGGGCTTTTGGTACAGGATGGCTCCATGTCCCACTACGGGAACAAGGAGCAGAGACACTGCCAGACCCTGTGGTTTCATCTCCCGCAAGCTTGGAGCAGGGGATAGCACCTTCCCCCTGCAAGCTGCTGATGAAGGCCTGGTGCTAATGGGTGTGATTTAATGAGGGAGGGAACAAGGAATGGGTGGGTTTCGGGATGTGGATCCTGGGATGGGTCAGGGATGGATGGAGGACAATGCTTCCCTGGTGTGCTCCATCCCTTCAGAGCCACAGTGCCTTGAGGGCTTCTGCAGTGCAGACGTCATCCCATCATCCCATCAACCACACTCGTTAGCTGACTCTAAAGTTCTTTCCCCTGAATTGGACTTTGCCCCTTCTGAGCTTGTTCCTGAGCTCCTGCAGTGAAAAGTTCAGCGATTCAATTAAACAGGATGAAAAATGCATTTCCCTTGGTGAGTGTTCAAATTCAGCCCTGATGAGTTTGTTGGATTCCCATGGGATTTCTCCTGTAGGATGAAACATCAGGAAGATCCCTCAACCTCTGCCCCAAGCCACCAGGGTTTCACATAGCCACTGCCAGTGAGAGCCCAACCTGTCTCAAATCTTTCCCTGCCTGCTCTGGCAAAGCAAGAAAGGGTTGAAAATCCAAATTACCTCCCCCTCAAGAGGCATGTGGAACTGGAAATGTTATGGCTCATTTTGAAATGAAAAGGCAATCTCAGAATATTGCATTTCTGTAAAATATCTCATCCCAGCTTTAGCTGAAGTACTTCAGCTTTTATTTCAGTTACTTCAACATTAGTAAGCATTAATGCTTAGTAAGTCAGGATATAACTGAAATGACAAACTAAAACACTTTGATGCAAGAAACTCTCTGAAAGCTGGTGAAGAGATAGAAGGATGAGCCTTTTGGTGCATTTGGGGATAATCCTTCAAGACAGTCCACTCTTCTCATCAGGAGCTGGATCTTGATCCTTTGTGTGACAAAGAAAAGCAAGTAATGACCAGATGCAGTTACTCCAGAGCAAAAACCCCCTCTACTGAATGCTTCTGGCTGCTTAAAATTCATTCTGACTGCAGTGACCCCACCCTGAGCCATCGTCTGAGTGCTCGGTATGTGTAGATGAGATTGAGCACCTTCCCTGCAGCTCTCTGCTCACAGCGTGTGTTACAGACACAGGGTGACATTAAACCCACTTTTGTGCAGATCTCCTGCCCCACCTGTGCTAACACTGCACTGTCCAAGCTGGAAATGCAATGGCCCAGTAGTTTCTGGCAAGTGTTGCCCCCAGGTCTGCAGCCTCTTGCTTCCTGCTCCTCCTCCTCCTCCTTTTCCTCCTCCTCCTCTTGCTCTTCCTCTCCCCAAGTGGCTGCTGGAGCATCAGGAATGTAAATGCATCAGGAAATGTCATCTTCCCAAATATTTTTGGTCAAGCACAGATGTGTTTGTGTGGGCTTTCAGTTGCATAATACTTCACAGAGCTGTGCTTTGGCTTGAAGTGGTCGGCTTGATGTTCCCTTCAACTGGAAAACATTTGGGTTTGGTTGTTTGGAAAGAGGAATTTGTTACATGGAGCTCTGCACCCATAAGCCCAGTCAGGCAAGGAGGGATTGCTTTACATGGCAGTGGAGGACAGATCTGTAAATCAGACCCCATCTTATGTCCACTGGCTAGAAAATAAAACACGGCACCACAGGATGTGTCCAATACCAGAAAAGTTTGCGAAACACTTTCATAAATCCCTGGGAAGAGAAGAGGCATTTAACTTATAGCTTTGGAGATGTATTAAAACTCACTCATTTTTTACATTCGATTAACTTGCAGTAATATGTGAAAATATGCAGCTTTTCTTCTACATGGAGATGGATGACATTTCCAGAACTCAACTCTTTAGGCTTTTCCATGTTCTTATTGAAAAGCTGGAGATAATTACTTTTCCAGGGACATACAGATAATGACTTCACATTACAGAACATGATTAATTAAAAGTCTGTTTGTATTTACAGTCGTTTCACTTACCCCTTAATGGGGCCACCTCCAAAGCAGCCTATGGAGATTTTAGCCCATGGCACCAGGAATCTGGTGCTGTGGTTATTTCCAGGCATCATACAAAAACCATCTCTCTGAAAGCAACTTTGGGAAGGTGCTGGCTCATCCTTCTGCTCCTAATGCCTTGCCCAAATCTCCCTCCCTGTCTGCCCTGGCTCAACCAGATGTGGGGGACTGTTTTTCCCCCTTATCCCTGTGTCAGCCTTGTGAATTCTGGGGAAGCTACTGCAACATCTTCCACTAGCTGGAAGTCGGATGGAGGCTGGATGGAAGCTCTGGTGGCCCACAAACATCAGCTGCCAGCAGCCCAGGAGGGATGGTGGTCTGACTCCTCAGGCAGAAATCACTTCCAGGCCCAAGCCACCTCTCCCAGCACGAGGACAGTGTGACCATGGGCCAAGGAGCCCACAGGGAGCATGTGTCTGCTCCATGCCTTGGTTCCCCTGTCACTAGGTAAGGGGGAATGTCTACTTCATGCCTTGTCCTTTACAGCTGACTTGTCCAGCCCCATCCCAGCCCCACTGCTCTGACTCTTCTTCTCCAAGGCAGCATCATGGAGAGCAGAGGAGCCCCATCACTCAGGATACACATTCCTCAGCCAGAGGGGATCTCACTACTGAGCCATCTCTGCTGCCCAAAATACCTCTCCAGACCATGACCCCACCTTAAGAGGCAGCATTCTCTGCCCATCACCTCCAGCACATGTTGACAGCTGCCTCTGCCAGGTGGGAGCCATCATGGAGGCTCTTCTTTCCCCTTTCTGGTAATGGGGGAGGCTCATCAGCCCCGCAAGCTGGTGCCAAATCCCGCTCCAACAGCTGTATGTTCTCCAGCATGAGTCATCCCCACCCTGAGCTTTCAGCCTCTCCATAACAACATTCCTTCTCTCTGATCTCAGATCCTGGCTGTGATCACTTGCTGTCTAGTCCTCCTTCCTCCATCCACATGGTCCCTTCTGCCCAGACTCAGTCCCCAGCCGAACCAGCAGAGAGCAGAGGAGGCTTTACCAGGATTACCAGAGCTTCAAACAAGGATTCAGGTTCCCTTCCTCCTCTAAAATCAAGAGGAGGTGCCCAGTCATCATGAGATCCAATTTTTCTCTCTTTAAAGAGAGACAGCGACATTGGTACTATTTCATATTGTTTTTTGTTGTTCTTCCCCATCCCAAACTTGTCTGTAAGAGCCACCACTGCCACCCTCTCCCTGGGCATAGAGAAGATGCTCTGAGCTTTTGGTCCTGCACATCTCCTCCCCTGCCATGGGCTCTTCTCCAAAACTTCCTTCCTGAGCCCCCTCTTCTCTTCCTGCTGTCACTTTTGTCCCCAGTAGGTTCTTGTCTTCTCTTCACGCCTCTCTGGAGAGAGGTAGTCCCATTGTCTGCAAGGACACAACAGGAACCCACATCCCCATCCCAGTGGCTTCCATCTCAGGAAGGGTGGAAAATCCAGGCTGAGCCCTTCCTGCCCTGCACAGTCCAGCTTTAACCCTAGAGAACCACAGGCAGCTTCCCTCTCCCCCAGTCCTCCAGCATCTCCCCACATGAACAGCTGACCCCTGGGGGAGACCAGCCCCCTCAGCGTATCACTGGTGACCTGTGACTGAAGAAATGCTGTGGAGACAGAGCCTGTGCAGGGAAGGGCACTGCTGGAGCATGGTGGCCTTTGCCAGCCTCCTGCCCTGTCCATGCTGCCAAACTGCCAACCCCTGCTCCAAAAGTTGCCAGCGCTGAGTTCCCACCAGTTCTGTCTCTGGCTCTTTAGCCAGCACTGCCTGGCACAGGTACAGCCTCTGAATAGAAATCAAATTTTGCTCAAAAGCATTAATTTCTTCTGGATCATGAGGTGCCCAGATGAGTCTAGTGGTGGCAAAGGGAGACCTTGAATATGTTGCTTGAACAGCATGAAAAGCCAAAGTCAAATCCCATTCTTCCCTGGGCCAATAGAGTTCCTTGTCTGGAAGGCTTGGATCAGTGAGGCATCACTCCACTCCAGCAATGCAGCTGGCACCTTGGACCCACAGCCATAGTCCCTTTCCTCAAGACACTCCAAAGATTCACAGAAACTGTTTTAATTGAGCCCAGCAAAGAGGCAAAGAACTGACCCTGTGCAGAATTCCCCCAGAACCAGGGATATATTTCCCTCATCAACCCTCTGGATGATGCTCCACACCAGAGACAGGTGAGGAACCTGGTGTCCTGCATCTCATTTTTAAGTTTTATTCCTAAAAACCTTTCCCAGGAAGTACTCCCTGCCATACACACATCCAGCTGGATCCTGGATCTGCTTCTGGATTGTGAGGTGACAGTGGCAGAGTCACACAGGGAATTGCTGAGGTTTTTTGTGGCTTCCTAGGGAGAGCAGGGATCTCGGGAATGTGACCTTGGCACACTTTTAATTAAAGGCTGAGACAGAGCCTCTGCTTGCAAAACATCTGGGGCTCTGCGGGAAATGGAGTCCCTACAGCACTTACTGGAGTGTTGGGGTGTGGTGCTGGGGTGGAAATGTGCTGCTGAAGGTTTGGCTTGGCAGTTTCGGTGTGTCAAGATGTGCCCTTGGTTACAGCTGTGGAATTCTGCTTATTGCCCTGTGGGCATGGGGATGTGGGCACGAGGACGAGGAAATGAGACTGAGGGGATGAGCACGTGAGGATGGCAATGAGGGATGAGTATGCTCTGCCATAATCCCTGGGGCTGGCAGAGAGATCTGTTGTGTCTTTGGCAAGTCCAGAGGAGGAGAAACAAAACCCTCACTCTGAGCAGCTCCTTGCCGAGGGTCCCCACTCTGCGCCTGGAGGAGAAAGTGCCTCTAGAACCTGCGTTAGCACCGTCTGGGGGGGGGCTGCAGCAAACGTCTCCAGCTGCCAGGATTGACGTGGGATAATGCTTCATCCCAACTGCTGAACTCCCTGTGCTGAAAGGGAGGGTCCACTGCAGCCCCAGTCCCAGTGCAGGCTAGCCTGGCTTGGAGAACTGGGATCTTCTGGAGCACTGCAGGCTGGGGGGCTTTGCTGGAGGGGTGGAGAAGAGTCTCTAAGCTCTGAGTATTTCATAGGATCAGAGAATTATGGAATAGTTTGGCTGGGAAGGGTCCTTAAAGACCATCCAGTTTCATCCCTCCCCCTGGCGTGGGCAGGGACACCTTCCACTGGAGCATC